>VZQC01009916.1:1849437-1865545 GCA_009823505.1 Rhizomys pruinosus
AAAAAAAAAAAAAAAAAAAAAGAAAGAAAGAAAAAAAAAAGAAATGTGTGAAATCTCTTTCTGTGAAGCAAGTACATCCCTTGGGCACCGGGAATCAACCTTTGCTTTTCCCCTGTATGAGATTCTGGGGAGACTTTACATCTTTGAGGGCTGTGTTTGAATAGTACAAATGTCTCTCTTTAAATTCTATTTTTCTCGGGCTGGAGAGACCTCTCAGAGGTTAAGAGCACCAACTGCTCTTGCAGAGGACCCAGGTTTGATTCCCAGCACCCACATGGCAGCTAAGAACTGTCTTTAACTCCAGTTCTATGGGAATCTGATGCCGTCTTCTGACCTCTGTGGCATTGCACAACACGGGTGCACAGACCTACATGCAGATAGTACATTCATACACATAAAAATAAATAAAAACTTTTTAAAAATTTAAAAAAATATTAAAAGCACAATCAATGAAAGTCAAATGATAAATTGGACTTTATCAAACTTTTAACTTTTACACATCTAAGAATACTACCAAGCAAGTGCATAGACAACTCACATAACCATAGAAATTGTTTCCAAGCCATGCATCTGATAAAATTTTATATTCAAAATGCATTTTTTTGGTCTTTTTGAGACAGGGTCTCCCTGTAGCCCCAGCTGGAAAAATGGACTTCTTTTTTTATTATTATTAAAAAGGCTCTTACAATTCTTTCAACAGTAAATACTGGATGTATACACCATGCCTGTATCCCAGTACTTGCGATGCTGAGGGAAGAGGGTTGCCATTAGTTTCACTCGAGTCTGGCTACATGCTGAGTTTCACCAGCCTGAGCTATGGTATAAGATCCTGCCATTGAAAAATATACAGATATTCGGGGCATGGTGGTACATACTTTTAATCCCATCAGTCAGGAGGTAGAGGCAGGCAGATCTCTGTGAGTTCAAGGCCAGCCTGGTCTACAGAGTGAGTTCCAGGACAGCTGGGGCTACAAGGGGATGCTGTCTCAAAAAGACAAGACCAAACCAAACCAAACCAACCAAATAAAACAAAACAGAACAGATATATGCTGGGCAGGCCTTTAATCACAGTACTTGGGAGGCAGAGGCAGGTGGACTTGAGTTCAAGGCAGGCCTGATCTATACGGTGAGTGCCAGTACAACCAGAGCAACATAGTGAGACCCTGTCTCAAAAAATGTTAATTAAATCTAAATTGAACATATATGTATCAATACATATTTGTATATATGTACAAATGAGAGAGAGAGAGAGAGAGAGAGAGAGAGAGAGAATTAGCTCTCCCTAGCTAGAACCTCCTATTGAAAGAGGGAAAAGATTGGAATCAATAATTCTCCAAACATGCTATACAAATGTCTAGTAAGCATATGAAGATACTCTGTATCTTACGTCATTAGAAAAACCTAAAGCCACCATGAAGTAGTATTTCATACCCACAAGAATAACAAAGTTTAACCAAAAGGAAAGTAACTGTTGGCAAGGGTTCAGAGAAATTGCTGGTAGGAATGCAAAATGGGCATGGTGGGAAACAAATTGGCAGTTCCTCAATAAATTAAGCATAGAATTATCATACAACTCAGTAATTCTACTCCTAGGTACATAATTCAAAGAATTGGAAGCAGGTGTTCAAACAAACGCAAGTACATGAATGTCCATAGCAGCGCTACTCATAATACCAAAGACAGAACCAACCCAAACATCATTTCATTCAATTAATGAATTTAAAATGTGGCATATTTATACAATGGAAAATCATTTGGTTATAAAACATACATACATACATACATGATACAACATGAATATACCCTGAAACATACTGAGCAAAAAGCTATTTATTATATAATTGCACTTAACTGAAGTATCCAGAATAGGCAAATTCATAAACACAGAAAACAAATAGTGGTCACTTGGGTAGGAAGAACTGAGGAGTGACTGACCACCAGGTGGGGAATGACAAGAGTATTCTAAACTAGATAAAAGTAACTAAATAAAGTGTCTAAATAATATTGAATTACACAATTTTTTTAAATCTTTTTGAGACAGGGTCTCCCTATAGCCCCAGCTGACCTGGAACTCACTATGTAGACTAGGCTGGCCTTGAACTCATAGAGATTCACCTGCCTCTGCCTCCTGGGTGCTGGGATTAAAGGAGTGTGCCACCACGCTTGGTGAACTATACAATTTTTTTAGACAGGTGTTCTAGTTTGTCTTCCATTGCTGTGACAAAACACTCTGACCAACACCAACTTAGGGAGGAAAGGATTTATTCACAGTTCATCATTTAGGGATGGACTGTGACTTGGGAGTTCCTTAGGCGGGAACTCAGGGCAGGAACCTGGAGGCAGGAGCTGAAGCACAGGCCATGGAGGAATGCTGTTCACTGGCTTGCTCCCCTGGCCCATGCCCAGCCTGCCTTCTTATACGATACACAACAACCTGCCCAGGGTGGCACCACTCATTGTGGGCTGGGTTCTCCCACATTGCTTGACAATCAAGACAATACTCCACAGATGTGGCCACAGGCCAGTCCAATGGAGCCAATTCCCCAATTGAGGCTCCCTCAACCCAGGTGTGTCAAGTTGACACTAAAGCTATCCAGCACAACAGGGTTTCATGTTGCAGGCTGGCCTGAAACTATGTAGCTGCCTTAAACTGATTGTCCTGCTTTAGCTTCCCAAGGGCTGGGGCTACAGGTGTATGCCGCCACACTCCCTTGTTTGGGTTTTGTTTGTTTTGTTTTTCTTTTCAAAGCCAATTTTTTTTAAAATTTTGTGCATTTCATACATTTCTTAATCAAATTTAGACCCATCCCCCCTTCCTTGCCCCCCACCAGAGCTCATGCATTCTGCCATACATGTCTTTCATCTTTTTTTCAGTCTTTTTTTTTTTAATTTTTTTTAATTAATTTTATTTATTTCTGTATGTGCATGAATGCACTGTCCGCATGCAAGGCTGTGCACCCGTGTCGTGCAACGCCGCGGAGGTCAGAAGAGGGTCTCGGATTCCCCTGGAACTGGAGCTCTCCTGGAATTGGAGCTTCAGACGGTTCTCAGCCGCCATGTGGGTGCTGGGGATCGAACCCGGGTCCTCTGCAAGAGCGGTCGGCGCTCTTAACCGCTAGGCCATCTCTCCAGCCCCTTTTCAGTCTTTTTAAAAAAAATTTTTGATGCAGAAGTTTACTGTTTTGGGCATAAGTTTACTGTTTCAGTCAGTTCTTTGACCCAGTCTTTTGTTGTTGTTGTTGTTGTTGTTCCTTCCAATTTGTATCACTCCAAAATATGCATATATGCATGCCACACATATATCAAAATTACAACATCATAGGTTTTAGCATCTTCAGCTTATGATTTCTTTCTTTCTTTTTTCTTTATTATGCTGAAAGATGTCATGTTTTCCTTAAGGAAGTGTTTGAAGGCTCCTCCTTGGCAAGCCCAAACACCATCAGTCCTGCCCTTGTGCTCCACACTGGGGTCTTCCCTTCCTGTGGTCACCAAATGAGGTCCAGTAAGCACCACGTCCTGTCTTAATCTTCCTGTACTGGCCTCCATGATACAGCCTGGGTAGTCCAACAATGGCAGTCTATACTCTCAAGAGGCTGAAACTCCAGAAGTTGCTCAGTCCACAAGTGGCTGTCTCAGCAGTGCCCATCTGGCACTGAAGGTTTGGAGGATTCTTGGAGAGACATGAGTCTTCAGTCCATATTGGAAGGTTGAAAAGCTGTGTCTCGGGGCTGGAGAGATGGCTCAGCAGTTAAGAGCACCGACTGCTCTTGCAGAGGACCTGGGTTCAATTCCCAGCACCCACATGGTGGCTAAAAACCATCTTTAACTCAAGTTCCAAGGGAATCCGATGCCCTCTTCTGACCTCCTCGGCATTGCATGACACAGGTGCACCAACCTACAAGCAGACAGTATACTCATACACATAAAAAATAATAAATAAATAAATTAAAAAAAAAGAAAAGCTGTGTCTCATGTCTTTGAAGGATGGCAAAGGCAGTGGCAGCCACAGGGTAGCTGCACTTGCCAGTAAGAATTGAAGACAGGCAAAACAACAGTGCTTTTTATTTTGGTCTTTTTACTAAGAGCTCAAGTTTTATACCTGAAGTACAATTTCTCAGGTCTTACTGGTTATTTCTGGTTATACTTTCCTTTTGGATGCTTAAGGCCACACAGCCCTGATTAACCAAGGTTTTTGTTTTCTCAAGGTCAGTTGAGGATCTGTGTATTCACCCTGTCCTGCAGGGTTTTCAGCTAGGGTCCGGGGAGAGAATAACCTGAATTAAGAGACAAAAAACCAAACACAAGGCGAAGACCAGGTCTATATTCTGATCGAGGTCTCATTGTCTTTATTTACATGCAGAGTTTATATGGACAAGGGAGCGGGAAATTTGTGGCGGGAAAGGGGGCAGGCACAGTTCAGGGAGAGGGTACATTTGGAGAAGTGCCAGGCACTCACAATTCTTGGCACTCGTAAATTTCTGAGATAAGCAAATTCCTGAGGTAAGTAAGCTGGCTTGTAAATTCCTGAGGTAAGTAAACTGCGTTGGTGAACTCATGAGATAAGCAGGTTAGTAATTTTCTGAGAGCATGTATGTCTGACAGCTTTGGCTCCCAGCATCTCCTCCCTTCTTTTATACAAAAAGAGGGGGAGCCCCACTTGTAAAGGTGGGTTTTAATAAATTGGGCTGTAAACTTTATTTTTTCACTAAGGCCAATTAATATTCAAGAATCCCAACCATGAAGTAAGCTGATTGTCAAGTATAAGCAATGAATGTAACATTCATGTAAAACCAATTTGCAAGTATCTATGTTTATATGTTGAACAACCCAAGGTTCCCATAGTCCAATTGGAGAAGCTTGTATGCACAAGCATGTTGATCAATTAAGAGTCCAGTCCATATTGTTGTAGTCTCACAATTCACCCCAGTCTCTCCGCAGCCCTTACATTCTACCACGCCTCCTCTTCCGCAAGTTGTTCCCTAGGCTTTGGGAGAGGGGAGGGGCACAGTGGGTGAGAAGCAAAGCAGTGTTTTCTCTGGGGATGTAATTTTTGACTCTAGTCAGGTTGTTTCCCTTCATGGGTTGACAGCTTATCCAGGGTACCTTTTTAGTCCTATTAACAAAGCACAAGCAATTAGATGTACAGGCATTTAAACAATATTATTATGGCAAGCTAAGCTGTGAGCATAGACACAGATGTTTGGATGGTATGTTAATCCACAAGCTGTGGTTTTTCTATAAAAGATGACAAGTTTTTATTGTGGCTCATATAATCTCCTAACCACTAGAGGACATAAGCTTATGGCATCAGCCATGAATTATTCCTCCAAGGAGAGAGCTAATAGCCAATTAGATTTGGGATATGTATAGACACATGGCTGCCACTGTTGCACAGTATCTCCAGGCAGTTGAGGTGTAGCTGATACTGACACAGGAGTCTTGCTTGATTCAAGGAGACCAATATTTTGCTTTATCACATTAGTGGCCTTTGGTAATGCTCTCTGGCATTTCAGCGGCCAACTGCACATTAGCAAGTGATGTCTCAAAATATTTTTTCATGCTTACACCAGGTCTTCGACAACAGGGACTTACCACCTTTCTCCTTGCAGATATCCCATTTTTTATAGGCAAGGGCCTTTATAATTTGGGGGGCTTGGATCCCCCAGCCAACATCTCCTTGGCAGAACAATCCATTGTTGCCATCAGGGCTTTCCTGTATTAACATATTGTGCTCAATTGTACCACTTATAAATTACATTTATATTTGGCTCTAGATAGAGTATTATCTTTGTACAGTTTTTATGTCTATCAATCAATTAAAGAAGGTAGTTATACCTGTTTTATAAGCATTTACCATTATAGCAGTTGGTTCTAATTTACAGTTGGGGAATGACTTTATTACCATCATATTTTTCTTTTTTATATAAAGGTGAGAGGTAGAAAGGTTTCTCAGCATCTGGAAGGTAAACTTCATTAGATCACATTATAAACAGTTATCCCAAATAGAATTTAGAGAGATGTTCAGTGTCTGTGACTCAGGCAATCTGAGGTTTCTTTTTCTTTAATGTTCAGATGGGTCAGCCTCTCTGCTGGCATTTCTCAGTCCATCTTGCAGTCAAAGATTGTGTATTTTCAGGCATTTAGGTTGGTGTTTTTACCTGTGAGAACATACAAATCTCCTTCCATTGTTAGTTTCAAGATTTTAAAATTAAAAATTTATCAAAAAGTTTGGAATATAGAGGGAATATTATACCACCTCCCTCTTTTTTGATCAATAGATGACTAAATTGTATTACAAATACCCATAAACAGGAACCAAGGTGTAAGTTTTCATCAAATCAGTTTATCATTGACTGTATGCTTATTTGGGAAGTGAACTCAGACTTAATTTCTTTAAATTATCCTACAAGTAAAGGAAAAATGTTATAAGGTGATACTGTATAACACAGGAAAATACAGAGACCATTTGTGTGCCTTAACCCCAAAGCCATTGTTGGAAATTCAATACAGATTACAAATAAAACAATTAACATCTTATTTTTCCAATTAGTTTAAATGTATTACCATTTTAAACTGTAAACCTTACAAGGTGGATTATAATAGCTGTCTTTTTCCAAGTTCTTGGCCTTTTCTAGGCCTGGCATGAAAGCCTACTTTAAAGATTTTTTAATATCTAGCTCTTAATAAATTTTTTTTTATACCTTTTATTTTTTATTTTCAAATATCCAAAAACTTATTAACACTTTAATACACTGAAAATCTGGTTGCATCTTTGTTTTAGATGTTGAAAGAGTGTAACCAGTGTAGATTTATTATTTTAAATTTTTTGATAGATAACCCATAACCTTTGTTGAAATTGAACTATGTTTTGGCTGATTAATATAAATTTGCGTCTTAAGATGGAAGGGCCAGTTCCAGCTTAGAGGCAATGTTTTTATTTTATCATGTCTGTTAACATAATATACTTAGAACACAAAAAGTACACTCATCCATACACACGTGTGCGCGCACATACATACATACACACATACATAAGAAAGATTTGTTAGGTTGACCTGTAAGAGAAAAAAATCCATATTAAAGTAGACAGGTCAAAGTTGTTTGTAGTCTTGGAATGTTCCATGTTGTCTTACTATTAAGGACTTTGGAAGAATAATAATTATTTATAATTATAACAACTATAAGCATTATTAATTATTATTATCAATAATTACTATTAACCATTATTAGTCACAGTAATCACTAATAATTATCATTAATAATTGTCAATAATAGCCAACAATGAATAATTTGCCATTTGACTGCATTTTTATCAATTGTTATTAATAATTATATCCAATAACAATAACTGTAACCATCAATAACGATTACTAATAATAATTAACAACAATCTATCAAGCTCACCAGAATTGGTTTCACTTGGGCTGTTCTCATGTGGTCTCTAGAAATGAAACCTAATTTTTCTTAAAAATGTTAAAAGTGACGTGTCAAGTATAATAAATATATAGCAGTGTTATAGAAGCTAATGTACCAACAGGAAGTTACAATAAACATACAAGAAATTAAAGACTAGATCTGTAACACATCTAAGGAAAACAAAAGGTATGTTTTACTTTAAGTGTAAAATAGTCTTTAAAAGTGATCAGTACTTTATGTTCACACTTATACACAAGGTTTTAGAACTTAGTTTTGGTGATGGCAATTTATAAAAGTTGTACTGAACAGAGGCACAGACATACATTGTTATCATATATAGATATACACACATTGGAGAAAACATCATATACTGTCCATCAATGGTCTGATAGATTTTTAATATGTTGTTACAGAGCTGTTAACAGTATCACCCACATAGATACACAATTTATCTATACATTTATGTAAGAGATTTTTATCCTAGTGGTTGTATTGCATAAACTCACATACTTTGTTGTAAAACAGCTTGAAAGGAAACTGAAGTTAGAATATGTGCAACTTTAAAAGTTTAATTTGGAGATTAAATCCAGTCTTAACAGATAACAAATAAAACCTTTAGAAAACCAGTTTAGAATTTTTTGTAGGAACTTAGGAACCCGGGTTCAAATTAGGCCTTTGAAAAAGTTTAAGAGGCATGCCAAAAGTAAACTTAATTTATGTGCACAATATAGAATGAAAGAACTTTGAAGTGGCCACTTTTAACAGAAACCAACACAGAAGAACGCACATGACACAAATCTCAGACACATGAGAGAACAGTTAACACACAGACAGCTAGCATGGACATATGACATTTTTTAGTTAACTCCATTAGAATACTTTTGTACTCAAAGTCACCAAATGTTGGATTGATTTACTAAATGTCTGTTTCACCTTAACTAACAGTTATGTTAAGCAGGGCCTGCTGCCTGGCATCTTAATATGATGGATTTTGTATTTTCCTCTTTTTTCCTGACTATCGACTTACCTGGTCTTTCTGTCTGGTTCTGTCTCTCCCTTATCAGAGTTTGGAGGCATAGCCTCGTTAAAATCTTTCTCGGTGGTTTTGGAATGGGATTGGGTAACTGAAATAAGGGAACAGTGGCTTGTCTAGTCATTTTTTCTAAGTCAGATTGAGTGTTGAGCAGTGGAGAGCAAAAAGGGGGCTGACAGGCTTTGCCTGGGGCGTTTGGGGACAGAGCCAGTAGCAGTGATGTGCTCCGAACAGCCGCCTCCTCCTCCATGCAGCCAAAGCGGCGCGCGGCGGGGAGGGGGGGTTTGTCGGAGGCACAGTTGCAGAGGCGGGCTCTCCCAGATCCTGCATTGAGATGGAAATAGAATCACAAACTGAGGGGGGCCGAGACTGTTCTTTTAAAGCCTTTTTTCCCTTTAACTACTTCTTGGAGGTCTGGCCATTTGTTTGAAACCTTGAGGACATCATGAATTAAATTTCAATAGGAAAACGCCTGAACAGGTATTTTTTCTGGACCAAAGGTTTTATAGAAATCCTGTAGGCAGTCTCTCACTCGGCACCATCTTTTTTCATCAATGGTTCCTTCTCCGGGGAACCAAGGGCAAACATCAAAAATGAAGGCAAAAAATTTCTCAAGGTCCTTTTTCTTAACTCTAATTCCTCGCATCCTGAGTGACTCCTTAAGACCCCTTAAAAATAAACCATGTTTGTCCAATGTCTGTCCCATAGTTCCTTCTTTCCTGAGGGATCTTTTACTGAACTCTGTTTCTTAACCCTGTCCTTGTGTTTTGAGGGTTCACTGACCCTGTATGTAAACAATTTTCCGTTTACTGAGTTTTTTGTCCCATTTTTTTTTTTTTTTTATAATCGCGTGACCTGTATTACAAGCAGGTGCCTGCAGTGGTCACTATGCGGATCTGTCTCACCTAATGGGTGGCGATCCAATGAAAAACCAACCGCGTAATTCGCCGCTCTATACTCACCTCGTGATCTGTATTACAGGCGGGTTACTCCTGCAGTGATCACCATGCGAATCTTCACTCACCGGATCGGTGGCGATTCAGTGAAGGGCCCTTTCTGTTGTGAGCGGCGTTCAGGTCAGCTCTCGTACCCCAAGCCCCACACGCTGGGCGCCATTTGTATTCACCCTGACCTGCAGGGTTTTCAGCTAGGGTCCGGGGAGAGAATAACCTGAATTAAGAGACAAAAAACCAAACACAAGGAGAAGACCAGGTCTATAATCTGATCGAGGTCTCATTGTCTTTATTAGGTGCAGAGTTTATATGGACAAGGGAGCGGGAAATTTGTGGCGGGAAAGGGGGCAGGCACAGTTCAGGGAGAGGGTACATTTGGAGAAGTGCCAGGCACTCACAATTCTTGGCACTCGTAAATTTCTGAGATAAGCAATTTCCTGAGGTAAGTAAGCTGGCTTGTAAATTCCTGAGGTAAGTAAACTGCATTGGTGAACTCATGAGATAAGCAGGTTAGTAATTTTCTGAGAGCATGTATGTCTGACAGCTTTGGCTCCCAGCAGATCTGGTCCTCAGGGGTCACTCAGATTTTTTTTCGGGGGAGAGCCCCTGGCTCCTTTTGGTTTTTCAATCACCAGTTCCATCCACTTGAGGACAAAGTCAGGACTTTCTAGACCAGGCTTCCTCTTTATAGACTGGACACTGGCCAAAGTCCCATTAGTGGATCTCCTCCCTGCACAGAACGGATAATTCACATTTGCAGGATATTTCAAGAGATGCCCCCCTGCAAAGGATTTTTTTTTTGAGACAGAGTCTCCCTGTAGCCCCAGCTGGCCTGGAACTTACTCTGTAGACCAGGCTGGCCTCTGGAGTGCTAGGATCAAAGGCATGCGCCACTACTCCTGGCTTGTTTTGATTTTTTTTACAGAGTTTCACTCTGCACTCCTGGCTGGCCTGCAACTGGCTGCACAGACCACACTAGTCTCAAATTCAGAGAGATCTGCTTGCTTCTGCATCCCAAGGACTGGGATTAAAGGTGTGTGCCACCATGCCTAGCTACCACACTTAGTTTTGAGTTATGTATTTCTTAAATATTTTGCTTATTATTTTTACTTTATTTTATGTGTATGAGTGTATTGCTTGCATGTGTATGAGTTCACCCATGTTATGCAATGACCATGGAGGTCAGAAGAGGGCCTCAAATTCCCATGGAACTGCATGGTTGTTAGCCGGCATGTGGTTGCTAGGAATTGATCCCCAATCCTCTGCAGTCAATACTTTCAACTGCTGACCCATCTCCCCATCCTGGAGTTACGCTTTTTATTGTTGTTGTTGTTGTTGTTTGGTCTTTTAGAGACAGGGTCTCCCTGTATTCCCAGCTGTCCTGGAACTCGCTCTGTAGACTAGGCTGGCCTTGAACTCACAAAGATCCGCTTGCCTCTGCCTCCCAAGTGCTGGAATTAAAGGTGTGTGCCACCACGCCAGGCTGGAAAATACTTTTTGAAAAATTTTTTATTTTATTTAAAAATGGTTCTAAGCTGCCATGTGGGTGCTGGGAATCAAACCTGGGTCCTCTGGAAGAGCAGCTGGTGCTCTTAACCACTGAGCCATCTCTCTAGCCCCCAGAATTATATATTTTTTTTAGTGGTTAATATTTATGTTACATGAGTTTCATATCAATTTTTTTTGTTGTCTTTTTGAGATGTGGTCTCCCTGTAGTTCCAGCTGTCCTGGAACTCACTATGTAGACCAGGCTGGCTTTGACCTCTCAGAGATCCTCCTGCCTTTGCCTCCCAAGTTCTGGGATTAAAGGCAAATGCCACCACACTGGGCCATATCAATTTTTAAAAGAAAGCAGATTGGAAATGGTTCTATATATTCAGAAAGGCAACTATTTTCTGTCCAAATTTGATCATAAGACTATCAGGCCTCATGGTACCTTCCATGCTTTCAAAACCTACTAGCTGACAGACACAAATGGTTCAGTTCATTGGCACTATTAGGTAGAATGATATTCAGTACAAATCATTGTTATGGATATATTGGTGGTGAGATTCCTAGGTGTTTCTGAATGCAGGTATGCTGGATAGCTTTAGTGTCAACTTCGCACACCTGGGTTGAGGGAGTTTCATTTGGGGAATTGCCTCCATTGGACTGGCCTGTTGCCATGTCTGTAGGGTATTTTATTGATTGTTGGGTGATGTAGGAGGCCATAGTCCACTGTGGGTGGTGCCACTCCTGGGCAGGTGGCTCTGTTTTGTATAAGAAGGCAGGCTGACCTTGGGCCAGGGGAGCAAACCAGTAATCAACATTCCTCCATGGCCTGTGCTTCAGCTCCTGCCTTCAGGCTCCTGCCCTGAGTTCCTATGTTGGGCTCCCTCAGTGATAAACTGTGACCAGGAGATGTAAGATGAATAAACTCTTCCCCAAGTTGGTATTGGTCAGAGTGTTTTGCCACAGCAATTGAAAGCAAAGTAGAACACCAGGGTATCACTTTGATGTCCGTACATACTGGTTAAGTATTTATGTTTAGTCGGGCGTGGTGGCGCGCACCTTTAATCCCAGCACTCGGGAAGTAGAGGTAGGCGATCTCTGTGAGTTCAAGTCCAGCCTGGTCTACAGAGCAAGCTCCAGGACAGCTGGTACTAAAAGGGAGACCCTACCTCAAAAATACCAAAAAAAGGAAAAAACTAAAAAAGAAAAAAAAAAAGTATTTATTTTTTTTGTTTTTTTGGGTTTTTTTGGTCTTTTTGAGACAGGGTCTCCCTGAAGCCCCAGCTGTCCTGGAACTCACTCTGTAGACCAGGCTGGCCTTGAACTCACAAAGATCTGCCTGCCTCTGCCTCCCAAGTGCTAGGATTAAAGGCGTGCACCACCATGGGGTATTTATGTTTTATTTTTTTATTTTAATTTTTTTAATTTTATTTATTTTTGTATGTGTATGAATGTACTGTCTGCATGTAGGTTTGTGCACCCTTGTCGGCAATGCCGCAGAGGTCAGAAGAGGGTCTCAGATTCCCTGGAACTGGAGTTCTCCTGGAATTAGAGTTACAGACGGTTCTTAGCCGCCATATGGGTGCTGGGGATCGGACCCGGGTCCTCTGCAAGAGCAGTTGGTGCTCTTAACCACTAGGCCATCTCTCCAGCCCCGGTATTTATGTTTTAATTGTTTGGACTGTACTTGAGCACAGGATGACCTGTTGTCCCTTCTGCCTCAGTCTCGCTGATACTGAGTTTATAGGCACTCTAAGCCAGCCCTCTCTGAGCTACTTCTTTTTTTTTTTTACAAATGAATTTTTATAATTTTTTTTATTTATTATTTTATGTGTACGAGTGTACTGTCTGCGTGAAGGTAGTTGCACCCATTGCAATGCCGTGGAGGTCAGAAGAGGGCGTCGAATTCTCCTGAAACTGGAGTTAAAGACAGTTCTTAGCTGCTATGTGGGTGCTGGGAATCGAACCCGGGTCCTCTGCAAGAGCAGTTGGTGCTCTTACCCACTGAGCCATCTCTCCAGCCCCTGAGCTACTTCTTAATCATCCCTGAAACTCTGTATCAAGCACTGTTTGGAGCACTGAAGATAGAGCCATGAAATCAGAGGCAACTATGAGTCCTCATGAAGTTTACATGCCAATGTGGAAGAGAGAAAAACCAGTCAGGTAGCACATGCCTATAATCTAGCATTTGGGAGGCTAAGGCAGGAGGATCAGGCGTTCATAGCCAGCCTGGGGCTATACGGGGAGAACCTATCGGAAAATAAAGCTAATAAACAACAAAAATTAATAATAATATGTAAGATACACATAGGCACTAAGGAAAAGTAGAAAACAGGCTAAAGTTACTGGACATTGTTTTTTTTTTTGGGGGGGTCTTTTTGAGACAGGGTCTCCCTGTAGCTCAGGCTGTCCTGGAACTCACTGTGTAGACCAGGCTGGCCTTGAACTCACAAAGATCCCCCTGCCTCTGCCTCCCAAGTGCTAGGATTAAAGGCATGCACCACCACGCCCGGCCTGGACATTGTATTTTTTAAATATTTTATTTTTCTTGTCTTATGTGTGTATTTTGCCTGCATGTATATAAGTGTTCTTGTCATGCAGTGCCTGTAATAAAGGGTATTGAATCCCCTAGTACTGGAATTCCAGGCAGTTGTTAGCCCCCATTTGGGTTCTGGGAATGGAACCTGTGTCCTGTACAAGAGCAGCCAGTGTTGTTAACCACTGACCCTTCTCTGTAGCCCCTGGAGATTGTATTTATAGCCCAACCGAGATCAGCCCCACTGCAGCGAACAATTACGAAGTTTAGAACCAGAAGGAAAGGAGACGGGAGGAGAAGGGACGAAAGCACCCCGAACTTACTGGAAAAGAACCCCAAGAGGCAGACTTTTAACTTGAGAATAAACCCCAGTTTCTACCAGGCTAAGGGTCCAACATTATGGCTCCAGGAGAGAGGTGAAGAGGAGAAGGGTGGGACAAAGCAGTGGGAACTGGCCTAAGGCTCTGTGGATCCCCTGCCACGGGAGGCCAATCCAAGCTCCTAGCTAAGTTTAAAAGAATCAGCCACAGCAGGGCAAAGAGCAGTTACTGGGTGCGCTCAGCCAAGTCAGCCAACTGACTTTTGTTTTGTTTGGTTTTAATTCTGCACTAACCAGAGGATCTAAAAGAGTCCAAATGTAACCTCAGGCTGCTAAAGGTCATCTTCCTTCCTACCACTGCCTTAGCTCCTTGTACTCTAACCCGTTTTCACTCTGTTACGTGGAAAAAGAGGGCATTAGCCTCTTTGGGGAAAACAGTTTGGCAGTTTGACAGCAAGAATCAAGAGTAAGATTTTTGCATGCTTTTGATTCAGTAATTCCTCTCTGTGATCCTGCCCCTTAGAGATAAGCACACACACACACACACACACACACACACACACACACACACATATGCAAAGATACAACAAGTAAGAAATACAGGGCAGGCCTGGGTGTGGAGCAGTTGCCTGTAATCACATCTCAGAAGGCAAAGGCAGGAAGCTTACTGCAAGTCTGCAGCTGGTGTGACCTACAATAACAGCAAGTCCCAGGCCAGCCTGGATCACACAGTGAGGCCCCTGTTCCTCTCCTCCACCACCTAATACATATGTGGCAGGGAAATTTTCCAGTTTCTGTCTAATAATCCTAGGTTTTTCTGGCTTGGATTCTGTAAAATTAGACTGACAAAAGACAGATGAACAAGAGCTACGTGCACTGTGTGGATAGAGAGCACTCCATGGCACAGGGGCATCCCAAGGGCTGGTTAAGACTTGGACTTCTTTATCTCATCTTGAGGAATGAATGTAATCATCTGCCTAAAAGCAGGACAGATCCGTAGAGGCTGTCCTCCACCCATACCCAGGAAGGATAAAAATTAAACCCTCAGTGCAGAATGGGCACTGGATAACTATGTATCAAAGTTTATTAACCAACCCTTATACTCCATTGCTTCCTCCTTGTATTTATTTTCCCTGACTTCAACCTTTTACCATCTGTCTTGTCACTTCTGTCTTGTCACTTCTTTGAAAATTTGTTGATCTGACACTGATGATGGTAAAGTGCTCAGTGGTAAAGTGTCTGCTTAGCCTGTGTAAGGCTGTAGGTTTGATCTCCGCTGCCACTTTACTAAGAAACTACCGTTCATTCTTCAAGATGAGGACCTAATTTTTCCTCCTTGGAATATTCTCAAATTCCCATTCTCTGTGATGTTTTTCACTGCTTTCCTTCATCTAATATACACAGAAGTAACATCATTATCGTGCAAAATTATCATGCTACTTCTTGTTCCACAGCCAGAAAAGCATTTAGGACAAAGACACTTATATATTTATTTATTGCCTATAAATAATGAAGAGTTTGATGCAATAATAAAGGAGATAAAATATGCCACTTTTTGTTTTGGTCTTTTTGAGATGGGGTCTCCCCCAGCGGTCCTGGAACTCACTTTGTATACCGAGGCTGGCCTTGAACTCACAGAGATCCGCCTGCCTCTGCCTCCTGAGTGCTAGGATTAAAGGTGTGCACCACCACGCCTGGCATGCCATTTTTCTTTAATCTTACTTTTACACTTTTTTATTCAAGCAAGTTTTGTCTCTAATTTAATTATGCTTAGTCATGAAATGTGTTTAAATCAAATTTATGTTCTTTAGTGCTTGTCATTTTACCACTTTAGTAGCATTTTAGCTGTTTTGTTTTCAGGTAGGATCTGACTATATAGCACTAGCTGGCCTGGAAGTTACTGTATAGGCCAGGTTCACCTTGAACTCATAGAGATCTATCTGGTTCTACTTTCCAAGTGTTGAGATTACAGGAGTTCAACACTACACCCAAATTTAATCTGTTTTTAAATTTTAAAATACTATGTATAATAGCATTAAGTATATCAAATACATATAAATAATATTTTAAAAAGATGTAATCATGGCACAAGCCAAGAATTCTAACACTTGGAAGGCTGAGCAGGAGCATAGAGAGTTTGAGGTCAGCCTGGGATATATAGTAAGGCCCTATCTAAAATAAGGGAAGGGGCTGCTGGGCATGGTGGAGCATGCCTTTAATCCTAGTACTTGGGAGGCAGAGATAAACTAATCTCTGTGAGCTCAGGGCGAGCCTGGTCGATAGAGGAAGTTCCAGGACAGCTGGGGCTACAGGGAGAACCTGTCTCAAAAAGACCAAAAAAAAAAAAATAATGATAATAA
>VZQC01009916.1:1868829-1901822 GCA_009823505.1 Rhizomys pruinosus
AAAAAAAAAAAAAAAAAAAAAAAAATAGAAGAAAACAATGACAGAAATGATGATCTATCATTTCTGACTTCAGATTATAAAAAAAGAGATTAAGTAGAATTTCTATCTCTCTTCCTTTCTCTCTCTCTCCTCTCCCCTCCCCCCCGCCCTTCATTACTCACTCTGGAGGAAGCCAGCTCCTGGTGTTGCTAGGTCACTCAGCCTACAGAGATACCAGCATAGTAACAAACTAAGGCTTCCAGCCAACACCAGTGGAAACTGCAACCTCCTGCCAATAGCCACACCAGCAAGCCTCCACGTCCTACTCAGGCCTGAAGATGTCTAGAACTCTAGCCCAGATCTTAACTACAACCTCCAAGCCAGACCCACCCACTACCAGACCCATGACTACAGAAAGTATGATGGGTTTTGTTTGTGTTATTTTAAACTAAAAATAAAATAATACTAAATTAGAGATGTGATGTTCAGCTGCAGAAACTAATAAAACTGGAGGCTATTTTAAGGAAGAAAATAGAGTTTAGAGAACTTTTTTTGTTTTTTTTTTCTCCCCCATAAAACAGATAAATATCACTTTTCCAATTCCTATAGTAAAATATAAAACTAGTAGCACCTGATCTTCATCCTTCCTCCTTAAATAGAAACCTCAAGTTAAGCTCTTACCACACAAGATTCTCCCCATTCCCAAGTGCTGGGGATCCAACACAGAGCCCTGCACATGGGCTGAGAGCACACTACCAACGGGCTACATCCCCAGCCTTGTGGTCACATACACTTCCTCTTTATTTTTTGTTAATTTGTCACATAGAATGCAGATGTCCAGGGAGGCCAGAAGAGGCCATTGGGTCCCCTCGAGCTGGACTTATAAGCAGTTGTGAGCTGCCTGACATGGGTGCTGGGAACCAAACCTGGGTCCTCTGGAAGAGCAGCAAATGCTCGTAACTGATGAGCCATCTCTCTAGCCCATACTAATTATTTTTTAAGTTTCTACTATATTAGACTATTGGGAAAACAAATAAATAAATCTGCTATATCTCCTAGGTCTGATCTCCCCTTGAAAAATTGAAATCCCTGGGAAATTTTCATTCAGTTCTCCTTTTTCTCATTTTACTCATTCATTCAACAAGCATCTGTTGTAGCCTACCATGCTAGACTTGCAGATGTAAAGGTCCATAAGATACTGGGCTTGCATTTGAAAAATTTACTCAGTAGTGACAAGTAATAAACATGGACCAGCAAGAGGGCTCAGCCTATAGAGGCTTGCTGCCAAGACTAAGGACTGAGTTCAATAGCCAAAGATCTACATGGTAGAAGCCAAGAACTGATTCCCATAAATTGTCCTCTGATCTCTACATGTGTGTAGTGGCACACACATACAAGTATGTACATATACACACAATGATAAAATACAGTTCAAAATGGGACCCATGAGGCAGGGACATGCTTTGTGGTCTTAAAACTTTTTTAAAAAGATCTATTACCAAAACCAGGCAAAGATACAACTAAAAAGGAGAATTATAGACCCATCTCCCTAATGAACACAGATGCCAAAATTCTAAACAGGATACTGGCAAATCGCATACAGACTCACATCAAGAAGATCATCCATCATGACCAAGTTGGATTCATACCAGAGATGCAGGGATGGTTCAACATACAAAAATCAATAAACATCATCAAACACATAGTGGATGAAAGACAAAACCACAATAAATCTCGATTGATGCTGAAAACGCCCTTTGACAAAATCCGCAGCATTTCCTTCCATGCTTAAGTCCTAGAAGGAATGGATTGGAGGGATCACATGCCTGAATGTATATCAAAGCCATATACAGGAAACCACAGCCAAGATCATTCTAAATTGGGGAACATCCAGAAATGCAAAAAAATTCCCTTAAGCTAGGTTGGAACTGCGCAAGGTTCCCCCTGTCAACACCTCCGCTTCAATATAGTGCTTTTGACAATCACTTGATTAGAGCAATAAGCAAGGAAAAGGAAATTTAAGCAGTACTAATTGGAAAAGAAGGAAGTCAAGCATCCCGTATGCTGCATGATATGCATTGTCTACTCTAAGTGATCAAAAAACAACTCCAGAAAACTCCTGAAATACAGTAACAGCTTCAGCAAAGTGGCAGACTACAAAATCACACTTAAAAAAAATCAATGGGCCGTTTTACCCAATTACACCAGAACAAGCCCTGGAGAAAGAATTCAAACGCAGGACTTCCACTCACAATAGCCTCAAAAAACAATAAAATACCTAGGAACGAACTTAACAAAGACCACAGAAGGTCTCTACATACAAAAATTTTAAACCTTTAAAGAAAGAAATTGAAGACGGACAAGCACGAAGAGGACACCAACCTCCCCATGCTAATAGATGGGAATAATTAATATTGTTAAAAATATTTGAAATCCATCTACCGAAAGCAATTTCTCTAGTTTATCAATTCCAATCAAATCATCCCAAGGATTCTGTCACAGGCTGGGAAAAAAAGTTCTTAAATTCATTTGGAAAAACAACAAGTACCCCAATAGCCAAAACAACCGCTGAGTGAAAAGATCATACACAGGGGGGATTCTCTATACCGCAGACTTTAAAACCTTACTACAGCTGCTATGTCCATAAAACAACAGTCCTGGTCAGTGGCACAAGCAAAACAAGACCTGCTGAAACCAATGGAACAAAATGAGAGAATCCATGAAACCTCGAGCACATACAATTTCAGCCTTCTAATATCTTGTAGAGGGGGCCAATAGACAACAATGAGAAAAGACAGATCTTCCAGCAAAGGCTGGTGTTGGTAAACGGTCACCCTTGTGTAGTAAGATGAAATGTAAAACCCTACACTTCTCGCCCAGTAACAAAAGTCAATCCCAGATAGATCAAAGACCTCAACATGAAAAAAAAAACCAAAAATCTGAAGGAAAGAAAAAAAAGTTTGGCAGCAGACAAGACACAGGGGCTAGGCAAAGACTTCCAGTCCTAAATCAGAAGCGACTGCGCAAGATTTAAGGTTAGACATTGACAATTGGGACTCATTAAACTCAAAAGGCTTCTGTACCTCAAAGAAACAATCAAGAAACGTGAAGGGATAAACCCACGAAGGGAGGAACTTCACTGGCAGATACATATGACAAAGCATTGGATTCCTAGAACTACTGTTAAACTAATCAAAAAACAAGAAGAGAAGAAAGAAACACAATGATCCCATTCAATAGAGGAGCAAAGAGCTGTAACAGAGAACTGATATCAAGTGGAGGAAGTGAGATGCTGAGAAAACGTCTTAAGAAGTGTTTCAACATCACTAATCTTAGAAATTGCAAATCAAAACCTTTAGAGTATCACCTTTACTTTTCACAAAAAGGACTCGGGCAGGATCAAGAAAAAAATGTATACCAAGTGCGGAGACGGTTTGTGGGAAACGGGAACACTCATCCCACGCTGCTGGGAATGTGAACTCGTTCAGCTCCACATATGATAAGCAGTATGGAGACCCTGGAAACTTGGATTGAACTTGCCACCTGACCCAGACATACCATCTCCTAGGCCAGTACCCTCAGACTCACCCCACTACAGAGAAGATACAATGCAGGCCACGGTTATTGTCAGCTCTCTTCAAAGAATTACAAAAGTGATTTGGAACCAACCCAAATGCCCTAAACTGACGAGTGGATAGAGAAAATTTGGTGACATCTACACAAGGAAGTTCTAGCTGCGCAGAAAGAAAGAGATTCATGAGTTTGCAGGAAAAATGGCTGGAGCTAAGGGACATCATGCTGAGTGAAGCAACAACATTCCCAGAAAAACTAAATGACAAAATGGTATCCCTCAGTTTGGATGCTAGTGCCCATTACTCTAGTTGTTTTAAGTATTTCTTGTGACATGGGCTCACCTTGAGTTCTTCTGTACAAAGCAGTTGGGATGTGTGATGCATATCTGGAAAACAACACCACAACAACAACCAACAACGGAAAGGACTGCTAATCAAAAACTGATGAACACAGTGAAAACTTTCGCTTCAAAACAGTCAAACTCCAACAGAGAATATAGAGAAATGAGACTGAGAAATAGATGAAAGGCATGTTTGGTGGCCAAAGTGCAGGGAGCCTGGGTGGGTGGGGGGGGGATAGGTGGGGGACACGGGTCTAGATTTGATTAAAAAAATATATAAATAAAAAAAAAGAAAAAATTTTGAAATAAAATAGGATGAATAGACTTTTTTACCCACACATCAGAACCTAAAGCTGTACCCACCATTAGTTTTTCTCAGTTCCTCCACAAGGAACCTGAAAAAAAAAAAAACTTTTAAAAAAGAGCCAGGTAGAATTTACAAGATCAAGGCCAGCCTGGACTCCATAGTGAGTTCCAGGCCAGCTGTGTCTACAGGGAGACCCTGTCTCAAAAAAAGACAAAAATAAATAAATAAACAAATAGATACTCTTAAAAGATTTGCAAGGTGTGGTGACACACACCTTTAATACCAACACCCAGGAGGCTGAGGCAGGTGCTGAATCTCTGAGTTCTAGGCCAGCCAGGGCTGCATAGTGAAATCTGTCTCAAAAAACCAAAGGGGGTGAGACGGTTCAGGGGTTAAGAGCACTGGCTGCTCTTGCAGAGTACCCATGTTCAATTCCCAGCATCCACATGGCAGCTAACAACTGCCCATAACTCTAGTTCCAATGGGTCTGACGCCCTCTTCTGACCTCTGTGGACATTGCACAATACAGGTGTACTTACATATATGCAAACAATATACTCATACACATAAAATAAAAATAAATACAATACTTTTTTTGGTGTTTTTGAGACAGGGTCTCCCTGTAGCCCCAGCTGTCCTAGAACTCACTCTGTAGACCAGGCTGGCCTTGAACTCACAAAGATCCACCTGCCTCTGCCTCCCGAGTGCTAGAACTAAAGGCGTGCGCCACCACGCCCGGCAATAAATACAAATTTTTAAAAACTCTTAAAAAAAGATCAGTAATCTCTCTTTAAAGAAAGGATTAGGAAAACAAAACGAGGAATGCAAGACTGGGTGAGTATGACAGAGAGAGCAAATAAATGGCTACAGGTTACCAGAGATTTGGCCTTGAGCCCCTTGCCTGTCTTCTTGGCAATTTATCAGAAAGCTTTACAGAAATGCATGCTATTTACAGGTGGCCTCCCCCCTCCTAAGGCCACACCCCCTGCAATTGCCAGCACCACAGAAGCCTGACTCATTAAAAGGTGAGACAGAATCATCAAAGCCGAGAGCTCCCAGCAGAGCAAAGCTGATTGTTTCATGGGAGCCCTGGAGCAAGGAAAGAGCAAGCCAGGAAGCAGCTGACAGGATGTCCTCAAGAGCTTCCCCGCAAGGACCCACTCCCTCCACCAGCTAAGTTTCCATTACCTCCCAGTAGCCCATCAAATCATAAAACCATCAATGGAAGAATGCATCAATAAGATTCTTCATGGTCCACTTTCCACAGCCTACCTCTGCATGTTGCTTCACTGGGAGAATTTCAGGTCGAGTCCAGCACTCCTTAACTAAGTAGAAACCATAGACCAAGGACACTTGAGAGACATGGGTCTGATTTAGTTAAGCCAAACTGGCTAAAGGAGTTAATACTGAATGTTAAGTTCACTTAAACTTGTCCAAAAGCTGTCACTGAGTGTACAGGGTACAGTGTATTCTTATAACAAGAAGCTGAGTAGCAGCCAATCACAACAGCAGAGCTTCAGTCAACCAGGCTGCCAGCTCATCAGTCCAGGCCCATGTGTGCAAAGGAGCTGTAAGTATCTACCTGTTTGTCTGATTACTGTCTTGTCTTGTCAAGAAGGCCTACCTGCTCAAGTGGCTGGTGGTGCTCTCTTAACCAATCCTGATTCTGAGTGACGCATGACTCATAAATTCTCCTTTGCTCAAATAAACGACTAAAACCAATTTGTCTAAAGCGTCTGTTTTATTTTGGGTGCTGGACCTGCAGCTCGCTAAGCTAATGCTCTGTGCTAAGCTACACCCCCTACTCCCCAAAGGGTTTTATTTGCTTTCTATGGCGCTGAAGATAAAACCCAAGATCTTGTGTACTAGGCAAAAACTCCACCGCTGGGTTACATCCCCAGCCCTAAAGATTTAACATTAACAAAGGCCAACGAAGAAAAACGTTAAACAACTGAAAAAGGAGCTGGGATGTGTGTCCTGTTTGCAGAGTGCCTGCTGTCCTGGTTCTGAAGCAACAGCTCAGTGTCTTCCTCCTGGGGACACATTTTCTTTCATGTTTCACATTCCCTTTCTCCAGTTGGATTTTAATCTTTTATCTTAATGTCTGCTTTTTCTTGATTTTTTTTTTTTTTACTTTAACCCTCATTCACATTTCTAAACATTTGCTCAGTTCTCTATTTTTTTTCTTGGCATTGCCAGTGATGGACACCATGGGTACCACTAGGCATGAGTACCACTCACCTACATTCCCAGCCTCTTAATGCCAATTTTTAAAAAGATTTTGTGTGTATGCATGTATTACCTGCATGTAGGTATGTGTATGAGTGCATTACCTGCATGTAGGTAGATGCACCCACGTACAGCAATGCGTGAGAAAATCAGAAGACAGCTTTGGATCCCCCAGAACTGGAATTACAGACAGTTGTTAGCCTCCATGTGGGTGCTGGGAATTGAACTCAGGTCCTCTGCAAGAGCAGCCAGTGCTTTTAACTACTGAGCCATTTCTTTAGCCCCTAATGCCAATTCTTAAAAGCTGAAAGATTCAAATTGAGCACCCGAGCTTGTCAACACCAAGCTGTTTGTCCAAGGCAACCTTCTAATTAGACCATCCTGTAACCTGTAGACAAGACCACTCACTCAGGAAGGGGAATTTGCTGTTCCTGAAGCCCACGTTGTCATGGAAACAGAGAGCCGATAGCTGCTCCCCGTCCCTGTGACTCCTTCCTGTTGTTCTTTCTTCTCCTAAACTATAGGCTTCCCATACACACCTCCACCAACCTTTTCCCCAGAAAAGTTCCCTCTTAACCCCTGTCTCATTCCATGCTGCCTTCTCCCTGGACAGTCCTATCTACTGTGCAAACTGTCATCTTTACCCAGGCTTTGGAGCTGACAGCTCCGACCAGATCTCTACCCTAGCTTCTAATCTGTGTTTCCATCTGCCAGATGACATCCCCTTCTGCATTTTTCATGGCGGGCATACACACACACATACACACACACACACACACACACACACACACACACACACACACACACACACACGCACGCACGCGCGCGTGCGCGCACTCACCTCCCAATCAAAGTGCAAGGAAACCCAGAGTCATTTGATCAGTCACCAAACTCCCTGAGCTTGTCCTCGTCTCGCCTTCTTTCCAACTGCGCTAGTAGCGTCACGTCTTTTCCACTTGAATTTTTAGCTGACTCCCTGACTCAGGTTCCCTGCTTCATCAGTGGACTTTTCTCCTCAGGGAACCACATGCCAGAGGCTACGTTCTCATGTGCTTTCTTTAAAAAATTTTTTTTTAATTAATTTTATTTATTTCTGTATGTATATGAATATACTGTCTGCATGCAAGTCTGTGCACCTGTGTCGTGCAATGCCACGGAGGTCAGAAGAGGGTGTTGGATTCCCCTGGAACTGGAGTTCTCCTGGAATTGGAGTTTCAGATGGTTCTCAGCCGCCATGTGGGTGCTGGGGATCGAACCCGGGTCCTCTGCAAGAGTGGTCGGCGCTCTTAACCGCTAGGCCCATCTCTCCAGCCCCTAATGTGCTTTCTAATAGAACTGTGGCTTCCCTGATTTGTGACTTGCAGAAAATCATTTAAACCAACGAAATTTCAGTTCCTTCCTGTAGAAAGCAGGGGTAATTAGAGCACACACACATGCTGTAAAGAGTATATCAAATAAAGACTATACTTTCAGGGATCATTTCTTTAGTTTGTAACTAGAGAATTTTCTCTGATTGTGTAGAGTACCAGAAACCACGAGGATGAGATGTAGCACTTCCTCCTGAGCGTGAAGCCGGCTCTTAGTGTTGCTCTTTTGCAACTGCTATTTGCCGTTGATGATCGAGGGAGTGCAGTCTGAGTGGTTTCTTAAAAAAAAAAAAAAGTATATCAAATAATCTATGTTAATGTCTGTCCACGTTCTGGGCAGTACTTTCATTGCCTCTCCTAGTTCTGCATAACACAAAACATGAATTCTCCTTTGCACAATAGTACATGGAAGTGCTTTACCTGTTATTACTATCATTCTTATCAGAGTTATGTTCTAAAAATATAGGCTTAAGTTAGTCATAGGAGCACAGGCCTGTAATCTCAGCTGCTTGGGATGCCGAACCAGGAGGATTACTTAAGCCCCAGACTCTGAGATCAGCCTAAGCAAGTATAACACTCAGTCTCAAAAAATAAAAAATAAGGGGCTGGAGAGGTGGCCTAGCAGTTAAGAGTGCTGACTGCTCTTGCAGAGGACCCAGGTTCGAACCCCAGCACCCACATGGCAGCTGAGAACCATCTTTAACTCCAGTTCCAGGGGAATCAGAGGTCCTCTTCTGACCTCGGCGGTATTGCATGACACGAGTGCACCAACCTACATGCAGACAGTGCACTCATACACACAAAAAAATAAAAAATAAATAAAAATTAAAAAAAAAAAGAGCGCCCACTGCTCTTGCTGAGGACCCGGATTCGATCCCCAACACCCACATGGCGGCTGAGAACCGTCTGTAACTCCAATTCCAGGAGAACTCCAGTTCCAGGGGAATCCGAGACACTCTTCTGACCTCCGCGGCATTGCACAACACGGGTGCACAAACCTACATGCAGACAGTACATTCATACACATACAAAAATAAATAAAATAAAATAAAAAAATAAAAAATAAGTTAAAAAGCACATTTATGGCTAGCAAGATTGCTCAGTCAGTAAAAACATTTGCCACCAAAACTGATGACCTGAGTTTAATCACCAGGACCCATGTGGTAGATGGAGAGAATTTCTTCCCAGAAGTTGTCTGTTGTCCCTAACACACCATGCCATGACCCCAAACACACCCCCCACACACCCACACAATGTTAAAGAGAACATATTCTTGTGCTAGATTACTAGTATACACAAGTTTTCTCACCCTTGAGGGATATGGAAGACTCCATTTAAGTGCACCCCTCTGACCGTGCAAGGAGGCCTACACATAGAATGTAAGGTTGAGATTCCAAGCCTCTTTCTCCAGCTGATGACCAAGGAATCCACGTGCTCTCAGATGATGTTTCCAGAGACAATGGAGGTCTGAGTCCCTCTGAGTGACCTTGAAGCAGAGCTCCACAACATATTGCAATAGGCCTGGAGTGAACAGTTTAGATTCTGTAGTTGTTTAAAATATTATTTCTGTCGGGCATGATACTGCACTTGGGAGGCAGAGGCAGGCGGATCTCTGTGAGTTCAAGGCCAGTCTGGTCTACATAGTGAATTCCAGGACAGGGAGAGCTACAGGGAGACCTTGTCTCAAAAATACTAAAAAAAATTATTTCTAGGGGTAGAGCAATGCCTCAGAGGCTAATAGTACTAGCTCCTCTTGCCTACCCAGGTTCAGTTCCCAGCATCCACATGGCTGCTAACAACCATCCGTAACCCCAGTTCCAGGACACCTAACACCCTCTTCTGGCCTCTGACGGCACTGCATGAGATGGGTGCACTTACATATATGCAGGAAAATACTCACATAAAAATAACTAGCTAACTAACTAAATAAATATTTAGAAATAAATAGTTTCTTCTTGCTAAAATGGCAGTAGGCTCCAGCAAACATAAGATTTTCTAAAATACATCCACCAGCAGACATCTGTTTTGAAAAGAGATATAGAGTGGAAATAGGGTCGGAGTCTTACTCCATTTTGGAAGATAGCAGGTTTCCAAGGCTTTGAGAAGACACACAAACCCAAAGACATTACTCTCTCTCTCTCTCTCTCTCTTTCTCTTTCTAAGGAACAGACCCACTATTATACCTGTTTCTTTTTAGATTTCATTCATGTTTGATCATATGACTGTCTTAGTTTCTTTTCCTCTTGATGTCATAAAATACCCTGACAAAGGCAACTTCAGGAAGAAAGGGCTGGGGGAATTCAAGGCAACAGAAGCTTGAAGCAGCTGGTCACCAGTATCCATAACTAGGAACACAGAAAAATGCATGCATGCACGCTAGTACTCAGCCTGCTTTCTCCAGTTTGTACAGCCCAGGATTGCTGGCCTAGGGAATCCCCCACTCATAGTTAAGATGAGTCATTCACCCTTGCACAGGCCCTCCCCCTGCCAGCTCTGCCCTCTCTCTACAATGATAGGCTCTGCAGTCATGCCTGGAGATCATCCTTCAAAGCACATGTTGATGGAAACTCGGGCCTAATGGGGGCATAGAAGACGCAAAAGAGTGTGGATTGTTCCAGGGCATTTGCATGTGTAGAAAGTGAAATCAGAGATGGAACTACAGGAAAAACATGAATTATTGTGGAGGCTGGGCCAATAATTATTGGTGACAGTAATCTAATAGAACAGGCCCTTACCATAAATCGTCATCCAGATAATATCACCAAACACTGAAGACCCATAGCCCAAACCTATTGGCACCAATAATATGGTTGAGGCTGGCTGTCATTCCCAAGCCATGGAAATGGGAGATAACAATGTTATGAAGTGTGCCCTTGAAGACGACCGGGAAGCCGAGGAGGACTCTGTTTTGTTCGGTCTCGTGTCCCCTCCATGAAGTGAGAAGTTTTGTTCCATCAGTCTTCCACCATGAGCTTCCTAGTCTCCGACTGACCAATCAATCATCAGCCCAACCTTCACATTTTTCCTTATACATTAATGATCTCAGATATTTCATTATAGCAATGAAAAAGCTAACTAACACTTTTTCATTCCCTCAGCTTCACCTCCCATCCACTTTGGGACCCTGAGTGTGTGATTGTGTGATTCCTACCTCTTCCTGTCTCCACTGCCCACATCCTTTGTCAAGATAACTTTTTTTTTGGCCCCAGCTTGCCTGGAACTCACTATGTAGACCAGACCAGGCTGACCTCCACCTCACAGAGGTCCTCCTGCCTCTGCCTCCCAGGTGCTGCGATTAAAGGTGCTGAGATTAAAGGCATGCACCACCACACCTGGCTAGTTAGAATGACTTTTTTTTTTGTCTTTTTGTCTTTTTTGGTCTTTTCGAGACAGGGTCTCCCTGTAGCCCCAGCTGGCCTGGAACTCGCTCTGTAGACTAGGCTGGCCTTGAACTCACAAAGATCTGCCTGCATCGCCTCCCGAGTGCTAGGATTAAAGGCATGCGCCACCACGCCCTGCTGTCTTTTTGTCTTTTTGAGATAGGGTCTCCCTGTATTTCCAGCTATCCTGGAACTTGCTATGTAGAACAGGCTGGCCTTGAATGCACAGAAATCTGCCTCCCTCAGCCTCCCAAGTGCATTTTTTTTTAAAAGACGGTTCTCAGCTGCCATGTAAGTGCTGGGGATCGAACCTGGGTCCTCTGCAAGAGTAGTCAGTGCTCTTAACCGCTAGGCCATCTCTCCAGCCCCCAAGTGCCACCATGCCCGGTAGGATCAATCTTAATTGACCAGCTGACAAAGTCTTTTGAAGTTGTCCTTTGCTTCTCTTCAACAAACATCTAATTATTGCCCTAAAAAAACCTCCATTTTGTCCCATTTTGTCCCTATAATCTGTCCTCTCTTGGAGACATTTTACCTCCCTAGTCTCTTTTGGTTGATCTCAAATTCTAGGAAGAGCAAGTCTTAAAAGAAAACTCACATAGTGGGAACTGCCCATGCCCCCCTGAGCAGCAATGACATCCCTGGCATCACAGGACTCTGCATAGCCAGACCTGCAATGATAATCAACTTAATCACAGCCTGACTAAATTTCTAACTACACGTGCTTCTTAGCCTTTTGTTTTTCCCCTATATAATTCTGGCACTCTAATCACTATCTCACTTAGGTCAATGGTAATCTGTCCTTCCAGAGCTGGCCACATGTTTCACCATCATTTATTTATGCTGTTTGGATTCTGTGTGCAAGTGGCTGAACATGGTCTGCTGGGAGAACGAGGCCCAAGCATCTGGCTCAGTACCCTGGTAGCAAAGCCACGTTTTCAAGAAAGGTTTTCAAGAAAACCTTTCTAGAACCGCTAGCTTGGTCAGGTCTATGTGCAGCTTTTTCGTAGCTTCTTGTTTCTTCAAGGTATTTAATCATAGCTTATAGCTATATGTTTATTTGTATTTTTCTTTGATTAATGGTAGTCTGTATGAGACTGTAAAAGTTTCATGAGGTAGAGACTGAATTTGCTTTCCTCAATTAAAAAAAATTTTTTTTTAAGATTTTTCTTTTTCTTTTTTTTTTGGTCTTTTCGAGACAGGGTCTCCCTGTAGCCCCAGCTGTCCTGGAACTCGCTCTGTAGACCAGGCTGGCCTTGAACTCACAAAGATCTTCTTGCCTCTGCCTCCCAAGTGCAATAAAATTTTTGAATAATAAATAAGTTCAGGTATCCTACTTAGTTTATCAACACGTGTTTACTAAACAGCACACATATCAAGAGAATAAACATGCAGAAGGCGGCTGGGTGTGGTGGTGCACGCTTTTAATCCCAGCACTTGGGAGGCAGAGTTCAAGGCCAACCTGGTCTACATAGTGAGCTCCAGGCAAGCTGGGACTAAACGGAGACCCTGTCTCAAAAAAAAAAAAAAAAAAAAAAAAAAAAAAAAAAACAGAAGGCAATAATGGGAGAGTGAGATGTATATAGGGAGAGAGACACAGGAACAGAGGATTGCGAACACATTATATATGCATTATTTATTATAGACATTATAGCTGATATGGTAATAGCAATAAAACTGTGATAGAGAACAAACTCCTGAGTGGAAGCTTTTCACAGAGGCTTTCCTCAGGAAGAAGCAAAACATGGGAGCACTGATAACGAGAGACATCTGTGTGCGCCCACCTTCACCACTGCTGGAATGAGCCGAGGTAGGGCAATTTCCCCTACATGAGAATGGCATGTAGTCATTCATTTGTTTATTATCTTCTGTTTGAGAATGAAATTTTATATTAATTTTAAATAATTTCCTTCCTTCCTTCCTTTCCTTTCTTTCTTCCTTTCCTTTCTTTCTTTCTTTCTTTCTTTCTTTCTTTCTTTCTTTCTTTCTTTCTTTCCTTTCTTTCTTTCTTTCCTTCCTTCTTTCTTTCCTTTCTTTCCTTCCTTCCTTCTTTTCTTCCTTCCTTCTTTCCTTCTTTCCTTCTTTCCTTCTTTCCTTCTTTCCTTCTTTCCTTCTTTCCTTCTTTCCTTCTTTCCTTCTTTCCTTCTTTCCTTCTTTCCTTCTTTCCTTCTTTCCTTCTTTCCTTCCTTCCTTCCTTCCTTCCTTCTTTCCTTCCTTCCTTCCTTCTTTCTTTCTTTCTTTCTTTCTTTCTTTCTTTCTTTCTTTCTTTCTTTTCTTTCTTTCTTTCTCTTTCTTTCTGGTGTGTATGGCCAGAAGACAACTTGCAGGAGCCAGTTCTCTTCTTCAATCATGTGGGTCCCAGGTATTGAACCCAGGCAGTCAGGCTTGATAACAAGCACCTTTATTCAGTAAGCCATTCCTTTCACTAGCCCCAGAATGAGGTTTTTTTAAAAAGAAATATTTTTCATGCTTTATTTTATTTATTTATTTATTATTTATTTATTTATTTATTTTGGTCTTTTTTGAGACAGGGTCTCCCTGTAGTTCCAGCTGTCCTAGAACTCTGAGGACCAGGCTGGCCTTGAACTCACAGAGATCCACCTGCCTCTGCCTCCCAAGTGCTAGGATTAAAGGTGTGTGCCACCACGCCCAGCTCTTTTTCATGTTTTTTTTTTAACTTTTTTATTTATTATTATTTTTTATGTGTATGAGTGTACTGTCTGCATGTAGGTTGGTGCGCCCGTGTCATGCAATGCTGCAGAGGTCAGAAGGGCATCGGATTCCCCTGGAACTGAGTTAAAGACAGTCCTTAGCCGCCATGTGAGTGCTGGGAATTGAACCCAGGTCCTCTGCAAGAGTAGTCAGTGCTCTTAACTGCTGAGCCATCTCTCCAGCTCCTCTTTTCATGTTTTAAATCCTTCTCTTATTCCAAGGATCGCTCCTGCTGCACCTCACATAGACCAGTACAATACGTATACACTGTGTTATACCATTTTTTTAGGCATAAGGATATATTCTACCAATTTTATTGTTTTTTCCCACCATTAGAGTATGCTTTTGGTATTTTTTCATTTTTCATTAAATTATTGAGGTTTAATTAATTGTATACATACAATATAGTTTGATGGCATTTAGATCTGCTCCCCTCTCCCCCCCCCCACTGCTTCTTTCCCAATTTAATGATCTCTCTCTCTCTCTCTCTCTCTCTCTCTCTCTTTCTCCATATATATACAGGAAAACCAGAGAAAAATCTTGTATACTTCTCCTAGGTTTGATAAATCAATTTTCCTCTACCAATTTTTGTTTCCTAGTTTATTTGGAATAGAGGAAAATTGAAGTCATCTTCTAAGCTACTCTTGATGGTCAGCCCCATGACAGCAGCACCAGAGGATGGAGATGATAGATGACTCACAGAAACAACTGCAGGCTTTGAAGGTTAGACAGGGAAGCGTCTTCCATACAAGCCACTGTGCCCAAGGCTGCTCTCTTGATGAAACGACTGCTACGAGTGATGGGATGTTTTCATTCTGCACTGGAGCTTCCTAACATTTCTTTTTTAGCATCCCCTAAGAGCTTTTAGTAACACCTAAGAGATTAAGCATGTCACCCAGGAGAGAGTTGGAAAGCTTGTTTATTTTTCACATCCATGTGGTCCCAGAATTAGCAACCAAAGCTTTAAGATTTTCTGAGCTCACAGCAATGTACTAGTGAGGTTATACCAGACTATTTATATCATGCAATTGGTTGCTATCTAGGCCCTAATGGCTCTTTTCAGAACATGTCGTGTTAACTCAAGAAAATTCCTTCTTGAGAGCCGGGCATGGTGGTGCACGCCTTTAATCCTAGCACTTGGGAGGTAGAGGCAGGTGGATCTTTGTGAGTTCAAGGCCAGCCTGGTCTACAGAGTGAGTTCCAGGACAGCTGGGGCTACAGGGAGACCCTGTCTCAAAAAACAAAAAAAAAAAAAAAAGAAAAAGAAAATTCCTTCTTGAATTCCCCTTATAATAGTTTACAAAGTAGATATCACAGGCAGGGTTCAGGACATCTGCCACCTTTTATAGAAAATAGTCATTGCAGTTTATAAGACCAGATACTAGATGTAAACCAGCCTGGCCTCCAACTTGGAAACCTCCAGCCTCTGCCTCCCCAGCTCTGTCCTGAGAGTAACAGGCACATGCCACCATGCCCAGCTAGATTATTATATTTTTTTGGTAGTTTTCTTTTTTCCATTCTTTTGTTATTGGGGTGGTTTTGCCCAAGTTTTGTTTATTTAAAATTTTTATTTAAAACTGGGCATGGTGGCAAATGCCTTTAATCCCAGCACTGGGGAGGCAGAGGTGGGTGGATCTCTGTGAGTTCAAGGCCAGCCTGGTCTACAAAGCGAGTTCCCGGTCAGCTGGGGCTATGGGGAAACCTGTCTCCAAAACACCAAGAAAAAAATTATTTATTTTTATTTTATGTATATGAGTGCTCTGCCTGTTTGTAAGTACACACATGTGTACAGAGGCCAGAAGAGGACATCAGATCCCCTGGAACTAGAGTTATAGACGGTTGGTTGTTAGCTTCCATGTGGGTGTTGGAACTCCAACTCTGGTCCTCTGCAAGAGTAGCCAGTGTTCTTAACCTGTGAGCCATCTCTCCAGACCCAAGTTTTACCTACTCTTGAACATCAAATAATGGGATCAACCTAGTATATCTTGCATTCAGCATTGTGTTTATGAAACTTATTTATATTTAACATGCAATTTAAAATAGCCTGTATTCATTGTTGTATAATATGCTAACCGCAACTTATTATTCACTCTGTTGTTAATATGGACCGCTTCTAGTTTAGGACATTTGTGAGTAAATTTCCTATAAACACTCTCCTAAAGGGCTTTGGTGGACATTGCATTAATTTATTTTGCTGGGGGTAGATCATGTCAAGGATATGAGGCTTCAAATGGAAAATGCAGTTGTGGCTGGAGGCAAATCCTGTCTCTTCCATGAGATCCTAAGGGTTTTGTTGTTGTTGCTGCTACTGTTTCTTTCCCCTCTCACTGCTGTGAATTGATCCCATGGCCTCCCTCATGCCAGGGACATGCTGTCTCACTGAAACAGACCTTTAGCCCAAAGGCCTAAAATTCTTTTTTTTTGCGGGGGGGTTGTCTTTTTGATACGGGGTCTCCCTGTAGCTTCAGCTGACCTGGAGCTCGCTATGTGGACCATCCTGGCCTTGAACTCAGCAGAGATACTCCTGCCTCTGCCTCCCAAGTGTTGGGACTGGGGGCCTGCGCCACCAGGCTTGATAGGCCTACAATTCGAATCTGAGGTGCTGGGCCATCCTAGACATCAGTATCATGATTCAGCTAAAAAGCAGGAGAGACCCAGATTCTCTGACCATTTATGAGATGTTAATCTGTCATCTTTGTTTTTACCAAGGTTTTGGGCCTTTCAGAAGGGGCAACAAATGAAGAAATACACAGGAGTTACCGAGAGCTAGTGAAGGTTTGGCACCCTGACCACAACTGGCAGCAGACAGAAGAGGTCCAGAGGCACTTCCTGGAGATCCAGACGGCATATGAAGTCTTGAGCCAGCCCAAGAAGCCCGGGGGATCCTGCAGGTGAGAAGCAGCTTCTCCCTGAGGACGGACATTCACAGCAGAGCTGGGCAGCAGAATCGAGGTCTGGCTTTGTATACATAGGGCATCCCAAAGTGTTAAAGTGTCTGCTTTTAGTAGAATGAGGAAAACCTTAAAGGGGTGAGAAAGTTGTGGCAGAAAATATATTTACATTCTGAATTTTTGGGGGGGTGGTCTTTTTGAGACAGGGTCTCCATCCGTAGCCCCAGCTGTCCTGGAACTCACTCTGTAGACCAGGCTGGCCTTGACCTCACAAAGATCGCCTGCCTCTGCCTCCCCAGTGCTAGGATTAAAGACATGTGTCACCACACCGGGCACATTCTGAATTTTTATTATATTCCCTTTAAAAATTTTTTATGCATGTGCATGTATTGTCTGCACGCATATAAGCGCACCTGTGTTGGGCTAGGCCCTGGACCCAAAGAAAAAGAGAGCAGTCTGAGCAGCACGCACTCACTCATTGCTCAGCTCTTGATTGTGGGTGTAATGCGACCAGCTGCCGCAAGCTCTTGCTGCCTTGACTTCTTAGACCTGGTGGACTTGGGCTTGAACTGTGACCCCAAATAAATCATTTTTCCTTAAAAAAGAATAAGACCGGATATTACAGGCAGAAGTTTACATAAGTGTCCTGTTTGATATATATATTTTTTTTAATTTTTAATTTTTTATTTATTTATTAATTTTTATTTTTATTTTTTTTTGAGACAGGGTCTCCCTATCGACCTAGCTGGCCTGGAACTCACCATGTAGACCAGGCTGGCCTGGAACTCACAGAGATCTGCCTGCCTCTGCCTCTCCCTCCCCAGTGCTATAACTAAATGCATGCATCCCCACACCTGGCTTAAAGATGGTTCTTAAGCTGCCATGTGGGTGCTGGGAATCAAACCCAGGTCCTCTGCAAGAGTAGCCGGCACTCTTAACCACTGAGTCATCTCTCCAGCCCCGATATATATTTTTATCAGAATAGTTGGGCCAGGTGTCTTATTAGAATTTTTGGTGACTTTCCCATTTCTTGGTTTCATATCTTTATCAGTAGACATGGTAAATGGAAAGCATCACAGAGCTTCAAGACATTACAGAATAATAAAATATCTCAGGGAAGACATCACTGAGTAGTAAAACATCACATTTCAAGATATCTACCTAGTATGTAAAAAAAGAGGAAACTTCAAATGTCCTAAACTAACAAGGACACTGTAAGAATCCAGTTCATTAATGAGAATACAGCTTCTGTCACCCTTAACCAATCTGCACTTGCTTCGAGCAGCCAGTGGTAGTCTTTCAGAGATTTTGCATCTTTTATAAAAAACGTTTTCTTTAGGTGATGCTGCTTCTCAAGTGTCTTAAAGATTTGTAGAAAGAACAGACAAGATAGGAATTAAGGAGTTTAAATGAGGCACCTTTTGTGGGTGGGAAAGAGCACATTCCCAAGGAGTTATGCACTACCTCCCTATGAGTTGTTGGCCAGAGGAGCCTGTGAGAACCCACAAACCATAAGACTGTTGCTACTGTGGAAGACACCACATGCTGTGGTGGCCAGGCGAGGAACACTCAGGCTGGGCCACATCGAGAACCTCCCTCCCTACTGGATGCAGTTTGTAATGCTAGAAAGTACAGTGCAGGCTTCAGAACTGGCATGAACAGTCCTGCTTCATTATGGAACCCATGTGAGACACCACCGACAGGCTGGGCACGATGCACCCACTTAGTGCAACAGTAGCACGGCCATTAGGAGTGAACCAACTACTTTTGAATTGGATTGAAGGTTCGCTCCACAAGAGGTAACCCATGACTTGTACTATAATACAAAAACCTGTGGCTGGAGAGATCATAGTGTTATTAGAAATGTTGAAGAGTCCCACCTGGGCTAACATATGTTACCAGGAAAAGTGGGATCTCAGTCTCATTAATGAAAGAATTTAAGAATGGACTCCGGCTGAGCGTGGTGGTGCACGCCTTTAATCCTAGCACTTGGGAGGCAGAGGCAGGCGGATCTTGGTGAGTTCAAGGCCAGCCTGGTCTACAGAGTGAGTTCCAGGACAGCTGGGGCTACAGGGAGACCCTGTCTCAAAAAGACAAAAAAAAAAAAAAAGATGGATCAAAGAAGAAATTCAGGACAATTTTAATTGGATTTAAAAGGGAAATCCATAGGTCAGCTATAAATTTCATGATCTGCCCAGATAAGGCAGATGAAAAAGAAAAAAAGAAGTCACACCATTTCAGTTAAGCCAACATGGAGATCAGCTCCATGGCAGGGAGGAGGGCTTCAGAGAAAGAGAGGCAAAAGCCTGAGGTACCAGAGGAAGCTCTGGCCAGCATCTAGAAGACACAGAAAAGAAGAAACAGGGAACATTATGCTTTTCTGTGTAATTCAGAAAAGCCAGCAGGCTTAACCTAGCTTCATGGTCATGGCTCCATAAACAACTGCACCAGGGCGTGGTTTCTGGGAAGGAAAAGCACATTATCTCTTTATTTAAGGTGAGTCAGCCTCCTGTAGCGTGGTTCCTGGATCAACGAGAGTACTGCCAACTGGATCTTTTTTTTTTTTTAATTTTAAATGTTTTTTGAGTAATGACTGCGTGCATGTATGGTGCAGTGCGGATTTCGGAGCAGAAGGCTGGATCGCTAGTTCAACGGTGAGTTGCAGACGTTTAGCATGTGGCTGGGTGACCGGTCTCTTAACATCTTTACGAGGCTCTCAGCGATTAACCTAGAGGAATATGCGTTAAAATTTTCTTTTCTTTAAAATAATTTTTTAAAAATTTATTTATTTGGATGAGTGTTTTTGTCTGCATGTACCTTAGGAGAACCATGTGCATGCAGTGCCCACAGAGGTCAGAAGGGGGTGTTGGATCCCCCTGGAACTGATGAGTGCTGGGAACGAAACCCAGGTCCTCTGCAAGGGCAAACCAGTTACTGAGTCAACCTCTGTTAAATCCAGATTCAACTGTTTCATCTTCCTAGAAGGAATGGCTTTTCCTTAATGGATCTTCAATGCTACCTACAACAATAAGGTCCCAATAATGGAAAGGTAAATATGACTCGTTTTGTTAGATGGATGTGCCTGTCAAATTGCCTTCTAAGAATTTGTGTTTTATGCCTGTAGACTGCTGTTTTGGCTACCAGCTTCAGTTCCTCCCGGAGGAAAACATTTCTGCAAGGGATGATATATTTGCAGAGACCCATAACTATTCACGATCCTGAGAGTGTGTGACAATTACCGCGGCATAATTACCTAATATCCTGCCATGAATGGAATAAGCAAAGGCATTAATTGCCTTCAAACGCCGAGGGAAACTTTTGCAGAAGAGGAGGCACAAAGACGTACAGAGCCAGAGGAAAGTTAGAGCAACATGTCAGTATTTCTTCTAAATTGAGATATCCCGTGCTGGGACTAGGAGAGACATGCATAAAAGGCCCCTCCCTATGGTTAAAAAAGCTCCAAGCAATTGCTGGGGTGGAGAGACTCTTTGGCCAAACTGCCTACAAGCTGTACAGGAAGCTCAAGATATGCACAAGTCTTCCCCAGCACATCGGTGGACTTATCTCTACAATCTGCTTAGGGCAGCCATGTCCCCATCAAGAAGCCCCTCAGCCAATACATTCACTCGTAAGTAACCCCAAATAACTCACTTTTTAAAACAAGTAGACCTGGCAGAATCATTTCTTTTTACTCTATGTTAGTGTTTCTCTTGGGTAAATAGACATCTGTCCATGTCCACTCAGGAAAAGTCATAAGAAGGGCCTCAGATCCTCCGCCTTCTCCACAGAGATCCTTGTGTATACCCACATGGTGTCTTGTTTTCTGCTGAGCTAAGTGATCCAAGAGATTAATGCAGAAACTAAAAATACCATTTATTACCTATCCTCAGAAGTTACACACCCTCATTTCTACCTTGTTCTAGCTAATTGTAAGGAGCTGTAAGCCTGCCCATAAATGGTTAACTCTGAGAACTGTTCCCAGGTAAGTGCAGACATGCAGAGGGGCTTCCTGCCTTGCTTGACTGCAATAAAACTGGCCTTCAATAAAGTTGGCTATGTAAGCTGACACCCCGAGCTTTTCCCATGGACGTGCTAAAAGATCACAGGATGCTCCAGCCAGATGTCTCTGCTCATCTATCTTGCAAGGCAGCCTCCCTGGCGCCGGATGGCCGGATTGACTGATTGCCCTGCCTTACCCTCCCCCTAGACCTTTCCCAAATTCCCGCTCACTTGGCTATTTAAACTCTGTGCATAATAAAGACAATGAGACCTTGATAGAAGTCTACTTGGTCTCGATTCTCTCTCTCGCTTAATCTTTCAGGTTGTGGAGGTCTCCCTTGAGTACCTAACGTTACATGACCCTGCAGGCAGGGACATATTGGCGCCCAACGTGAGGGCTCGAGGTAGAGGCCTCTCTACCAGACAAAGAACGAGGAGGTCCGGGCCCGGACGACCTAGACCGAGGGCGCGTCGCAAACGGTAGAGCGCAAGAAACCTCGGGAAAGAAAGAGGAACCTCCGCCACCCACGGAGTGCAGAATCCTCGGACAATAAGGGAGGTTAAAGTGGTTAGTTGTCTCATAGTAAAGATAGGCCAACTGGCTCATAGTAAAGATGGGCCAGCGGCGAGTGTTCACAAGAGACATTTTTTTCGGCCACACATTAAGCCAGCTTCAGATGCAGAGAACGGACCTTCAGAGGGATTAAGCACCGGATTTACGCAAAGTTTTCTATTCCTAAGCGCTAAACATGTCCATGGGTGGTCCTTGATGGGCCCTCAATTCACCCCAAAACAGGGAAAAAGGTGAAACAGAGACTTGACTGCATCGTGCAGACTAAGGGACCAAATAGTATTCCTGTCCAGACTTTTACTTATTGGACTGTAGTTAATGAGATAATTCAGGGCCCTCCCCAATCCATCCCTATAATTGAAACAACAGAACAATTCCTAAAACCCCTTAGCCGCCCTTCCTCGGCCCTTTCTGTTAAGAAGGAGTGTTCCCCATGTCCGTCTGTTATTTTAGAAATCCCATCTGACGACCCAGCATCCGCTCCCCCAGAACCTAACCGCCCTAAACCATCCCCCCTCTATCCACCACTACCTAAGGAACCTACTGCCCCAGAGACCACTGAGGAAGAACATTTTTTCCAAACATTCCCAATAATGAAAACCCAAAACCCACCCTCTGAGGAAGAGATTTGCCCCACAGACCACGTATGGTCTGAGATCACCCCCCCCACCACCTTACCTCCATTTCCTGATGTTAAGCCCCCTTTTGGGAGACCAAAAAAAAAAAAAGCCCTCCGCACCAATCAAATAACCAATCTAAAACAAGTCCTTGATTTACAGCAAGAACTGTCCACATTAACCTTAAATATTCAACAGCTACAATCTAAAATACAAGCTGGTGGCACTCCTGCAGTGCAAACCCCCTCTGCCGCTCCTAAAAATAAATGTAAGCCAAACAATGTTAAAAAGCCTAAGGCTCCTTTTCAAACCTACCCAGTTTTAACCCGCTCCCAGACCTCAACTAGCCAAGATAATTATCCTGATTTAAATAACGGCCACAATCAGGATAATGAGTCAGAGTCCGACCCAATTGACTCTACCCAAGAAAACAGAGGGGAGGAAGCAGAACGTGGACACTCTGAACGTGGGCGCTCTCCGCAGCAGCGTAGTCGCCGGAGAGAGCGGCGCCAAGAGAGATCCCAGTCTGAGAGCAAAAGTGACAGTGAAGGAGACAGCCCTGATGTACATCAAGAAAATAAATATAAAAAGATAAAATTCAAACACCGTAAAAACCTTAATTCTGCAGTCCGCAACTATGGACACGCAGCTCCCTTTACTATCAGCCTCATAGACTTGTTAGCTGAGGGAGGTTATTTATCGCCCGCAGAATGGTATCAGGTTACACAGGCTGTGCTGACCCGTCCACAATACTTAACTTGGAAAGCGGAGTTCTTAGACAAATGCCATAAACTGGCAAAAGCTAATGCTCAAAAGCGAAACACCAAGAGTGGACGTGTGACAAACTGTCTGGCCAAGGCAAGTACATCTCTGAAACTAAACAAGTTCAGCTTCCCCCGGGACTGCTAGCTCAAGTAACTGAGGCGGCAAAAATGGCGTGGAGAGCCGTCCCCTCTGATAAATCCATTACTATACCCCTTACAAAAATAATCCAAGGACCCAATGAACCCTATGTCCAGTTTATAGGACGTCTCCTCGAGGTGGCTAAAAAAACTCTAAACTTAACAAATGAAAATGACCCCCTTCTAAAACAATTAGCTTATAAATCCAATTCAGCAATTTAGGGTGGCCCTAGAGGCATCTATCCCCGACAAAGATCTTCATGAGATATTAGAAAGTTTTGCAATATGTAAATTGTTTCTTTTTCCCACAAATTGTCTAAAGGAATAACAGAGGGAGTCCAACCTTGGCAATGGGACCATGTTTAAAATAAAATAATAAATGTGTTTCAAATGTGGACGGTAGGCATTGTGCTAAACAGTGCTCAAACAAAACCCCACAAAAAACCTTAGTCATCTAAACCATACTCCACCCAATCATACCAATGAGGAGGCCACAAATAATCAGGCCATTAAATGGCCTAATACAACTTGCCCTTGATGCAAAAAAGGAAAACATTGGGCCAGTGAATGCCGTTCAAAAACAGATATAAATGGAAAACCTTTGCCCCCGGTGTCGGGAAACGGATGGAGGGGCCCGCCCCGGGCCCCATCCCAAAGCCCGGTTTCTCAAGGGTCGGGGCCCAATCGCTGTCCAGAGCTACCCCAGGAAGCGCAGGACTGGACCTGTGTTCCACATCCCCTCGAATATTAACACCAGATCAGGGGATTCAAATCCTAGAAACAGGACAATATGCCCCCCTCCCAGCTGGAGCCTTTTTTCTGATTCTCGGATGAGCTTCAACATCCATTGGCGGGCTGTCAGTGGTACCCACCGTAATAGATGCTGATTATACTAGAGAAATAAAAATTTTGGCCTCCTCCCAAAAGGGACCTATAGCTATACAGGCTGGACAACGCATAGCACAGGCAATCCCCCTTCCCTTAATGGGAGATTTCCCGTACATACAAACGGAAAGAGGCTCCTCACATCCAGGTTCATCAGATGTTTACTGGGTCCAACAACTAACCCAGGAGCGACCCACCCTTACATTATGGATTGAAGGAAAAAGGTTTCAAGGAATTATAAATACAGGAGCTGATGTTACAGTCATTGCTCAAAAACATTGGCCTAAAACCTGGCCACTTACAACCTTACTGCCCCCCATTTAAAAGGAATAGGGCAGACAAAAAATACTTTACAAAGTTCTAAGACTTTTTTACACTGGACAGATAAACAAAAATAATAAAGGAAGGTATAACACCCTATGTGGTTAAAGGCTTGCCAGTAAATTTATGGGGAAGAGACATTTTATCACAAATGGGGGTGCTTATGTGTAGCCCAAATGAAATAGTAACAGGGCAGATGTTACGCATGGGACACCTCCCAGGAAGAGGACTGGGAAAAAGAGAACAGGGCCCGATAACACTCATTCAGACTTCCCCCCGTCCAATAAATTTAGGATTAGGAGCAGAAAATTTTCCCTAAGGACCACTGATGATCCTGCACTCCAGGCTGACGAAATCACATGGAAAAATGATTATCCAGTCTGGATTGATCAGTGGCCCCTACCTCAACAAAAAATACATGCCGCGTTACTTTTAGTGCAGGAACAGTTAACGCTCGGCCACCTTGAGCCCTCCACTTCACAATGGAACTCCCCAATTTTTATAATTTAAAAGAAAAACGGAACTTGGAGATTGTTACAAGACTTTAGGGCTGTTAATAAAACCATGATCCCTATGGGGGCATTGCAACCTGGCCTGCCCTCCCCAGTGGCCATTCCAAAAAACCACTATAAGGTTGTTACTGATATTAAAGATTGCTTTTTCTCCATTCCCCTCCATCCTGATGATTGCAAACGCTTTGCATTTTCCATTCCTATGGTTAATCACATAGGACCCAACCCACGTTTCCAGTGGCGCGTACTGCCATAAGGAATGGCTAACAGCCCCACCCTATGCAAACAATATGTAGCACAAACAGTTAATCCTATTAGGATAAGGCATCCTAAGGCTTATATCGTTCATTATATGGATGACCTATTAATAGCTACTGAAACCATTGGAGAGGCTCAAACCATCACCCACACTGATCAATAAACCTTCAATAGCGAGGATTTCTCATACCCCCAGAAAAAATACAGACACATGATCCTTGTTCTTTTCTAGGGTTCCATTTAAAAACAAAAAACCAAGACTCTACTCAAAAGATCCAAATTAAAAAAAAACGTGCCTGCACATTAAATGATTATACCAAAAACTCCTGGTAGATATTAATTGGCTCCGCCTATATCTCAAATTAACTACTTATGAACTTAAACCCTTATTCTACATTTTAAAAGGAGATCCTGACCCCACATCCCCCAGAGATTTATCTCCAAAGGCTAGAGCCTCATTACAGATTGTAGAAAAGGCAATTTCCAATCAAAACATAGGATATTTTGACCCCTATAAAGTACTTTTCTTCATAATATTCCCCACACCACACTCTCCAAAAGTCTGCGTTGGCAAAAACAGACACACCTTTTATGGACACATTTACCAGCCAAGCACCCTAAGGTGCTCCCACTATCCATTCACCTGGTGTGCAACACTTAGCTCTTGGGATCTGGCGCACCTCTTCAGATATTTTTTGGGAAAAGAGCCAGATATTATTATAACCACTTATAATGCTGACCAGTTAAAATGGTTACAACAAAAATATGATGAGTGGACAATATTGTTGACTACTTACCAGGGACAATTTGATAATCATTTCCCAGCATACAAACTAATTCAATTTCTTAAAGTTACACCTTTTGTTTTCCCCTCCATCAATAAAAACTCCCCTATTAAAAACGCCCCTACGGTTTTTGTTGATAGATCATCCACAGGGATGGCTACTTATGTGATGGACGGTCAGACTTACCAGGTACCTAAAACTATACCTCAGCCCAACTTTTAGAGCTTCAAGGTGTCCTAATAGTTTTTCAGAAACTTAAAGACCCCCCCTTCAATTTGTACTCAGAAAGCCATTATGTGTTAAATCTTTACAAGCCCTAGAAACTGTCCCTTTAATTCAACCCACTACAACAACTTTCTCACTATTCCTTAGGCTGCAGCAATTGTTAAGAGATCGATATCACCCTTTTTATGTTGGACACATACGTGCTCATTCGGGACTTCCTGGCCCGCTAACCCAGGGCAATTATAAGGCTGATCTAGCCACTCGCCTGGCGGGTCTTGTAAACATTGTAAAAACAAGACCCAGTAGATAGGCCCAGGAAGCACATACCTCCATCACCGAAATTGCTCACACCCTCCCCCTTCCGCTTTTGGAATCAAGAGGGAACAGGCTCGCCAAATTTTCAAAAATTGTAAAAATTGCTTGACTTTTCTGCCAGAACCACACACAGGAGTCAATCCTAGAGGGCTGACACCTGGTGAGCTGTGGCAAATGGACGTTACACATGTCCCATCTTTTGGAAAATTAAAAATTCTTTTCATGTTCTAGTGATACCTTTGGGGATTTATACATGCCACAGCACAATCAGGGGAAGCCACTAAGAATGTAATAGCTCACATGTTATCAGCCTTTGCGGTTATGGGCCAGCCTAAATGCTTAAAAACGGACAATGGCCCTGGATATACTAGCCAAAAGTTTCAACAATTTTGTGCCCAGTTAGAAAATGAAACACATCACACACTCACAGGCAATCCCCTATAATCCACAGGGACAAGGAATTGTGGAAAGGGCAAATCAAACACTCAAACATACATTAACTAAATTAGCAAGCCAAGAACAAATATATCCCCTAAAAGGAAACAACAAACTCTTACTGTCTCATGCTCTCTTCGTACTTAATTTTCTAAATCTGGACTTAAAAGGAAAATCAGCCTCTGATCGCTTATGGCACCGGACTACTAATACAGATTACACAAAAGTATTGTGGAAAGATCCTATGACAAACAAATGGAAAGACCCTGACCCGGTACTCATATGGGGAAAGGCCATGCATGTGTCTTTGTCACTTCTGAAAATGGGGCAAGGTGGCTCCCAGAACGCTTGGTAAAGCCTATTAACCTAACCCAGGGTGGCGCCTGAGATGTATGTCTATGTTTTCATTTTTATAGGAAGCTCAGCCTCACACCGACCACCATGGATACGGGCACCCGCCCAACCTGAATACCCTAAGCTGAAGTGGAATATGGTCAACACGAGAGCCATCATCCATCTCGTAATCCTCTGCTCGGTCACCGCGGCTCCTTCCTCTTTCTCTTGGATGATCTTTTTCTTTTTTCTCTGCTGTCCACAGGACTTCCCCCTTTCGTTCCCCGTATATTTGTCTCCTAAGGGCCCCCACAGGGACCATCGCATCACCATACCAGCTCTTTAATTACACTTGGTTAATTAATAAACCAAGCAGGAGACGTGGCCTCCTCCACTGTTGGATCTCAACCCTTGGAATCCCCGTCAAGTAGATCTCTCTCTGTGCCCTCCGCTATGGGAGCAGAATAGTGCTTGGGGAACCCCTAATACACACATGCCTCAATCTAAACCTACAGTAGACGGGGACATTATAAAAACACCACTCAAAAACATGGAAAAGCCCAGATGTTTTATGCAGACTCCCGTAACGCCTTACAGGCTATACCCATATATGTCTGCCCAGGAACAACACATCGGCCCCGAAGCCTAAATCACAAATGTGGGTACGACAAAGACTATTTTTGTGCTTCCTGGTCCTGCGAGACCACAGGAGACACCTATTGGAACCCCTCCTCTAAGACTGATTTCATTACAGTAAAGAGGACAAACCCATCCAGCACACAAAACTGTAACAATTGGTGTAATTTCCTCACCATATCCTTTACAGAGCTGGGGAAATCCAAGTCCTAGATTATACAAACATGGATATAATATTGGACTCACCTTTAAAATTAAATTACAAAAAAACCGTCCCCAATGCACATAAGGCTTCGGTTTGACCTAATTCCATGATACATAAACAACACCCCAAAGTCTCCACCCCAGTTCAAAAACCCATCCCTACTACTACTATAGCACCCAATCCCATCTCATCCACCCTGGCGTCCACCCACCCTGGACCCTCAGATGTCCTTTTCCGACCTACTTTACCTGAAGGCCCCATCCCCTCATCTGAGCTGATTCTTTCTTTAGTCAACGCTTCTGCCTTTGCTCTTCACACAGTTTATAACGATAGTGAGTATACTTGTTGGCTATGCTATTCCCCTACACCCCCTTTTTATGAAGGCACTGCAATTAAAGCTAACATTTAATTTACAAATAATAGTGAAATCTCTATCCCTGGTCTCGGTTGAATTAACGGTGTTCAGATAGCAGGAATTGGCACCTGTGTCTGCGGGACCCAGAAATACGTCTACCCATAACGCTAATTCGACATTTGTAAGTGTAACTATAGGCCATTAATTTCTTCTACATATGCTGTTGCTCCCAATGATACATACCTTGCCTGTTCCACAGGACTAACTACATTTATTGACACTTCTCAGTTCCTAAATCATTCAGATTATTGTGTGGTAGTCCAGTTATTCCCAAAGCTACAAATTTATGACTCTGACACCTTCCTAGAGTTTTAGGAAAGGAAACATATAAATGATAACTCTCGCCTTCAAAGAGTCAGATGAGAACCCGTTTCAACACTTGCACTAGCAGTCATTTTGAGCCTTGGAGCTACAGGAGCTGGCACAGGGATAGCTTCTATGATCACATCTCAACAAAATTATCATCACCTTAGCCAAACTATTGACAAAGATATTGAGGAACTCAGATCAGGACTAAAAAATCTAAAAGATTCTCTCACCTCCCTTTCAAAAGTAGTGCTACAAAATAGAAGAGGCCTCAACCTGCTGTTTCTACAGCAGAGGAGGAGTGGTGTGCCCGCCTAAAGGAGGAAGGTTGCTTTTATATGGATAAAACAGGTTAGTAGAAAACAGCCTTCAAAAAATCAAAGATAACCTGGAAAAAAGAAAGAGAGCGTAAACAACAAAAATCCTGGTATGAAAATTGGTCAGCCACTTTTGGTGGTCCACCTTAGTACCTGGTCTCCTGGAACCTGTCCTTGGATTGATCCCGCTAATTTCATTTGGGCCATGGGCACTTAATCGATTAACCAGTTTTGTTAAGTCCCAAATAGATTCTTCACTTACAGCACGAGTCCATTACCATCACGTGGCCACCGAGGAAGAAGCTGATGACAACACTGCGCCTGCTGGCCAGTCTTCTGCCTCTGTTCCTGCACCTGCCATTCGGCTTGATTTTAGATCCTTGTAAATTATCGTCCCCAGGCCATAGAGTAGGCTGGCTTGTTCCAGTCCAGGTGGCCGCCCAAAAGACGGGCAACTTCCTCTCCCCTCTCACCCACCTAAGACAGGAGCCCTGGGACGACAGGGTATACAGAGACGGGTAAGGGAGAGGGTCTTGTGGAGGTCGATTCCTAAGACAGGGAAGGTCACACAATTGGCTGATGATGCCACTCTACCTGAATATCTCCCTGAGCCTTCTTAATGTAGAGAAGGGAGATTGTATGAGGAGCCTTAAGCCTGCCCATAAAGGGTTGACTCTGAGAACTGTTCCCAGGGCAGTGCAGACATGCAGAGGGGCTTCCTGCCTTGCTTGCCTGCAATAAAACTGGCCTTCGATAAAGTTGGCTATGTGAGCTGACACCCCGAGCTTTTCCCATGGACGTGCAAAAAGATCACAGGATGATCCAGCCAGATGTCCCTGCTCATCTATCTTGCAAGGCAGCCTCCCTGGCGCTGATGGCCGGACTGACTGATTGCCATGCCTTACCCTCCCCCTATACCTTTCCCAATTTCCCCGCTCCCTTGGCTATTTAAACTCTGTGAATAATAAAGACAATGAGACCTTGATAGAAGTCTACTTGGTCTCGATTCTCTCTCTCGCTTAATCTTTCAGGTTGTGGAGGTCTCCCTCGAGTACCTAACGTTACATGCCCCTGCAGGCAGGGACAGCTAATCATCTAGGGTCATCCCCGATTATGTAAGGATGAGGACCATGAAGGCAAAGATCAGTAAGAATCATTTTAGAATTGGCTACTGGACTCAATATTTAAAAACTAAAAACTACTTGAAAGACAAAGAGAGATTCATAAAATGGAAGCATTCAGTAAAAAATGAAATTATCTTTAAGTTCATTTAAAATAGAAAACTTCCGGGGCTGAAGAGAGGGCCCAGCAGTTAAGAGCGCCCACCCTCTACAGAGGACCTCGGGTTCGATCCCCAGCACCCAACCCCCAACCCCGAATGTGCGGCCAGAACCGTCTGTAATTCCTAATTCCATAGAGAACTCCAGTTTCCAGGGAATCCCGACACCCTCTTCTGACCTCCCGCGCATTGCACGACACGGGCACAGACCTACACTGCAGACAGTACATTTAGCACATACAGAAATAAAAAATAAAAAATTTAAAAAAGAAAGAAAACTATTAAATAGAAAACTTCCTTGATATTTTTAACATGTCATTCAATTGAAAAACAATCTATGTGCAGCTAACCTGGAAAGCATCTGCTCCCTAATTAAGCACATTTATATTTGACCATGAGAACAGTATTTTCATTCATCCCTTAACAATAGAAGTATTTTCTAAGAAGTGTTGTTAAGGGATGCCTTCATTGAGAATGACTTGGTATACTTACACAAACTATGACAGCCAGAACACTGATAGGTGACCCAATCTGAGGTGACTACCACCATGTATTTGACCCATTCTTACCCTAAATGTCTTTATGTGGCCATAAATCCTGAATGACTGAATGACTTCATGTCTTGGAACATATTTGTCTTCAGGTTCCAATGTTCTGAAAGCTTCCTTTTAAAAACTAATCCAGAAATCTATACAAATAAAATGTTACAATTTGTAGACTAAATTCTGGTATTCTTTTAGTTCTATAGAAATACAGAATACCTCATAACACATGAGTCGGTTACTTTCAGTTACTCAACCTATGAACACAATTTCCAAGACCATATTATGTATCAACAACAGAGACTGCCTATACCAGAGATGACAAAGCAGGCTAGGGATAATATAGCAAGGAAACACACTGTGTTTCTTCATCACAAGGAACCAGCCCTGAAAACACCAGAAATAAACACCTACCAACCTGCTTTAGAAGAGAAAAAAGGCTTTGGAGACACAGTCTTATGTGATCCAGACTGAGCTCAAACTCACAGTATAGCTGAGAACTTCACACTCCTGACCCTCCCACCTTCATCTTCTAAGGTCTGGGATTACAACATGCCACCATACCAGCAGGGGTAACAGTCCCTACATAGTGTTTATAATATTTAGTATCACTCCAGTATCTGTTTAGGTAAAGTTGGCAATGAACATGGTATGATATGACAGGAAGAAGTTCCCTTTTCCATTCTTTTTTTGAATGTGTATGAATGTACTGTCTGCATGTAGGTTTGTGCACCCGTGTCGTGCAGTGCCGCGGAGGTCAGAAGAGGGTCTCGGATTCCCCTGGAACTGGAGTTCTCCTGGAATTGGAGTTACAGACGGTTTTTAGCCGCCATGTGGGTGCTGGGGATCGAACCCGGGTCCTCTGTAAGAGCAGTCGGTGCTCTTAACCGCTAGGCTATCTCTCCAGCCCCTGGATTAACTCTTAAGGGAGGAGATAATGGCGTGTCTCTAACAAGAGGCAGATTCCATTCTTCTTTAAAATAATTTTTTAAAATTTATTTTATTTGGATGAGTGTTTTGTCTGCATGTACCTTAGGAGACCATGTGCATGCAGTGCCCACAGAGGTCAGAAGGGGGTGTTGGATCCCCCTGGAACTGAAGTGAGTGCTGGGAACGAAACCCAGGTCCTCTGCAAGGGCAACCAGTTCCTGAGTCACCTCTGTAAATCCAGATTCAACTGTTTCATCTTCTAGAAGGAAATGGCTTTTCCTTAATGGCTCTTCAATGCTACCTCAACAATAGGTCCCAATGGGAAGGTAAATATGACTCTTTTGTTAGATGGATGTGCCTGTCAAATTGCCTTCTAAGAATTTGTGTTTATGCCTGTAGACTGCTGTTGGCTACCAGCTTCAGTTCCTCCCGGAGGAAAACATTTCTGCAAGGGATGATATATTTGCAGAGACCCATAACTATTCACGATCCTGAGAGTGTGTGACAATTACCGCGGCATAATTACCTAATATCCTGCCATGAATGGAATAAGCAGGCATTATTGCCTTCAACCCTGAGGGAACTTTGCAGAAGAGGGGCACAAAGAACGTAAGAGCCAGAGGAAAGTTAGAGCAACATGTCAGTATTTCTTCTAAATTGAGATATCCCGTGCTGGGACTAGGAGAGACATGCATAAAAGGCCCCTCCCTATGGTTAAAAAAGCTCCAAGCAATTGCTGGGGTGGAGAGACTCTTTGGCCAAACTGCCTACAAGCTGTACAGGGAGCTCAAGATATGCACAAGTCTTCCCCAGCACATCGGTGGACTTATCTCTACATCTGCTTTAGGGCCAGCCATGTCCCCTCAAGAAGCCCCTCAGCCATATTCCTGTAAGTAACCCCAATTAACTCACTTTTTAAACAAGCTAGACCTGGGCAGAATCATTTCTTTACTCTATTGTTAGTGTTCTCTTGGGGTAAATAGACATCTGTCCATGTCCACTCAGGAAAAGTCATAAGAAGGGCCTCAGATCCTCCGCCTTCTCCACAGAGATCCTTGTGTATACCCACTGGTGTCTTGTTTTCTGCTGAGTAAGTGATCCAAGAGATTAATGCAGAAACTAAAAATACCATTTATTACCTATCCTCAGAAGTTACACACCCTCATTTCTACCTTGTTCTAGCTAATTGTAAGGAGCTGTAAGCCTGCCCATAAAGGGTTAACTCTGAGAACTGTTCCCAGGGAAGTGCAGACATGCAGAGGGGCTTCCTGCCTTGCTTGCCTGCAATAAAACTGGCCTTCAATAAAGTTGGCTATGTGAGCTGACACCCCGAGCTTTTCCCATGGACGTGCTAAAAGATCACAGGATGCTCCAGCCAGATGTCCCTGCTCATCTATCTTGCAAGGCAGCCTCCCTGGCGCCGGATG
>VZQC01009916.1:1903370-1920130 GCA_009823505.1 Rhizomys pruinosus
ATTTTTATGTGTATGAATGTATTGTCTGCATGCAGGTCTGCGCACCCGTGTCGTGCGATGCCGCGGAGGTCAGAAGAGGGTCTCGGATTCCCCTGGAACTGGAGTTCTCCTGGAACTGGAGTCACAGACGGTTCTCAGCCGCCATGTGGGTGCTGGGGATCGAACCCGGGTCCTCTGCAAGAGCGTTCGGCGCTCTTAACCGCTAGGCCATCCCTCCAGCCCCAGCAGTCAGTACTCTTAACCATTGAATCATCTCTCTAATCCCCCAAAGTATTTTTTAAAGAGCTGTTTAGGAAAGCTGTAGTAGATTTAGTTGTCCAGATAGCAATAACTTCACACTGACTGAGTACTGTGCTTTGTGCTCTATACATCTCCACGGTCCATCTTCACAGTAACATTTTAAGGTTACCCAACCCTTCTATGTTTTCATTTTTTATTACAAACATACTAGAAACTGACTCAAGTAATCTGTGGAAAAAGAAGAATAACACATAATTTAAAATGATCATCTATCTAGGTGGGGTGAGGGGGCAGACAGGAGGGCAGGGGGTCTAGATTTGATTTGTAATTTTGTATGAAATGCACAGAGCTTCAATAAAAAATTGGCTTTGGGAAAAAAATTAAGTAGATCATCTAATGATACAGTAGTGTTTATTCTTTGGGTCTCTTTTTTTCTTTTTCTTTTCTTTTTTTTTGTCTTTTTGAGACAGGGTCTCCCTGTAGCCCCAGCTGTCCTGGAACTCACTCTGTAGACCAGGCTGGACTTGAACTCACAAAGATCCACCTGCCTCTGCCTCCCAAGTGCTAGGATTAAAGGCGTGTGCCACCACGCCCCAGTTGGGTCTTTTTTTTTCTTAGTCTCTCTCTCTCTCTCTCTTTCTCTTTCTCTTTCTCTTTGTAAATAACTGAATGCCAAATCTGCCAGCAGCAGAGACCAATACTAAGCCCTTAATGTGGCACTATTCCTTGGGGTGACCAGCCAGTGACCTGGTAACTAGTTGACAACATTAGACCACTTCCATTGTGAAAAGAGCAGTGCTTTGTCCTTACAGGAATAGATAATTATTCTACTTATGAATTTTCCTTTCCTACACGTACTACTTCTTTCAAAACTGCCATCCAGGGACTTATGCTTTATTTATCATTATGGACTTCTACACAGCATTGCTTCTGACCAGGGAACTCACTTCACAGTCAAAGCAGTGTGGTGGTGGGCCCAGGCTCATGGGATTCACTAGTCTTACCATGTTCTGCATCATCCTGAAGCAGCTGGCTTGATAGAACCGTGGAATTGCTTTTGATAGACCCAGTTATAGCATGAACTAGGTGGCAATAGCCTGGATGAATGGAGCAGGGTTCACCAGAAAGTGGTGTATATATTTTGAATCCGTGCCCAATATATGGTACTGTTTCTCTCCTTGTCTATGTCATCCCATGAAATCCCCAGAACAGCCTGGAAAATTAGATCTGACTCTCTTGAGATGAGAAAGGAGTCACAGGTCAAGAAATGAAGGGGTGAAAACAAGAATGGCTTCATTCATCCTTGACCTGAGGCTGTGCTGAGGTAGAAGTTTTGTTTCAAGAGGAAGGAGTGCTTCTCCCAGGAGACACGGTAAACATTCCACCGAACTGGAAGCTTAGACTTAATCCTGGTGCCTTTGGGCTTCTGATGCCCTTAAATCAATAGACTAAAAAAATAATAAGAGTGTTAGGGAGTGATTGATCCAGACTACCCAGGGGGAAATATGACTGCTTCTCCATAATGGAGATAAGGGAGATTATGTCTGGAATGCAGGAGATCTTTTAGGGCATCTCTTGGTGCTACCATATCCTATAATTAAGGTAACAGGAAACTACAACCATCTAGGTAGGATGACAAATGGCCTAGACCCTGCAGGGATGAAGGTCTGGGTCATCCCTCCAGGGGAAGAACCAAGACCTCCTGAGGTGCCTCTTAAGGGTGAAGGAAATACAGAATGAGTAGTAGAGGAAGGTAGTTATAAATACCAGCAAAGATCACGAGGCCAGTTGTAGAAACAAGGATTGTAATTGACATGAGTGTTTCTGTTCTATTTTATAAAGAATAAGTTTGTGCGTATAGATGCATATATTTAGCAGATATTTGCTTTTTCCTTCCTCTACTTCTTTATCATGTAATGCAACACCAGTTGAGATAATATCAGTGATTAAATGTTGTAAATCTGTATCCTCTTATTTAAATGATGAGACACTAAAAGACTAAGTATTCTTGCTGGCACGTGCCTTTAATCCTAGCACTCGGGAGGCAGAGGCAGGTGGATCTCTGTGAGTTCAATGCCAGCCTGGTCTACATAGCAAGTTCCAGGACAACTGGAGTTACAGGGAGACCCTGTCTCAAAAAAAAAAAAAAAAAAAAAAAGACCAAAACTAAAAGACCAAGTATTCCTTAAGGGATTGTACCACCTATTCTAAATATATATATGATGCACTTGTGGTTTTGTGTGAGATAGTTATATCATGGGACACTGAATCATGAACTATTGCTTTCATTTGGGAACTAAGTATGACATAAAGAGATGTGATTGGGTGTTAAGTTGACAAAGCATGGACTTGTGGTGGCTAATCTTGGTTGTTCAACTTGACTAGTTCTGGAATCAACTAAAACACAAACCTCTGGGAACTCCTATGAGGGACTTTGTTGATTAGATTATTGGAAATGATATATGGGTGACACCTTCTGGTGGCAGCTCAGATAAAAGGACATAGAAAAAGAAAAGCTTTTCACCTGCTTCCCTTTACTCTTGCTGCCAAGTTCATCTGTTCTGTTGCGGTTACATTCCTGTGCCGATAGTAGAAGCAGATTCTTGAGGCTTCCAATGTAGACTAAAGACCAGCAGCTCTCCAGGAATCCTCTAGGCCTCCAGCACCAGATAGAGAAGGCTGAGCTATCCATCCTGGAAGACGGAGCAACTATCGGATTCTCGGCTTTTCCGCTGTGAGATGGTCATTACTGGAGAATCTGAACTGTATGTGTAAGCCAATACAATAAATCCCCTTTTAATGGGTATGTTCATTCTACCAGTTCTGTTCCTTTAGGGAACCATGTCTAATACAGATACTAAGGAAATAAATACTAATTTGCTTAATCTTTTACAAAATTCAAAGATGTAGAAACAAATATTCCTCTTTTGTGGAAGAAGAAATCAAGATAATCTTTATATAATGAACAAATGAAAATTCAAGCAAATTTTGTCTCAAGTGTGCCATTTATGTTTGAAATATTGATTGTACTGGCCATTTTTCCTTATCTCTGAAACATAACCATGTTATTAAGTTAAATTTAATTATAAGAATGTGACATTTTCAATTGATATCAATCCATCATCAATAAAACTTATAAATAAGTTATCATATTTATGTAAGTTTGAAAAGCATACATTTAATGTCCTGAAAATCTTACAGAAGGCTTTGAAAGTCTTTGTAGATTAAAAATTATCCTGCATCTAGTTTTGTGACTAAGAAATTAGATACTTGCCAATTAAGTATTAAAAAACTAGCAGAAGTTTACAAAATAAAAACATGTAAGACAGAAACAAGTCAGACATGAGCTAAAGTGCTGAGGCAAGGAAGAGCTCATGGAGTAGAATGCCTAAGACTCAGTATCAATCACCTGGAATTTAAAGATGCCCAGATGATGACAAATTGAATGATATAGAATCTGTAATTCATTTGGAGAGAAAAATAGATCCNTAGCCCCAGCTGTCCTCGAACTCACTATGTAGACCAGGCTGACCTTGAACTCACAGAGATCCATCTGCCTCTGCCTCCTAAGTGCTGGGATTATAGGCAGGCACCACTACACTTGGCTTTAATTCTTTTTGCATTTATTTAGTGTGTGTGTGTGTGTGTGTGTGTGTGTGTGTGTGTGTGTACAAGAATGCCACTGTGTGCATGTGGAGGTCAAAGGCAACTTACAGGAGTCAGTTCTCTCCTTCCACCACGTAGGTTCCAGGAATAGAATTTAGATCATAAGACTTGGCAGCAAGCACCTTTACCCACCAAGCCATCTCATGGCCCCTATTTTTGTTGTTGATAATTTTGTTTTGCTTTTGTTGGTTTGTTTGTGTTGCTAAAATTCTGGGAAGTACTCACACATATGCACGGCTTCCTGCCTCCCCCTCCTGTAGTCTCAAAGGCAAAGTGAGGAAGACTCTCCAAAACCACAATTTGGAAGATTCTAGTGAGTTTCATTTGGGCTTGCTTACAGAGCAAACAGCTAGCAGGGTCACTTACAAGAAAGGCAGCGATCCACCTTCCCTCATGTCCATACAGGGTCCCAGCATGGACCTACATCCAAGATGGAAATGGCAGGATAGACCTGGCCCCTGGCATTCTCTGTTTGTATACCCTTAGCCCCTCCCTCCTTATGCAGCCAAGGCTGACTGGCTGATTGAGAGAGGTAGCTGACTCCTCTGACTTTTCTTTTCCCTCCAAAGGCATTTTATAATCCAGGTCAGTCTTCCTTTCAGAGGATGGTCAACATGACAGTTTGTTTGTTTGTTTGTTTGTGTGTTTGTGTGTTTGTGACAAGGGTCTCCCTTTAGCCCAGCTGCCTCATTATGTAGACCAGGCTGCCCTTGGACTCACCTGCCTCTGCCTCCCAAGTGCTGGGATTAAAGGCATGTGCCACCATGCCTAGCTACTATAGTTTGTTTTATGTTTTGTTTTGGTTTGGGGGTTTTTGTCATGCAAAGTCTTGTTATATAGCCAAAATTGGCCCAGAACTTGTTTAGTCAACTGTCAACATAACTGGATTTATAATTAAGGAAGATCTCTCTCTCTCTCTCTCTCTCTCTCTCTCTCTCTGTGTGTGTGTGTGTGTGTGTGTGTGTGTGTGTGTGTGTGTGTGTGTGTAGGGGGTATTTCAGAGAGATTTAGCTAAGGAAGGAAGACCCACTCTGAACAAGGGCAGCCAATGTCCTGAACTGAATAAGAAAGTAAAGAGGAGGCAAGCAGCTGAGCACCAGCACTCATTTCTGTTTGCTTCTGGACAGTGGACTCGGTGTGACCAGTCACCCCAGGGTCCAGCCGCATGCCTTCTCCACTGAGATGGACTACACTCCAAAACCCATGAGATAAAGCTTTCCTTCGGAAGTTGCTTTTATGGAGCATTTCATCACAGCAATGAGAAGGTAACTAATATTCCTGCCATCCTGCGTCAGTCTCCAAGTGCCTCAGCTCCAGCCATGCCCTACCAGGCTAGGACCTTTAACCATAATTCCTTTTTCACCAAAAAATACGGAGCTGACCTTCATCTTTTCCTCTGCACACCTCTAGTCGTACAGTCAGTATAGCTCCTGAAGCGGCTAAACATCACTACTAGTAGCAGCCACCTGATATGCTGAATTCACCATTATGTTGTGCATCCAAATGACTAAGAAAACCTTGAGCCAGATAATGACAAGATGCAAGCAGGATGTAGGTCATCACTATGTCATCCTGGCCACATGAATTAAAATCTGGGGACTCTTTCAAAATATTGATACCTGGCTCCCCTTCAGAGTCTGATTCAGAGTTCTGAAGTGGGGCCAAGGCATTAGCAATGCATAAACTCTCGAGACTCTAACACATACCCAGGCTACGGATAACTGATTTACCTATACTCATAAATGGGGAGGAAATCCAATTACTGCACTGACGCTAGAAACGGCTTCTGAATTCAGGTCTCTGAGCAGTACAACTAGCATGATGGTAGCTAAGGTGATCATGAGAAATAGACAAGTGCTAGGCTAGAAGGAAGTGTTCGGAAGCCGGGGGTGGTAGCAATACCTGTTTGAATGTGGAATGATGTCCCCATAGATTCATGGGTTCAAGTACTCAGTCCCCAGCTGGAGGTGCTATTGGGGAAAGCGATGGAAACTTTAGAACACAGAACCTTGCTGAAAGAAGCATTCACTGGGGGTGGGCTTTGAGGTTTCATAGCCTGGCCCTACTTCCTCTTCTGTCTGTTTCCTGACTGCCAAGCCAGCTTCCTGCTCCTGTCACCATGCCTCCCTATCATGATGGACCTTATCCTTCTGGAACTTGAAGTAAAAATAAACCCTTTCTCCCTTAAGTTGCTTTTACTAGGGTATTTCATTATAGCAACAAAAACCACAAAGGATACACCTGGAATCCAACTACTTCAGAGACTGGGGCAGGAGGATAATGAATTCAAGGAAGTCTGGGCTACACAGTGAGACTTTCTCTCGAAAAGAAAAGAAGCAAAGCAAGGAAACACAAAACAGAAAAGAAAAAAAAAAAAGGATAAGCATTGGGCTTTTGTGCGGCATTTGGTTTTTGAATGACAGGCCACACTGTCCAGTGGAATTTTCTACAATGATAAAAATTAAGAGAGTGGGTTGGGAGTGGTAACACATGCCTTTAATCCAAGCACTTTTATCCTTGAGCCACAGCAGACTAGAAGTATTACAACAGAAGTTGGCTGGCTGGCTGGAGGAGGCTGGAATTGAGGAGTTTGTTAATGATTAACTGGAGGCCCTGAAATGCTTTGACAGGGAGGGGATATTGTGCCCACTTGGGAAAACTGATGGAACTTTTAGAGTAGTTTTTGCAGGAGAATGATGTGTGTCCATTAAGAAATGTTCAGTGTCCCACACTGTGGGATTGACTTGGCTATTAGACTGTCTAGGAGCAAAGAGGCATTAGGGTGAGGAGAAAAGTCCTTGTCTGGGTTGTGGGTAGGTAGACAGAGATAATGACATGGAGAACAGAGAGAATTTCTCAGCCCAGGAGTAAAGATTAGTGTCTTTAGACACACAGGAAAAGTGTCTGGGTTTTAAGGGGTTTGGAGATAAGGTCATCAAGACCTCCATAATAGAGACAGGCTATGAGACCATTGGTCCTGAGTGGTAAGTTAAGGCTGAATGGGTTTTAAAGGAAAGAGATCAGCCTACCTGGACTTCGATGTTTGCCCTGGATTGAGCCAGGTTGCCCTGGCAGTGAGGACTTCTGAACCTGACGGGTTAGTCTTCAGTGGCCCCTCCCAAAAGGTTCGGCACTAGGAGTGCTGGCTAAGCACTGGCATTTACAACAGCTGGCTTCCACCCAGGGTTCGAGAATAGTCTAGTTTCCAACGTCCCTTAACATCACACACTGTTTGCGATGCCAGTAGGACTCCAGGATTGGAGCAAGTTTTGGCCAGTGTCCCTTTTGGCCACACTTGAAGCAAGGTTCTGGTAACATCATATGCAGTTGTCCTGGGAGTGGTTGCAATTAATTTGTATTTAACCTGATTTTTTTCCATTTTCGATATTTAGTTTCTTCCTCTCTTTAAAAAATTGCATTTATTATTATATTAATTATTATTATTTTATGTGTATGAGTATATTGCCTGCATATACGTAAGTGCACCCAAGTCAGGCAATACCCCAGAAATCAGAAGAGGGTATCAGATCCCCTGGAATTGGAATTACCACTGGTTTCTAGCTGCTATGTGGGTGCTGGGATTAAAATCTAGTGCTCTTAAGCACTGAGCCCCAAGTTTCTTCCTCTCCTATTAAAGACCTTAAAGGCTGCCTTAATGAGGTCTTTCTGAAGGATTTAAAGGCAACCCTCCATCTTGGGGACCATTATTCTAATGTTTGGGGAGGATTAGGAGATGCACTGAGTATGTAAAGATAGTCTTTCTGCTTCTGAGTCAGGCTCCAGATTGGTATATTTAAGAAGTGTTCTTGGGCTGGAGAGATGGCCTAGCGGTTAAGAGTGTCGACTGCTCTTGCAGAGGACCTGAGTTCGATCCCCAGCACCCACATGGCGGCCAAGAACCGTCTGAAACTCCAATTCCAGGAGAACTCCAGTTCCAGGGAATCTGACACCCTCTTCTGACCTCCGCGGCATTGCACGACACGGGTGCACACACTTGCATGCAGACAGTACATTCATACACAAACAGAAATAAAATAAAATTAAAAAAAAAAAAAAAAAAAAAAGAAGTGTTCCTGTGTGGTGATCTGAATGAGAATATCCCCCATAGGCTCCAAGTATTTGGAAATTTTGTACCCAGTCGGTGACATTGTTTTGTGAGGTTTTGGGACATGTGGCCTTGCTGGAGGAAGTGCTTCTCTGGGGAGCAGGCTTTGAGAGTTCTGAAACCTTGCTGGACTTCAAGTCACACTCTGCTTCCCCTGTCTGCTTGAAGGTGTGAGGGCTTCGCTTTCTGTTCCTGCTCTAGCCACCTCTCACCATGCCTCTCTGCCAGGACGGACTCTAATCCCTCTGGAACCTGGAACTATAAATTCAAGTAAACTCTTCTTCCTATAAATTCCCTTGGTCATATTGTCTCATCACAGCAACAAAAACTAACCAATGCACTGGAAGGCAGTTCATACAGCTACTATGTTTTCATCAGCCCTAGGTCTAGGGAGGTCTTTTCAGAACCTAGATTAGAAGTGAGGAAGTGGGACAAGCGCCACAGATCAGGAGAGGGGCTGGCACTTCTATATCAGGTGGGGACAGGGGACTACCTCGTTCCCAGCACTTGTGGTGGGGATCCTGGAAATGGACAGAATCTGGAATGGAGCCCAGATATGGGTTTCATTTCATCCAGCATGGTAGGGGATAAAATAATGATGTAAGTGTCCTGGAAAGATAGATTGTAGAAGTGTAAGATCTGTTGGAATTCCTTTGTGAATTGAGAATAGCACACACACACACACACACACACACACACACACACACACACATTTTGATCTAGGAAAGGTCAGAGAGAGAGAAAAAGAAAGGAAAGCGACTATGAAGGACACCCTGGGCCCCAGTTACGGGGAAAGCAGGAAGGTCTGGAGAACTCTGAGAGTTGGGTTTTTTGAGCAAATGCAAGAGGAAGAAAACAACAGGATGAGATGGAGGGAAGAGGGGTGACAGGGAGTACTGAGAAGGGAGGAGAGGCTGGCTGTATGTGGCAGCTGGCCGTATGTGGGTGGTTTGGGCTGGGCCTGGGGAGCAGGGGAGGTACATCATGAAGGCAGTTCTGAAGGTCTAGGAGTGGGTGACAGTGATGTAAGCTGGAAAGGCAGGAGGTTCGGGAGCACAGTTAGAGTGAAGGTTGACAAGGAGTCTTTCAGACCAGTAGGTATTTCCTCAGGTGTGGGTTTTTTATGTTCTAGCAAGATTTGAAGGGGGTCGTAATATTGACAGATAGAGAAAAAACAAAACAACAACAACAAAAAAACCCAAGAAACCTGACTATTTGCCTGTGAATTATATGATAGTTATCTAAGTCTCTAAGAAGTTTAAAACCAAAGGTACCTGAAAAGACAAAAAAAAAAAAAAAAGGGCCGGGTATGGTGGTGCACCCCTTTAATCCTAGCACTTGGGAGGCAGAGGCAGGCGGATCTTTGTGAGTTCAAGGCCAACCTGGTCTACAGAGTGAGTTCCAGGACAGCTGGAGCTACAAGGAGACCCCGTCTCAAAAAGACCAAAACAAACAAACAACAACAACAAAAAAAACAAAGGTACAATTTTCAGGCCACTGAATGCCATTATCCAGATAGTATTTCAAAAGAAAATAAATCTTTTAGGTTTATTGTCACCCCCTCAGAAACAGCATTTTATTTATTTATTTATTTATTTATTTATTTATTTATTTATTTATTTATTTTTGGTCTTTCCAAAAATCATCACTTCAAAGTTATGAAGAAGCCAGCTAAGGAGGGTGGGCCTTCAGGTGAATGAGATGGAGCGGTAGCCATTGCAAAGTCCAGAGGAACAGGAGTAGGGAGGCGGTATCCTTGTGTCCCTTCCAGAACTGTCCCCAGGCCACCGACAGTAGACTGAGAATAAGCACAGGTGTCCCTAGACTCAGCAGATCTGAGCAAGGGAACAGAAAAATCCCTGAGCTGGAACTAGAATTTTTGGAACAGACAGACAGGGCTTCCAAAGGAAGGGGGGGAATCATGGGAGAAGAGCACAGTCTATGTGAATGCACAGTGGGCAAGGGTGCAGGGATCTACCTCAGGGATACATCTCCCTGGTTTGGACACCAAGATGTTGGGTTCAGGAAGGAGCAGTGGTTCAAGAAGGTGCCAGTGTCAGACTGTCCTTTTGGCCAGAAGTTTATTAGAACCAATATCAGAGTAGGGTCTGAAGTAAAGCTTCAGCTCACTCAGGGAAAACAAGAGGTCCTCCTTCAAGGTTCCTTAGGAGCAGGAGGAAAGGGGGAAGTGTTGCACCACAAGGTGAAGGTCCCTTGACATTACCAAAGTAGGTTAAAAGGGCCTACGTGTGTGTGTGTGTGTGTGTGTGTGTGTGTGTGTGTACAGCACTAGGGTATGTTATATGTAAATTATTATATATTATGTGTGAATCAGTAAGATAAATGTATGTGTGTGTTCTGTTTCTCTGGAGAACTTTAATGTACCTTTTGTAAGAGACAAGAAGTGCAGGGAGTAGTTTTAGAGAAGGCAGAAAGGATTCCCTTTTCCACAAAAGAAAGTAAATGTAAATTTTAAGAAGTCGTCCTGTAAGCGCCAGTGCCATTTCACAACCTTCACTACATGAAGCTGAGTAGTTACGGTTCGTGTTCATTAGGAAATGTCTTGTGTTGCCATTTGTGAAGCTGAGTCAGATTCCTTTGCCCTGCTTTCGGTAATTATGCTGCTCATACCACTATTAGGAATGAATAGGACATTCGCTATCCTATTTAGGAAGGTTCTGGGGCAGAGGGTATAGCTCAGTGGTAATGGTACTTGGATCAGACCTCTGATCTAAGTTACTCCATACTGTGTGAAACAGTGTCTTCAGGCTGTACCTTGCCCTGGATGACTTCATTGTACATTACGGCATCGGGTCCATTTTGAATGTAAGCACAGGGACAGGGGTTACTCTGCACTTCACTGCGCATGTAGACATCACCACCTGTCCAGAATCCACTGTGAGGCATAGATTTATAACTTATTCCTAAAGTAAAAACTAATGTGTCAAAGCGGATTTGGGACATAAAAGTACATGGGCATATTAAAACCATATCAGAAAAACCAGGCTGAGAACTTGCTAAATAAACCAGACTAATGAAGGGTGCAGCACCTTTACTAGACAGACCCCACAAAGAGAAGAACACTTCACACTGTGATGGCATTGAGCCTACAGACCTACCATCTGAGCATCCATGTGTCCATCAAGGGACAAATGGGGAGCGGTTCCCAGCTATACCTGGAGATTCAGCTTAGCCCTTCCTGACATGGCATTCTAACTCCAATCTGCTCATCCATTGCCTATGGCCTATCTATTCATCCAGGCCTGGCCCTGCGCCTCACCTCTATGTTCCTGCACCTCTCTGCCAAAGTCCTATGACTTCGTGGCTCAGCTTAAGCCCTGTGAACCCAGAGCTCAGTTCTGCAATCCAACTGGGTTCCATACTTTAGCTAAACACCCATAGTAACCCTCTTTGCCTCTGTACCAATATTCCACCTCCACCTTAGATAGGGCCTCTTTGAACTCCCTGAATTCTGCTGTGGTCTCCTTAACCATTTTGTATAAAGGTTATGGACATTATGCATGTTTATGTGCAGATATAATTACTGTGTGAAGTTTAAAGTGCAATATTTCAGAGTTAGTATCAGTAATAAGGACCGAGTTAAAGAACCTGTGGCCTGCAGTGGTGGCACACGCCTTTAATCCTAGCACTTGGGAGGCAGAGGCAGGCAGATCTTTGTGAGTTCAAGGCCAGCCTCGTTTACAGAGTGAGTTCCAGGAGAGCTGGGGTTGAAAAAAAAAACAAAAAAAAAAAAAAAGACCTGTGTTTGTTAATAGCCGGCTGTCAGGACTACTTGGCAAAATACAACCAAGAAAACCAATATACTTGAGAATTTGTTTTTCAATAAATTATGACATTGTAAAAAGCCATAGAACTTAGCAAATTACAGCCAAGGAAGCCAAGGTAGCTTATGAATTTGTTGTTCAATAAATTCAAACATTGTGTAAAGCTATAAAAGTGACCATCTGTGCTTCTGGCATAATGTGTTTAAGACAATGAGGCTGGGGCCAGAGAGATAGTTCAGTGGTTGAGAGCACAGGCTGCTCTTGTAGAAGACCAAGTTCAATTCGCAGTACCCACATGGAGGCTCACAACTGTCTCTAACTTAACCTCCACAGGTGCTGAATGAACATGATCCACTTTCATGCATGCAGGCAAAACATACATACACATAAAATGCACATAAAATAAAGATAAATGGTATATTTTTAAAAAACCCACTTGAGCTTTTCATCCTTGGATCCTGGCCTCCCCGGTAAGCGGGATTACGCCAAGGGTGCATCTCAGCCGCAGAGCTCCCGAGTAGCAGGCTTGAGGCCCTGGCTTCCATTCCCAGCACCACCACCTAGGTATCAAGTGGCCTGGCAAGTATTTTTAAAGAAAATTTTAAAATATTTTTGTTCTGCTTGTGTTTTCTTTTAGCGCTTTCTAATTCGGTCTAAAATTTTCCCTGTTATTGGTCTCCTACAGCCAAAAAAAGCAAACACTTAATTTGCAAGATAATAAGAGTGCACATCCAACAGAAGAGTCAACTCACCTGTTCTCAGTTGAGCTGAGTCGCTACTATGGAAACGAGTGAAGCTGTGGCTACAAAGAAGCCAGTGTACTCCCTGAAGAAGAAGAGCGCCTTTCGCTTGGGCCTTTCCCGGGTGTCAGGTCTTTAAATGTCATGGGCAAATGAACTCGATGTTGGTTTTTCTTATTAGCTTTTTAAAAATCAAATAACTTCCATGTTATGAAAACACATTATAGAAAAGTCTGGCCGTGTCTCTGAGTAGTACAAAAAAAAGTCTGAAAATGCAGATGAGCAAGAATGGAAAATTACTCCTGGACTCCCTGGTGATGGGCCTGTTGAAACCTGAGTGATTGAACAAAAATCAAAGACAAAAGCTCTATGGATAATGGCCATGTCCACAGTGTGCATCATTGCTCTGCTTTCCAGGTCATGGCAAGAAACCCAAACCTGCTATTAAAACAATAGCAACAACAAAAAGCTGTATTTTGTCCAGTTTTCTTTCAAAGGAGGGTGTTTTCATTGCTCAGCTGAGTGGGCAAATCTTCACAAAAACATTTTCCCACAAAGTTTTGTGTTTTGTTTGGTTCAGGAAAAAAAAAAATCCTTAGTTAAATTCAGCTCGTGCATTTCATTTAAAAATAACAATGATTGGGGCTGGGGAGATGACTCAGTCAGCAAAATACTTGCTTGCATGAATGCAGGTCTGAGTTTGGATCCCCAACACCTGCATGAAAAACAGGCCAGAGCTCTTTGTGCCTGTGTGCCTGACATCCTAGAGCTGCAGAGGCAGAGACAGGAAGGTCCTTGAGGTTTGCCCTCCAGCCAGCCAGACTAGTCAAATCAGCCAGCTTTGGGCTCAGTGAGAGAGCTTGCCGCAGAATGAGGTGGAGTCTGAGTGGTGTAGGAAGACACGGACATCAACTTCGGCAAGCACACCTACAAATATACATCCCAATATACACACATGCGCGTGCACACACACACGTACACACACACAATTCTTTAGTCTTTCCTAAACACTCACATTTAAGCACAATAACTCTCTATTCAATTGCTGGTTATAATCACAGACATCTTTCCCACCTTTCTGAAGGAAATTCCCTATTTTCTTCCAATAATTTATGTCCCTTTCAAACCTTTGCTTAACAGAGTTGTTGATCCTGGGCCCTGGCAGCCCTAACAAGCTGTGCTTGCCCACTCCTCCTCAACAGACCAATTAAGAAGACAAGTAAGGGGCTGGAGAGATGGCTCAGTGGTTAAGAGCATTGGCTGCTCTTGCAAAGGACCCGAGTTCAGTTTCTAGCACCCACTTGGTGGCTAACAACCGCCTGTAACTCCAGTTCCAGGGGATCGGACACCCTCTTCTGACCTCTGTGGGTATTCCATGATACAGGTGCACTTACATATATGCAGACAATACATTCATACACATAACATACAAAAATAAGTTGTTTTTTTTTAAGAGGAAAGTGTGCTGGATAGCTTGTGTCAGCTTGACACACCTGGGTTGAGAGGGCCTCAACTGGGGAATTGGCTCCATTGGACTGGCCTTTGGCCACATCTGTGGAATACTGCCTTGATTGTCGAGCAATGTGGGAGTGTGGTGTCACTCCTGGGCAGGTTGTTATGTACAGTATAAGAAAGCAGGGCTGGAGAGATGGCCTAGCGGTTAAGAGTGCCGACTGCTCTTACAGAGGACCCAGGTTCGATCCCCAGCACCCACATGGCGGCCGAGAACCGTCTGAAACTCCACAATCCAGGAGAGCTCCAGTTCCAGGGGAATCCAAGACCCTCTTCTGAACTCCGCAGCATTGCATGACACGGATGCACAGACCGACATGCAGACAGTACATTCATACACATACAGAAATAAATAAAGAAAAAATGTTAAAAATAAAAATAAGAAAGCAAGCCGGGCATGGTGGCGGACACCTTTAATCCCAGTACTCAGGAGGCAGAGACAGGCGGATCTCTGTGAGTTCAAGGCCAGCCTGGTCTACAGAGCAAGCTCCAGGCCAGCTCAGGGAGACCCTGTCTCAAAAAGACCAAAAAAAAAACAACAAAAAAAAAACAAGCAAGCAAGTAGGCTGGGCCTGGGCCAGGGGAGCAAGCCAGTAAGCAGCATTCCTCCATGGCCTGTGCTCCAGTTCCTGCCTCCAGTTTCCTGCCCTGAGTTCCTGCCTTGGGCTCCCTCAGTGATGAACTGTGACCCAGGAGATGTAAGCCAAATAAACCCTTTCCTCCCCAATTGGAATTGGTCAGAGTGTTTTGTCACAACATTTGAAAGGAAACTAGATCAGGTAATAGTGAAAAGCAGAGAAAGGAGATTTGCTCAATGTGGCTCATTGGAAAGGAGAGTAGCCCCCTCCCCAAGTCCATTTTCAGGGCTGAGACAAGAGGTTTGGCTTTAAATGGAAAGCAAGAGGTATCATAATTAAGCAGTCTGGCCAAAGTGTAGTCCAGGTCTATTCTCTCTTGCAAGGTGGTCTTATGGGTCATGGGTCATCAGAACTGTTTGAAATCTCTTCTGGAAGACAAGCTCCCCCTCTTGCTTGTACCAGGGTCTCAGCCTTCCCCTTCTCCCAGCGTCAGAGTCCTAGTGAAACTCCAGTTTCTTGCAACCCATTGTCTCAAATGTCTGATAGCCAAAGGGAAGAGCACAAGGGTCTCTCCTTAGAATATCTTCACTCCAAGACAGCTACAGTGCTGGGGATCCAACGTGAGTTCTTGCGCATGTCAAGCAAGGTCTGTGCCGCTCTGCTCAAATGTTACACTTAAGTAATGAGACGGCTATGTTGAAGCTGCTTGGGCCACAAGGTAACTAAAAGACGAATGAAAACCTGGCAGCTGTCTTCATTGTGTGCCTGTACTTTGTATGCACAGAGATAAGTTCTTTACCTTTCATCTTGACTCACCTTGAACTCTAGGAAAAGCAAAACCTACAAGGTTAGACCATCCTCCCCAGACAAGAACAATTATCCACAAGGAGAAAGCTACATGCTGGAACAGAGCAATGATCTCACAAGGACCAGACTGATAGCAATTAACAGATTAGCAACCAACAGGCAGGAAAGATAGCCAAGGGAGCAAGCACTCATAGTATAGGCATTATTTATCTATCTATCTATCTATCTATCTATCTATCTATCTATCTATCTATCAATCATCATCTATCATCTATCTATGTATGAAAAGCCTACAGAAGAGGGTCCCTGGTGTCTGCTTACAGGGCTGAAATTAGGAGTGGAGGTTGAAAAGTTTCTCTTTTTGGCCCATAGTTGACAGTTGCTGGAATAACCAAGGAGTGGTGATTTAAAGAATATCAGAGATGGATAAACATGTCTCCTAGCCAGCCATTACTGGGGGGGTAGACAAGGCAGGGAAGGGAAGAATCTAGAGAAAGAAGCTACTTTAGTTCTGGAGCTCAAATTATTGTAGCTTGAGAATTGTCACAGTTCAACCAAAATGGAAGAGCTGAGACAGGATGAGGCAATAATAGGGTAGGCACACCTTGACCAGGACTGCTGAACTATGCACACCCTTTGTCCTGTATCAAAACTTAATAAGCCCTGTGTCAGTATCGCTAAGAGGGTATAAACCCCTTTATTTGTTTCTTAAACCTCATGTCAGTACCCTAAGAGGGTGACTGGACCCTTTCTTTGCTTCTCTTCCCAATGTGGCTATGTTGGATGAATTTCCTGCCTCTGCTTTTTGTTCTTACTCATCTCTTTAATTAGCATACCAAGGACTGCTGGCTGAGCCTGACCTCTTGGAGTTGCTGGAGCCCCAGCTTTTACCTTAAAACTCTGTTAACAATAAGGTCACACAGAATTTTAAATCCCCTAAGAGCTATAGGAAACTTAAGGATGAATTTTATTTTATTTATTCATTTATTTATTTATTTATTTATTTATTTATTTATTTTTTGGTCTTTTTGAGACAGGGTCTTCCTGTAGCCCCAGCTGTCCTGGAACTCACTCTGTAGACCAGGCTGGCCTTGAACTCACAAAGATCTGCCTGCCTCTGCCTCCCAAGTGCTAGGACTAAAGGCATGCGCCACCACGCCCGGCAAGGATGAATTTTAAAACCAGGATGTGGCACATACTCTCTGTGACTACACTTCTTTGGCTTTCATAAATCACATCAGGAACTTATTTCCTTAGAGACATACCTAAGTTTGGAAATTCCAAACTATGCCAGCAACTCTCAGTGAATTTATTTATTTATTTGTTT
>VZQC01009916.1:1927960-1947098 GCA_009823505.1 Rhizomys pruinosus
TGTTGTTGTTTCCAATATGCATTACACCCAACTGCTTTGGACAAAAGCTCAGGGGGCCCTACACAAGAAATACTTACAACTAGGTAATTGGCACTAGCATCCACAGATGAAGGATACCATTTGTCGTTTGTTTTTCTGGGACTGTGTTACTTCACTCAGCATGATGTCCTCTAGCTCCAGCCATTTTCCTGCAAAGCTCGTGATGTCGTCTTTCTTCACTGCTGCATAGAACTCCATTGTGTAGATGTACCACATTTTCTCTCTCTCCTCATCAGTTGAGGGGCATTTGTGTTGGTTCCAGCTCCTTGCTATTGTGAAGAAAGCACAGCTACCTTGTTACAAAATGCCTTGTGCTATGAAAAAACTCAAAATTATTTATTTACTTATTTATTTGTTTGTTTATTTATTTATTTTATGAGTGTTATACTTGCATGTATGTAAGTGTACCTGTGTCAAGAAGTTCCCATGGAGGATAGAAGAGGGCCTCAGATCCCCTGGAACTGGAGTTATGCATGGTTGTCAGCCACCATGTGGGTGTTGGGATTTGAATCCAGGTCTTCAGCAAGAACTGCCAGTGCTCTTAACTGCTAAGCCATATCTCCAGCTACTCAAAATCCATTTTTATATCTTTCTCTCTCTCCACCATCAAGATAGACTTAACTCCCTTAAAACCAGAGACCTGTTGGGACCTGAAACCCTAAAATTGGTTTTACCAGTATGTCAGGCAATCTGGGATTTGCAGTGACTTCACTGAGATGGAATCCCCCAAAAGAGCAGTGATTCTGGTTCTAAATGACTGGATCTTCAGAGTGGTTATTCTGCTGGTTTCATTTCATTTCCTGAAATGAAATGGTCTGATTATGAACAGTTGTTAAAAAACAGACATAATGTGAAATGTCAACCCTCAAAACTTTCCCTCTTCAGAGCATCAGATAAAGACCTCATTGGATTTGATAGTGGCTTTCTGATTTGGGTTCCACAAGGGAGTTGGAAAGTTCTTGTATACTGTTAATGACTACCTGCCCATGTTCTGCCTGAAATATCATGATTCTTTATGAAGAGTATCATGAATAAAGCTGTATATAGTTTGGCTTGGGAAAAAATAAAACTAATAAATAAATACAGGATTGAAGCTATAGCTCAGTGATGGAGTCTGTGCTTTTTATGCACAAGGCTGTGGGTTTAATCAATCCCCAGAACTATACACACACACACACACACACACACACACACACACACACACACACATATTAGCCTACCTACTTATAAAACCCCACTAATGGGATGGCTTTCTGTGCTGAATAGCTTCATTGTCAACTTGACACACCTGGGAGGAGGGAACCTCAGTTGAGGAATTCGCTCCATTGGATTGGCCTGTGACCATGTCTCTGGGGCATTTTCTTGATTTTTAGTGATGTGGGAGGGCTCAGCTCACTGTGCAAGGTTCTACCCCTGGGCAGGTGGTTCTATGTTGTATCAGAAAACAGGCTGCGCATGAGCCAGAGGAACAAGCCTGTAAGCAGTGTTCCTCTATGCCCTATGCTCCAGGTTCCTGCTTTGAGTTCCTGACTTGGTTTCCCCTGACGATTGCTGTAAGCCAAATAAACACTTTCCTCCCAAGTTGGTTTTGGTCAGTTTTTTATCACAATAGAAAGTAACTAGAGCACCTCTCTTGAGTGAGGAATAAATCAGAACACCAAGCAAAGGACTTTTGAAGTGAAAATAAGGTATTGAGCAGATGGAAAAATAATTCTTCTCTTACATTCATACTCTAGCTTACCACTGTAAGCTGATTCTTGCTATCTTTGCCCTCAGAGTTCTCACCAACACTGTATGAGAAAATGCTATATTGTGCTCAATGATTTCTCCAGTTCATGAGTCATGGGGGAGTTACTACCCCTAGTGCCTTGTTATGCCTAGGGAGTTGAAGAAGTTGTCCTTATAAAGGGCCAGGTATGGTGGTACATGTCTTTAATCCCAGCACTCAGGAAGCAGAGGCAGGCAGATCTCTGTGTGTTTAAGGGCAGCCTGGTCTACATACATAGCAAGTTCCAGGCCAGCTGGGACTACAGGGAATCCCTGTTACAGGAAGTCTAGCAACACACGTAAAAAGAATGACCAATCCTGTACAGTGCCCTAGCTGCAAGAGAGGCTGACATATCTCCATTTTTAGGTTCTGTAGTGAGGTGTAGTATCTCCCCCATGACTCATGAAATGGAGAAATCACTGAGCATGAAATAACATTTTCTCATACAGTGTTGGTGAGAACTCTGAGAGCAGAGATAGGAAGAATCAGCTTATAGTGAATGGTGAGTTACAGCATGAAGGTGATAGGAAGAATCAGCTTACAGTGAATGGTGAGCTACAGCGCGAAGGTGAGAGAAGAATTAAAGCATGTGGAGGCTAGAGGTCAGCCTGGGGTATTGTTTGTCAGGGGAAGCCATTCACCTTGCTTTTTTATTTTTTTTAATTTTATTTATTTTTTGTATGTGTATGAATGTACTGTCTGCATGCAGGTTTGTGCACCCTTGTTTTGCAATGCCTCTGAGGTCAGAAGAGGGTTTCTGATTCCCCTGGAACTGGAGTTCTCCTGGAATTGGAGTTACAGATGGTTCTCAGCCGCCATGTGGGTGCTGGGGATCGAACCCGGGTCCTCTGAAAGAGCAGTCGGTGCTCTTAACCACTAGGCTATCTCTCCAGCCCCCCACCTTGCTTTTTGAAACAGAGCCTGTATTAGTTGGATTCTCTAGTGGAACAGAACAGATAGAATGAGTATTGATTACAAAAGGGGATTTATTAGATTGGCTGGTACAATACAGTTTGGGAAGTCCAGCAATGGCTACCTGCATGTTTGAGAAGCTGAGAACCCGGTAACTGCTCAGTACATGAGGCTGGATGCCTCAGGAATCCCAGTTTGGTGCTGAAGGCCTGGAGAATTCCTGGAGGGTCACTGGTCTCTGGTCTACACTGGAACGCTGAAGAAGCTGGGTTCTGATGTCAGCAAAGGATGGCAAAGGTGGACAAGGAAGCAGTACTGGTTTTCCTTCAGGCCCTTTTATATCTCAGTCATATCAGAAGATGCTGTTCCCTCTACAGGAGCATGTGGCCCCTCAGTTAATCATTCCTGGAACGTCTCTCAAAGACACACCCAGAGATGGGCTTCTTAAGTGAATCCGCATCTGACAATCAAGATGAACATCATGGGGTCTCTCACTGGGACTTGGAGTTCATTGATTCAGGGAGGCTGGATGGCCAGCAAGTCCTAGGGATCTTCCTGTCTCTGCCTCCTAGCACAGGAATTACAAGTATGCAACGCCATGCCCAACTTGTTTTTTTGTTTGTTTGTTTGTTTGTTTGTTTTGTTTTTAATGTGGGTAGTGGGCTTGAACTCCGGTCCTCACATTTTTGTGGCAAGCACTTTACCAACTGAGCTATCTTCCTGGACCCAGTTTTTTTGCTTGCATGCAGACAGTACATTCATACACATACATAAATAAATAAAATTAATTAAAAAATAAAATAAAATAAAAATAAAAATTTATTTATTTATTTATTTATTGGTCTTTTTCGAGACAGGGTCTCCCTATAGCCCCAGCTGTCCTGGAACTCACTCTGTAGACCAGGCTGGCCTTGAACTCACAAAGATCCGCCTGCCTCTGCCTCCCAAGTGCTAGGACTAAAGGGGTGCGCCACCGCACCCAGCAATTTTATCTATTTTTTATGTGTATGAGTGTACTGTCTGGATGTAGGTTGGTGCGTCCGTGTCATGCAATGCCGCAGAGGTCAGAAGAGGATGTGGATTCCCTTGGAACTGGAGTCAAAGATGGTTCTCAGCCACCATGTGGGTGCTGGGGATCGAACCCGGGTCCTTTGCAAGAGCAGTCAGCACTCTTAACCGCTAGGCCATCTCTCCAGCCCAAGGGTTATTTTTAAGACATAATATATTTGAATATGTTTTCAGTCTGGGAAGGGCTAGTGGTAAAAGGTTGTTATGGATAAAGAGAAAATAGATGATTTCAAAAAACAACAACCTGGTCAAAGACTAGGTCAAGAATTAGCCTTAGAATGCTGTGAGGGAAGCCGGGCGTGGTGGCACACACCTTTAATCCTAGCACTTGGGAGGCAGAGGCAAGCGGATCTCTGTGAGTTCAAGGCCAGCATGGTCTACAGAGTGAGTTCCAGGACAGCTGGGTCTAAAGGGAGACCCGGTCTCAAAAAGACCAAAAAACAAAACAAAACAACAAAAAAAGAATGCTGCAAGGGAAGAGAAGCCAAGGGCAGAGAAGTCAGGGTACGTGTGTGTGCATCAACTTTAAGCTGTGGAATGAAGGTAATAAATGAGAGTGCATTGATAGCCTCTATGTTACCCATGAAATAAATAAGAAATATTGTCAACTGTGGAAGGGAGTAAGCTAGTGTCTGTGATGGGAAACCATCCATTCTCAAAGGGTGGTCTGCCCACCATAACATAGAAGAATTAGAGAAAGATTAATAGAGTCAAAATTGTAATTATTGCTGAATATTTTTCTGGGGCATCATTTCTACTTAGCCCAGATAAAGAGAGCAATGAAAGACTAAAGAAAAGATTCTGTCCGCATCTGCTTTGGTAAACTAGTGAGCTTGTCGAGTTTACATGCAGGAGCACAGGCAACTCAAAGGCAGCTGCACAACCTACAGGTAGCAATGCCACTGATGAGTCTCCCCCCCCGAGCTTACCACTTCAGATCCACATGCTAGACCTAGTCTCGTGAGCATTTCCCGTAGATGAACATAGCAGTTCTGACTCAAGATGGCCATGGTTATGTCCAATCCAGAACAGCCATACATCAATTATAATTTTGAAGCTGTTCTAATGTACTTGTTCTTGTTTTTCCTCCCACATAGAAGCAAGAAAAGCCAATACAGATTTGGTCCAATGGATGTACAGAGTAGGTACAGAAGAACAGGACATAGTCTCAAACTGAAATGATCCAGAGAGCTAGAAATCAGCTCAGGAAAAGAAAGCGGCCAGGAATGGAGATAGAGGAAGAAAGGCATTTTAAGGTTCCGTGGAGACTGAGGATTAGCACTTGTAGAAGTAAAGAAGTGATAGATGGAAGGATGGGAGTTGGTGATTGAAGGTGAACTTTGCAGTTTTAGATCTAGTAGACCTATTTTGGTCAAAACTATGACCAGTAAAAACTGCTACCCTGGGCTGGAGAGATGGCCTAGCGGTTAAGAGCGCCGACCGCTCTTACAGAGGACCCGGGTTCGATCCCCAGCACCCACATGGCGGCCGAGAACCGTCTGTAACTCCAATTCCGGGAGAACTCCAGTTCCAGGGGAATCCAAGACCCTCTTCTGACCTCCGCGGCATTGCACGACACGGATGCACAGACCTGCATGCAGACAGTACATTCATACACATACAAAAATAAATAAAACTAATAAAAAAAACTGCTACCCTTTGCTTTGGTATGTCCAGAAGACAGAGAAACATCTGATGAGAAGAGGCAACCGCCCATACTTCTTCCTTAAAGCTGAAACTGACAGGCAGTTGCACTGAGCAAGGCCATACCTGAGGATCCCATCTGATAGCCATAGGTAGTACACATGGCCAAGGGTGGGATTCTGTAGAAAGTGGAGATAAAGGGGTGTTGGGATCTGAACATGAAATTCCCCCATAGGCTCATGTGTTAAAGGCTAAGTCCCCAGACAGGGGTGGTATTTTGGGGGCATCTGGAAACTAAACTACCTGGAAGAAGTAGGTCACTGGGCACAGGGCGTTTAGAGAACCTCGTTCCAGTCCTGGTCCCTTCCCTCTCCATGCTTCTGTCTGCTGTGAGGTGAACAGTCTTGCCCTCCACCTGTTGTAACTATTACTCATCCTACCCAAGCTGCATAAGTGCTGTATTAATAACCCTAGCGTAATAAATGAACTTTTTGTTTCTTTGATTTTTCTTTTATTTGCGGTACCCAAAGCCTCACACATGCTAAAGAGCAGTCCTTCTCCATGCAGTGCTTCTCCAACCCACTGTCTGACATGATCTTCAGCATCAGCTCTTTTCTTCCTGTCTAGGAGTACAGACCCATGGCTACACTAGCAAAGCCAAACACTATGGTGATTTGTGATGTGCTGCCAATTAATAAAAATACCACAGGCTGGGGAGCTAGTGCAGTGGGCAATGTGCTTGCCTTCCAACCAGGAGAACCTGTGATCCCAGACCCACATTAAAAAAAAAGCCATCCATCCTTTCTAACTTGGGCCTGGCAGAATGGCTCCTGCAAAGAAGGGTGGCAAGAAGGACCATCTGCCATCAACAAGGTGGTGACCCAGGAATACACCATCAACATTCACAAGGGCATCCATGGAGTGGGCTTCAAGAAACGTGCCCCTCGGGGCTGGAGAGATGGCCTAACGGTTAAGAGCGCCGACCGCTCTTACAGAGGACCCGGGTTCGATCCCCAGCACCCACATGGCAGCCGAGAACCGTCTGAAACTCCAATTCCAGAAGAACTCCAGTTCCAGGGGAATCCGACACCCTCTTCTGACCTCCGCGGCATTGCACAACACGGGTGCACAGACTTGCTTGCAGACAGTACATTCATACACATACAGAAATAAATAAAATTTAAAAAAAAATTAAAAAAGAAACGTGCCCCTCAGGCACTCAAACAAATCCTGAAATTCGCCATGAAGGGGATGGGCACTCCAGATGTGCACACTGATACCAGGCTCAACAAAGCTGTCTGAGCCAAAGGAATAAGGAATGTTCCATATCATATCCGTGTTCGATTGTCTAGAAAACATAATGAGTATGAGGAGTTGGCAAACAAGCTGTATACTTTGGTGACCTATGTCCCCGTTACCACATTCAAAAATCGACAGATAGTCAATGTGAATAAGAACTAACTGCTGAGAGTCAAATAAAGTTATAAAACTTAAGAAAAAAAAAAAAAAAGCCATGCATGATGGTTTGCGCTTGCCCAGCACCAGGGAAGTAGAAACAGAATTTCTGAAGCTCCTTGGCCATACAGCCTAGAATACTTGGCAAGTTCTAGGTCATCATTGAGAGACTCTATCACAAAAAAAGATAGTGACAATACCTGAAGAATGACATCCTAACTTTTCCTCTGGCACACACACACACACACACACACACACACACACACACACTACCATACCTCTACACCTCTCCAGGTCAATCAATATGGCATTTGTAAAACTCTTCCTTGCAGCAAAGAAATGGGAAAGAAGCATTCCCTGATAGTAAAATAACAAGGAAATGAACAGATGCTTTGCCATCCCAGCAGTGTAAGGTCATGATTTGCTAACAGGGCTAGAGCTTACCAGGCAGGCAGCCAATAGCTGAGACCCTCCTTCTTGACTGCGCCATGCAAATTTATCTTTCTAGAGCTGTGACTATTACTCATTCCACCAAAACTGTGTGTTGTATTAAATAACCCTAGCATACATAATAAACTTTTTTGTTTCTTTGATTTTTCTTTTATTTGGGGTACCCAGAGCCTCACACGTGCTAAGCATAGGATCTATCAATAAGTTACACCTCAAACTCCTATTTATCCCTTTAAGATGTACTTGTTGAGCCGGGCGTGGTGGCGCACGCCTTTAATCCTAGCACTTGGGAGGCAGAGGCAGGCGGATCTTTGTGAGTTCAAGGCCAGCCTGGTCTACAGAGTGAGTTCCAGGACAGCTGGGGCTACAGGGAGACCCTGTCTCGAAAAGACCAAAAAAAAAAAAAAAAAAAAAGATGTACTTGTTGAAACTTGGTCTTCCTCTTCTTCTTGGAAAAAAGATCAAAGCAGGCACTAATGCTTTTCTAATCACCCTACAAGGCTCTCTGATTAATGTGTTTTGCCTATGTAGCTGTTCATGTTAGCCAGGCTTCTCCATTCTCCCTACTCTGGCTTATTATCAGATGGCTTCAGCTTCTCTCTGTCACTTTGAGCTTTTGCTATTTTTTTTTTTTTTTGGTCTTTTCAAGACAGGGTCTCCCTGTAGCTCCAGCTGTCCTGGAACTCACTCTGTAGACCAGGCTGGCCTTGAACTCACAAAGATCCACCTGCCTCTGCCTCCCAAGTGCTAGGATTAAAGGCGTGCGCCACCATGCCCGGTTGCTATTTCTTCTATATCTTGCTAGCTGTGCTTCTAATACTTCCAGGAAAATTATTATGAAGCATGAAAATTCTTGGTTGCACTAATGTAGTTAAGGTGTTGATTCTGTATAGAAGTACTATGACAATCTCAGGACTGTTCACTGCTCACTATTTTGCTAAAAGCCTGGGAAATAGGAACTGATCAAAAGCAGCATGTTTATTTAGACTTTTGGACGGAACTGAGGACAGAAAGCTGCTCAGCTTCTCCCTGCCTTGCCTATAGCTGTTCCAATTTATGGAAGAAGGAGAAGGAGAAGGAGAGGGAGAAGGAGAAGGAGAGGAGAAGGAGGAGCAGGAGAAGGAGAAGGAAGAAGGAGAGAGAAGAGAAGGAGAAGAAGGAGAAGGAGAAAGGAAGGAAAGAAGAAAAAAGGAAAAAGAATAGAAGGAGAAGGAGAAAGAAGGAGAAGGAGAAGGAGAAGGAGAGGAGGAGGAGAAGGAGAAGAAGGAGAAGGAAGAGAGGAGAGGAAGACAGGAGAGGGAGGGAAAGGAGAGGATGAGCGCAGGAGAGGAGAGAGGAGAGGCGAGGAGAGAGGATGAAGGAGAAGGGAGGAGAGAGGATAAAGGAAGGAGGCGAAGGAGTAGGAGGGAGGAAGGAGAAGGAAGGAGAAGGAGGAAGAGATGAGAAAGAGCGAAGGAGGGAGAAGGAGAGCGGGAGAAGGATAGAGGAGGTAGGAGGAGAGTAGGAGAGGCTGAGGAGATGAGCCGACGAGATAAGAAACTCTCCTTAGACGGAGAATCTTATTCCCTTGCTCATTCTTTCTGGGCAATAGACCCAAATGCATGTTACTGGTTCTGCAGATAAATTGTCAGACTAGGAATTAACCTTTTTCTAAAGGCACTTTCCCTGCTGGTGGCTCTTCCACTCCAGTATTTACTTTCCCTGGAGATTATTTTAAATTCAATTTTTAGTTCCCTAGTTACACCAGTGATAGTGCCAAATAATCACAATTGTCATTCGCTAATGGACACACTTGTGACATCTTTGGAGACCCCTGGTCCATCAGGGTCTTGGTAGAAAACAGGACGAAAGCCATTACCGCCCCAGGCATGAAAAGGTCAAAGAAGTAAGTAAATGCCAGTGAGGGTGGAGATTATTCACACCACTGAAACTGCATGAACATTATATTAAATAGCATGGTCCTGGTGTGTATAATAAAGCAATAAAGATTGTGAAGGTACTTCCTCGCTGTATACACTCCTGGAAGGACCTCAACACNAGGAGGAGGAGGAGGAAAGAAAGCCCTGAAAAATGCATGTTACTGAGTTATGAGATAAATTGTCAGACTGGAATTAACCTTTTTCTAAGAGGCACTTCCTCTGCTGGGGCTCTTCTCACTCCAGTATGTACTTCCCTGGAGATATTTTAATTCATTTTTAGTTCCCTGTTACACAGTGATAGTGCCAAATAATCACAATTGTCATTCGCTAATGGACACACTTGTGACATCTTTGGAGACCCCTGGTCCATCAGGGTCTTGGTAGAAAACAGGACGAAAGCCATTACCGCCCCAGGCATGAAAAGGTCAAAGAAGTAAGTAAATGCCAGTGAGGGTGGAGATTATTCACACCACTGAAACTGCATGAACATTATATTAAATAGCATGGTCCTGGTGTGTATAATAAAGCAATAAAGATTGTGAAGGTACTTCCTCGCTGTATACACTCCTGGAAGGACCTCAACACTGCAGCAACACAGAGAGGCAGCAGGAAAGAAACGCCCAGAACTCCCTCCTGCTGCTCAGTGGAACTGCCAGAGCCCAGCAAGGGAGCCCAGCAAGAGAGCTGTTAGGGAAAAGCCTCCAGGAAGTGAAATGGATGTAGGGAGACAGAGAGAACGGCCAGCTCCACCCCTCACTGGAGGTCTCCACTGACGCGTCCACAGAGAAGGCAGAGGTGTCCGCATCAGGCCTACTCTCTTAACCCCCAGGGGGTTGGTCCTGTAACTGCAACAGCAACCGCCTATAGATATCTATAGAAAGCATTCAGGATTGTCTTTGTGCAGGGGGCTCCTGAAGCACAGGAGCCCAGAAGTCGCTCCAGACAGGTAGATTTTAGGGTAGATTGACTCTTGGGTTGCTGGAAAAGGGTTGAAACTCTAAACCCTTGTAGGGGGTGGCTGTCTGGGCAGAGCCGCCCTTCACCTTTGCAGCAGGTGCCGGGTGGGATTGGTTCGGTGCCATTGTCTCTTTGTGTGTGTGGGGGGGGGCGCTCCTGAATCACAGAAGCCCAGAATTCGCTCCAGACAGGTACCAGGGTGCAGACTAAGTCAGGCATATCCCCCCCCCAACTGGAATTGATGAGAGAGTATCCAAGTGGAACGTTTCTCTCCAGTTGGTGGCGCTGTTGTTTTGGAGGTCTTGGGGTGTGTGTCCATGCTGCAGGAAGTGTGTCACGGGGGGCAGGCTTAGTGCGCTTAACAAGCTAGTGCTTCTACAGTTTGCGTCCTCGCTGCTTTCCCTGTCTCGTCGCAAGATGTGACCCTCGTTTGCTGCTTCAATATCCAGCCGGCCACTATGCCTCCCTGCCACTATGGACTGTAATTTCCTGGAACCGCCAATCGTAACCTCAAATAAACGGCTTTCCTTTTATAAGTTCCTGGTCTGGTGTTTAATGAGCACAGCAACAAAAACTACTAATACAACAGCCCTTACATTCTACCATGCACCAACCCCCCCCCCCTCTTCCGAAGATATGTTCCCTAGGCTTAGAAAAGGGGCACAGGTGGGAAAGAAGCAAAATAGAGTCTACGTTCTCTGGGGCTGTTGTCTTGGACGCTGGTAAATTCTGGCTGTTTCCGTTCATGGGCTGACCAGTTTTCCAGGAATAACCTTTCATCCTACTAATGAAGCACAAGCAATTAGGTATATAGGTAGTTAAACAGTACTAATTGTTTATGGTAGTTACTTTGGTATAGACACAGATGTTTGGGATGGTTTTATCCCATGAATTACGTTTTTTCTGGTAAAAATATGACAGGTCTTACTGTGGCTTATAACAGCTCCTAAACACTAGAGGATGTAAGCTTGTGGCATCAACCGTGAATTTCTAGTTATTTCGCCAAGGAGAGAGCTAATGCCAATTAGATTTGGGATAATACAGACATAGGGCTGCCAAGGCTGCACAGTATTTCCAGGCAGGTGAGGTGTAGCTTGGTGCTGATTGAGGAATCTTGTTTGCAATCAAGGAACCTATATTGGCCTGTATTGATTTAGTGGGCCTTTGGTAACACTCTCCGGGATGCCAGAGACCAACTGTAACACTTGCAAGTGTGGCCGCAATACATCTTTCCCATGCTTACATCGGTCTTTGACAGCAGGGCCTTATTGTCTCTCTTCTTGCAGGTAGCCCAGTTTACAGGAAGAAGCCTTTACCTTTTAGTGGGGGGGGGCGTGGATCCCTTGGCCAACGTCTCCTTGGTAGGATAATCCGTTGCTGATATCAAACTCTCCTGTATTAATATCCTTTGGCTTGAATGCATAGCTTAAAGAGACTGTAGTATTATTGTGGGTTCTGAAGAGAATAATCTTTTCCACAGTTCCTATGTCTATTAGTTTTCTATTAGTCAATTAAAGAGGCAGTTTTACAGGTTGTAGAGAGTGATTACCTCTATAATGGTTGGCTCCAAATTACAGTTAAAGAATGACCTCATAATCATCATCATATTCTCCCTTGTTCTATGAAGGGGAGGTAAGAAAGTCTCGCATATTAAACTTTGTGGCCCCTAGAAGGTAATTCATTAGGACTCATGATAAACAGTTTGTTACAAATAAGTTCCACAGAGATGTTTGATGCCTGTAGCAAGGCTGAGGCTTTGTCTTCCTTTCAATGTTCAGATGGGCCAAACCGTGCTGATGGGCACTTCTGGTACATCCTACACAATGCAAAGCTTATCTTTTCTTTCTCAGCCATTAAGTTGTTGACGTTTTGACCTGTGGAACATACAAATCTTTTCACGTAGTTAGTTTTAATATTTCAAAATTGCAAAGTGTTTTTGACCAAAAAGGTTTAATATATACTGTATCCCCCCTTTTTATTTGAGGTTTTTTAATTTTTGACGCTGAGTCTCAAAAAGGCATTGTATTACAAAATACTTATATGCAGTGATCAAGGCACAAATTTCATCAAATTCCCCCAATCTGTTTTGGTGACTGTATGTGTTAACTTAGGAAGCAAACTTAAGTTAAGTCATCCTACAGGTAAAAAAGAGAATGCGACAAGATGAATACTGTACAACAGAAAAATTAAGGAGAACATTTGTATGTGCCATCCCAAAGAATAACTTTTATACAGATTTTTTAAGTAAAACAAATGTGGACAACAATAATTTACATTTCCAATTAACTCAAATGCACCATTGCGTGTATCAAAATCTTAAAACCAATGTTGTTTAATATACCATATTTACTTTTACTAAGACCTAAAACACCATGTAACCTGTAGACATAATCTGGGCAAAATTGGATAACTTGTTGACTCACGTCAATTAAATATACAGTAATCGAATATAGAACCCCATGTCCCTCTCCTGCCCCCCCACCCCTCCTGATTCAACATTTCAATCAGTTTTCTGATGCAGTCCATTTCGGTTGTTATGCCTTTTTAATATGCATCCCTCGCCACAAGAATATTTACAACTGGTTATTGGCGCTAGCCTCCACACATGAGGGATACCAGGCATCAGTTAGTTTTTCAGAATCGGTGTTCTTTTCACTTAACATTATATCTTCCAGTTCCATCCAGTCCATTTACCTACAAAGTTTTATGATGTTGTCTTTCGTTACCTCTGCTGCATAGAATTCCATTGGTACATGTACCACATTTGCTCTATCCCCTCATCAGTTTAGGGGCATTTGGGTTGGTGCCAGATTTTTGCTATTGTGAACAGAGCGGGCAATAAATATAGCTGTGCATGTGTTTCTGCAATAAGATGAGACGTTGTGGGTAATACCCAGGAGTTGTATGACTGGGTCAAATGGCGGCGCATTTTGAGTCTGCTAAGGGATCTCCACACTGCTTTCCTAAGTGGTTGTACAAGTTTACATTTCCCACCAACCAGCAATGGATGAGTGTTCCACCTTTCCTCACAACTCTCCAGCACGTGGGATCATTTGTTTTACCTTGATCCTGGCCAGTCTTATCAGAGTAAATGATATCGTAGAGTGGTCTTAAGGTTGGGCATTCCCTAATTATTAGTGACGTTGACAGTTTTGAATATGCGTCTTTCTGCAGCCAGCGCTATTCCTCCTCTGTGAAGACTCTATTCAGTTCTCTGCTTCACCATCTGTTGAGGTGATTCAGTTTCTTTAAAATTGTTTAATTTGTACGTGTATGAATGTACTGTCTGCATGCAGGATCTGTGCACCCCAATTCATCAATGCCCTGGAGGTCAGAAGAGGGCATCAGATTCCTTTTGGAACTGGAGTCAAGGACAGAGGTTTCTAAGCCCCATGTGGGGGCTGGGAATTGAACTCCGGGTCCTCTGTCAAGAGCAGTTTGGTGCTCTTAACCACTAGGCGCTCTCTCATCTTCCATTTGGTTTCTTTCTTCTTTGTTTTTGATAGCTTGTATAACTCTGGAAATTAATGCTTTGTCAGAATGTATCTGCAGTGAAGGTTTTTTTTTTTTTTTTTTTTTTTTTTTTTTTTTTTTTTTTTTTTTTTTTTTTTTTTTTTGATGTACAGAAACTTTTGATTTAATGGGTCCCATTTGTCAATTGTCAATCTTATTTCCTTGGGCAGCTGCTGTACTGATTTAGGAAGTCTTTTTCCTATGCCTATGTCTTGTAGTCCTGCTGCCAAGTTTTTCTTCTATTCACCTCCAGAGTTTGGTTTCACGTTTGAGGTCTTTGATACATCTGGGAATTTGACTTTGTACAGGGTAAGAGGTAGGGGTTTAATTTCATTCTTCTAACATGTGGAGATCCAGTTTTGCAAACACCAATTGCTGAAGATCTGTCCCGTTCCTCCGCCATTGTGTCTGCGTGGCCCCTTGTCAAATATGAGGTGGCTTAAATTATGTGTGTTGCGCGGTTTGTATGTTCGTTTTATTCCTTGGTCAGTTTGTCTGTTTTTATGCCAGTAACAGGCTGTTTTTTTATGACTATAGCCCTGTAGTATAGTTTGAAGGCTGAGAGAGATCCCACCTGTATTGCTCTTTTAACTCAAAGTTGCTTTGGCTATCAGGAGGCGTTTGTTTTGCCAAAAGAAATTGAGATTTTTTTTTTGGTTTTTTTTTTTTCCAAGCACCGTGGAAAGAGCTCTGGGGAAATTTTTGATCGGGATTGGCAATTAATCTTTACAAGAGTATTGGGGTAAGAAGTGGAATTTTTACTAATGTTAATTTTCATAATCCATGAGCATGGGGAGGTTTGTCCATCTGCTGATGTCTTCCTCCCATTTTCCTTCTTCAAGGGTTTAGATTTTTTGTTGTGGAGATCCTTGTTGTCTTTCCTTAGGTTTTGTTTCCTATGTTTATTTTGGTTTGAGGCTATTGTGAGTGGGAAGGTCTCCTTGTATGCCTTCTCCAATTGCGTGTTTGTTGGTGTAAAAGAAAATAGGCTCCGATTTTTCTAAGTTTATGTTGTATCCGGCCACTTTAATGAATTCACTTAATCAGTTCTAGAGTTTTCCTGGTGGAGTGCTCGCATCCCTTAAGTAGACACTCATATCATCAGCCCAAAGGGATTAGCTAGCGTGCTTCCTCTTTTCCATTATGAAATCTTTTAATTTCCTTTTCCTGCCTTATTGCCCTAGCAAGGGGTTTCAAGCACATATACTGAAGAAGGAGTGGTGATATGGGCCCTTGTTAGAGTTCACCCCTACCTTTAAGGGTAATGTTTCTGTCATTTTTCCCCATTTAGGATGAATATGTGGTGGGTGGGTTTTCCTGTATATTTGCTTTGATTACAATTGAGGAATGATCCCTCCAATCCTATTCCCTGTAGGACTTTAAGGGATGCTGTATTTTGTTAAAGGTTTTCTCCACATCAATGGAGATGACGGTATGTTTTGTCTTTCAGTCCATTTATTGCTTGAGGAGATTATTGATTTTTGCATATGAATCCAACTTGGTCATGATGGATGAATCTTCCTTGATGTGGTCTGTATGCAATTTGCAGTAATCCTGTTTAGGAATTTTGGCATCTGTTGTTTCTTTAGGGAGATGGGTCTATAGTTCTCTCCTTTTTGGTTGTATCTTTACCTGGTTTTGGTAAGAGCATGATACTGGCTTCAAGAAGGTTCTGGGAGAACTCCCTCCATTGGTATCTTTCTAAACAACTTGGACAGTACGGTTGTAAGTACTTTTGAAATATTTTATAGAATGCTGCAGTGAAACCATGACCAGTTGGGCCTAGCAGGTTTTGGATGGGGAGCAGACATTATTACATTTTTCAATTTCTTCGTGTATTATTGCTCTATTTAGATCTCTTCTAGGTTGAGCTTTGGTGAGTACCAGGATTTCAGATATTCATCCAGCTCTCTTAGGTTTTCAAAATTAGTAGAGTATATAGGTTTTGTAAGAAGTATTCCCATATGATTTCTGGATCTTTGCAGTGTGTGTTGGGATGTTTCCTCGCCCATTTCATAAGCAGATTCTAATTGCGTGGAGTTGCTTTTTCTTCTCTCCTTTGTTCTTTTCTCTTTTGGTTAACTGGGCTAGAGGTCCTGTCTATCTGTTTATTCTCTCAAAGAACCAACTTGTGGATTCATTGTTTTTTTTTGTTTTTTTTTTTTTTTTTTTTTTTTTTTTTTTTTTTTATTTTTTTCTTTGTTTTCTATTTCATTGATCGCTGCTCTGAATTTTGTTATTTCTTCTTGTCTTTTTTTTTTTTTTTTTTTTTGTTTTTGTCTCTCAAGTAGTTTTAGCTGCAGTGTTATATCATTCACTTGTGCTCTTTCTCTGTGTTTTTTTTTTTTTTTTTTTTTTTTTTTTTTTTTGTCTTTTTCAAGTCAAGGTCTCCCTGTAGCCCCAGCTCTCCTGGAAACCACTCGGTAAACCAGGCGGGCCTTGAAACCACACAAAGATTTGCCTGCCTCTGCCCCCAAGTGCCTTAGGATTAAAGGCATGTGCCACCACTCCCCTCCCCCCCGGCCTGTTTTTTTTTTTTTTTTTTGTTTTTTTTTTTTTTTTTGTTTTTAACGTAGGCACTTAGAGCGATAAACTTCCCTCTTAGATGCTTTTAAAGTGTCCATAGAGAGTTTTGTTGTGTTGTAATTTTTTTGTTCAGTCAGTTCCAGGATGTTTTTATTTCGTTCTTTATTTCTTTTCTTCCTTGACCCATTCATTATTTAGGAGAGTGTTGTTTAGTCTCATGTGTTGCTTGTAGGTTGTAGGGTGTATCCTGGTGTTGATATTTTTTATTGCACTGCGGTCTGATAAGAATACATGAGTTATATATTTTCAATCTTTTTTTAGTTGTTGAGTTTCTCCTGTGTCCCCATTATATGGTCTATTTTTGAGAATGTTCCATGGGGTGGCTGAATAGAAAAAGTGTATTCTCTGGTGTTGGTTGAAATATTTTGATAGATGTCCGTGAGGTCCATTTGGTGTATTGTAAGCCTCCTTCAGTTTCAGATGTCGCTCGTTTAGCCTTTGTCCTGTTTTGCGCTGTCTAAAAGGACTTAGGGGGGATAGTGAAGTCCCTACTAGGGAGTGGCTTTGGTGGGTTATCTGTGCCTTGAGAATCCAGAAGAATTTTCACTTTATGAAGTTTGGTGGGCACAAGCGTTGTGCATATATATTCAGATTGTGAGAACTTCAATCGGCAATTGTTCCTTTATAAAGATGTAATGGGCCGGGCAGGTGGTGCACTTTAATCCTAGCACTTGGGAGGCAGAAGGCAGGGGAACCTCTGTGAGATCAAGGCCCACAGGCTGGTCTACATAAGTGAGTGAATCCAGGACAGCTGGGGCTACAGGGAGACCCCCCCCCACGGTCTCGAAAAGACCAAAAAAAAAAAAAATGTTAATGGCCCTCTTTGTCTTTTTGATTTCTTGCTTTGAATTCTATTTGTCTGATATTAGAATAGCAACACCTCGTCTTGGTTTTTGTACCATTTGCTTGGATACTTTCTTCCATCCCTTCACCTTAAAGTTGGTGCCTATACTTGAAATTGATAGGGTTCCTTGTAGACCGCATATAGATGTATTTTTTTTTCCGAGCCATTCTCCCCAGTCTATGCCTTTTGATTTGGGCATTATCCCATAAATATTTAAGGTTATAATAAAGATGGATGTTTGCTTTCCCCTTTCACCTTGTTATCCATTTTGGACTTTTAGTCTCCTGATTCTACGCCTATGTGTTTGTTGTATTAGTTTTCTTTTCCGAGGGGTGCTTGAGGATAGTTTGCTCCTCTCTTCTGCCCTTTGAATTTCTGCAAGTATTTTATGACGAGTTGGTTTTCCAGACATGTAGCTAATCATCTTGTTTAATGTCATGGAAAGATTTTTTCTCTCTCCTTCCTTCAACTGTAATTGACATTTTTGCTGGGTAAAGTATTCTGGTTGGCAGCCATAGTCCCTTAACACTGGGAAGCCCTTTGCTCCATGTACTTCTTGCTTTCACAGTTTGAGGTTGAGGCTGAGAAGTTCATTGTAATTCTGATGGGTTTTTCCCTTTGTATGGACTTGTTTTTCTTTTTCCTTCAAATTTTGGTCTTTTGTTTTTTGGGTGTCTAGCATTTTAACTATGAGATGGCATGGGGAGTTGCTTTTTTGATCTTGTCTATGTGGAGTCCTGTGGGCCGTTTTGTATTTTTGTACTGGGTTATTTGTCTATTTTAGATTTGGGGAAATTTTCATCCTATTATTCTGTTGAAGAGTCTGATCAATACTATTCTCTTCTCTTGAGATTCTGCTCCTTCCTCGATTCCTATGATGTGGAGTTTGATCTTTACATAGTGTCCCCATTTTTCCTGGTTGTTCCACTTTATGTATTTAAATTTTGTTTCATATTCTTTTTTTTTTTTTTTGTGGTTGTTTGTTTTGTTTTGTGTTGTTTTGTTTTTTGGAGACAACAGGCTCTTCTCCCTGTAGTCCCCAGCTGTCCTGGACGCCCACTCTGATAGACCCGGCTGGCCTTGACTCACAAGATCCACCTGCCTCTGCTCCCAAGTGCTAGGAGTTAAAGTTGTTGCACCACCATGCCCAGCTTTTTTTTTTTTTTGAAAAATTTTTTTTTTTTTTTTTTTTGGATTCATTGATTTTTTATGTGCTTTTCTTTGTATTCCATTCCTGATATTCTTTGTTCTGCTTTCTTTCTTCTCCATTCTATTTCTGAGGCTTTTTCCTTCCTTTCTTCTTGATTGATGAGTGTTCTATGTCTTTTTTCGTTTCATCCTGTGATCTTTAGTATTGCCATTTCCTTCCTTTTTTTGCTTCTCAATCTCTTCTTGGTGCTCTTCCGTTGGTTTGGCTTGTTTTTCAACAGTGTTTCTACTTCTTTCTGAGTTTGTTTTCTCACTCTAGTTCTTTCTGGAGTTTCTTCAATCTCTTCCTTTAGTTTTTTTTTTTTTTTTTTTTTTTTTTTTTTTTTTTTTTTTTTTTTTGAGTTTTTCATTCTCTCCTTTAGTTCTCTGAATTCAATATTTTTCTTTAATTTCTCTGCATAGGTCTAATTAAAAAATTCCTCTAAGAAGCTGTTTCTTCTCTTGGGTCCCCCAGGGGATCCCATTGTAGCTCTCCTACAGGTTTGATAGAGCTTGGTGGGAATTTAGTCTGCAACCTTTCCCATGTTGTCCCTTCTTTGTGTTCCCTGGCATGTGGGTTTCCCCCGTTTGTGATTCACAAATGTCTCTTTTCACTATGTTAAAGGCTGTTGTCTTGCTCCTTCTGAGGCTTTTTTTTTTTTTTCCTTTCCTCCTCCTTGTTTAGGAGTGTTGACTTGTCTAGGCTACAGGACTTTCAATTTTGTTTATCTATTGGATATTGGAAGGCTAAGTTCCTTTCCCTCCCCTGTTTTCTGAAGGTTTTCGCCAAAAAAG
>VZQC01009922.1:0-22927 GCA_009823505.1 Rhizomys pruinosus
GTCTAAGCCTTATCTAAAATATTTTATACCAGTAATAAAGGGTTTGTTACGGGGCTGGAACTTAGCCTTTCTGAGTGGATAACTACCATACTTAATACGCCATAACAATTTGCTGAGGGACCTAAGGGACATTTTTGTCCTTGCCTCTGAGGTGAACCAATACTAGGAACTATGTCTGTGGTGGCATATCTTGAAATGTCCTGAAATTGGAGTCACCAGTCCTTCCTAGGCAGGGAGGCGCTTGGAGACCAGCTAAGGGACTCTTAGCCGAGTTGCGCAGTCTGTAAAGAGGAAGTCTTCAAAAGGAAACCCTGGTCTAGTAAGACTGCCTTTTGTCCTCGTGTGGATGGAAGTGGTGATTGAAAAAACGAGAGGAGCTCAGAGGGCCTCTCCCCGCAAAGGGCCCGAGTGGTTCTTTTGAAGGGACCAGTCCTTGAATCTGCCCTGAGAAAGAACAAAAAGATTGGTTAATCTGGGCTAACTGATATGGACTTAGACACCCAAGGGGTAAAGTATAACCAAAAGATAAGTAATCATTATATTCCTTTAAGTCTGAGAGACTGTGACCTCCAAACACCAGATTTTTAAGTCATTTAAAATCATTATGAGATCTGTTGTTAGTCACAATAATAAAGTTTCCTCTCTTTCTTTAAGCAACCACCTTAAGGGAAACTCACACACAGATTATTAAACTTGCTGAAAGCAGACCTGAGTCCAGGACAACACCACAGCCAAATGAACAAATAGGGAACGCTCAATTGGATGCTTCGAACCCCCTTCATGGACATTTTAAAGGACTTTTAGTTGGACTTTAAACTCACCCTGTTCCTTCCTGGTTCCGGTTCTAAAAAATGTACCTAGCTACTCTCTTCATAGCACTGGCTAAGGATTTTGTTCTCTAGTACACTATTACTTTTGGGGTCTTTCGGATGATCCACTGAGCAGGAGTACCCCAGTTGCTACCTCCTACGCCCCTTTTCAGCATGGAAGAGGTCAGAGTGGTCAGGCCCCATTCCATCTTGGCAATTGGTGAGTAACCTCCTCAGAGAGGGTCGTGTTGATGCAGAGTAGAATAAAAATTGCTAGTGGACCGTTTAGGGTCAAGACCCCCTGACAAGGACCAGTTTTTCTTCTCAGCTTGAGAGCTGAAGACTTTATAGATCTGCCACGTTAAACTTAGTTTATCCTTCTTGGTTGCTCTGCTTGTGGACGCATCTCCTTAAGGCTCACTTGTCAGAGTTTATTAACCAGTGGGTAAATCCATCTAAAATCTCTGGTACATCAGGAGCAGGTATGGCCCTGTCATACCGCCCCCCCTAGGAAGAAGACGATGGAATCTAAGATTAGCCTCCCAGTATACAACTCAAAGGGGGAATGTAAGAAGGCCCACACTGACTCTATTTTGAGTATACGCCACCATTAAGCATAAGGAACCTGCCCAATTCAGGGAACAAAGGTCGATTGCTCAAGAACAGTTGCTCAAGGCCTCAAGAACAGCTAACTTAAACTTGTAATTTGGTATGTGGGGCAGATGGACTGACCCAAACTTCCTCATTCAGTTAGCAGTGATTGTGTCTAAGATAACTTCTGGTTATGGTGGGTGCCCTTGGCCTGTGACGCTAACCATGAGTGTAAGGCCTGTACTATTCCAATAAGGTCTAGAAGTTACCCAAACCCACTACTAAAGATTCCCCTAGAACCTGGTATAATAAGGCGCTGACGGCCAAGTTATGTATGGGGGTCGGAGCCTTCCCTTCCACCCCGAGCATGCTGGTTTCTTTTTTTCCCTGGGGGGGAAAATAAAAAAAAGGTCTTGGTGTCCAATCTTCGAGTGTGTCTGATTGGTGGATTCTTCGAACCGCCCACACACTTATGATCCTGAAAACAAGCATACCACGAAGCCAAACGAGGTTGTGGGGAAAGGATCGTCATCCACTGCTTGCCTTGGAATGCAAATTTTGTTGTAACCCTATGAAAAGCAGTCTTTGGGAGGAACTATAAGATAAACGAAAATGAGCCTACCATTTGACCCAGTCATATCACTCCTGGGTATATATCCACCAGACCCATCCTATCTCAGAGGTACATGCACATCTATACTTATTTCAGCTCTATTCACAATAGCAAAGGGCTAGAAGCAACCCAAGTGTACCTCAACTAACCAGCAAATAGAGAAAATGTAGCACATCAACACAGTGGAATTCTATGCAGCAGTAAAGAAAGATGACATCATGAACTTTGCAGGTACAGGGATGGAACTCTAAACCCTTATATTAAGTGAAGTAACATAGTCCCAGAAAAACAAAGGATGAATGGTAGCCCTCATTTGTGGATGCTAGCACCAAATCCCTAGTTGAAAGGCAAGCTGAGCAATGTTAATGTTATATTTCTTTTTATCTGAAAACAACTGTGCTATTATAATGTGAATCCTTTAATGGGCTCTAGAATTAACCTACCACTTATTTTCAGACTTTCTCATTTTGGGATATGGATGGAGGATATGTATTCATATTTTAGAGTAATATAAAATTAAAAGGAAAAAAGTGAATTCTAAACATGTTCTGCAATTAACATAGTTTATTTTCAGAGGTCATAATTTTGGTATACATGTGATGCACATAGGCATATTTTGGAGCAATACAAATGGGAAAGAACAGCAACAACAAAAGGACTGGGTCAAAGAACTGACTGAAACAGTTAACTTCTGCCCCAAACAATAAAACTCTGCAAAGAAAAACTTTAAAAAGACTGAGAAAAAGATGCAAAACAAGTATGGCAGAATGCATGAACTGGGGTATGTATATTATATAATATATACATATATATTATCTGGGAACAGAAATTGAACTTGATGGGGGAGGGGTAAGAACACAAAGGTGAGTGGGTAGGGACATGAGGGTGGATCTAGGAGAAGTTAGGGGGATATAATAAAGATATATTTCATGATATGCTCAAATGATTAATATTTTTTAAACTAGCAGGAATTGTGTGTAATTCTTTTATAATTTGTAAAGCTTCCAATATTGAAAATAACCAGCAAGAGTTTTTGTATTTTCCTTTTAACATTAAATTGCCTTTTCTCTTCACTTGTACTTTACTGAGGCTTCATTATCTAATTGTCCTAATATCTGCACACATTAGCCAGCAAATACCTATCTTAAAATGTAGGATCTACTGAACATAGGGAAAAGCACCTTTAATCTCAGCCCTCTAGAGGCAGATGCAGGCCACTCTTGTCCACATCTTGACTTCCAGGAGGGCAGTGACTTGGGACTCTGCCTAAAACCAAACAAAATGAAACAACAATGTATGATCTGGGTTTGTGTGTGTGTGTGTGTGTGTGTGTGTGTGTGTGTGTGTTGTTTTTGTTGTTTTCATTATTATAGAAATCCTACAATTTGCCAAGTTTGCAATGTAATATATATTTAATATATATTTTAACTGACAATGCATAGTCGTTGATTCACTCTAATGATTATTTTGTGTGACTATAAGAAGTTAATTTTCGGGGCTGGAGAGATGGTCTAGCGGTTAAGAGCGCCGACAGCTCTTACAGAGGACCCGGGTTTGATCCCCAGCACCCACATGGCGGCTGAGAACCGTCTGAAACTCAAATTCCAGGAGAACTCCAGTTCAGGGGAATCCGACGCCCTTTTCTGACCTCCGCGGCATTGCACGACACAGGTGCACAAACCTACATGCAGACAGTACATTCACACACATACAGAAATAAATAAAAATAAAAAAATATTTAAAAAAAAGAAGTTAATTTTCAACTTTATATTGAATAGAGCAAAGAACTTCTGTTAGACTAAATTCTGTTCTAGGTTTAACAATCTAAAGAATGTGAATTACAGAATTTTACTTTCCTTATTCAGTTGTATATGGCTACTGACTGTTGTTTTTAGTAGTCTTCTTCATTTGCTTTTTCTGTTTTGTCTTTTTTTTTTTTGAATCAGGGTCTCTTTTACATAAGGAGTACCCCAGCTGGCCTAGTATTGGCTATGTAGATCAGGGTTGCCATCTGCTTCCTGAGTGCTGGGATTAAAGGTGTGCATTGTGAAGGAAAGTTCCCAGAAACAAATCCTGCATTTTGTACTGAACTTCCTACAAGGCTGATGAACTTATTAACACTTCAAAGACAGTGGAGAGTTTGGAATGTTATGGACTCAAAGCCCATTTAGACTTTATCTTGGGCCCAGTTTAAGCCTCCTAAATAGCCACCCCTTTCTCAATTTTGTATCTGACCTAGTATCCCATAAGTAACAGGTAAAAAAACAAAAAACAAAAAACAACTTTTGAAATTAACTTAGCAGACAACCAGATTTCACCAGCCCCAAAGCTAAGAATGTCATAAGATAGCATCTGGGACCTATAGTAGGAGACTCCTGTTTTGTTATGACCTGCCTACCGAATACATCCACCAATGTATTTGAGAAAGGTGTCTTGGTTTATGACTTTTCCTTGTTCTGTTACTATAAAACTGTAATGCAACTGTTACCAGGCTGGAGCATGGTATTTGGGGAAAGCAAACTCTTTGTTCCTGGGCTATGGTCACTCATATTTGCCTCCAGAATAAACCATCTCTTTTACTCCTTTGAAATAAGAATTGTTTATTTTGTCCACAGTTTGAAAATGCCCAAATAGGTTCTTTGAATGTCAGTGTATTCTATGAACTGTGCCTTGCTCTCAGCTCTGAGATATAAACAAATTTGCTACATGACTCTTTTTTTGTACTCTGGGTGAGAGATCAATTTGCATTAGTTATTGTTCAGAGAAGTCTGATATACACAAAAATAGCAGAAATTGCAAAATTAAAAATGTGTGTCAATCTGTAAATGATATAATAATACATTATTCGATCAAGGATTCTTTAACTCAGACATTGTGTTTTATATGTGCCACGCACTGTCCTAAATAGAAACAAAAAACCCTGTTACCATTCATCACAGCTCTGTGACATATCATTCTTTTAGATAGATGACTAAACCTGGGTGCTGTGGTTGTGTAATTTGGCTCCAATTAATTTGAGATGATAAATAGCAGAGCCAAGATCAGAACCCACAAAATGTCAGTCTAGAGAAAGCTGTATAATTGAGTATATCTTTGATTGAAAAATTAAGTATTATCCATGATATGGATAGAAAATCTAATGTTATTGTCAGCACTGTGAAAATCTTTAATAGTACAACCTAACACTTTTGAGGTTTATGTTAAGAATTTTGGTTTTTCATTCATTTTCATTAGTTGGTGAATCTGTTGTTTTTATTACAGTAGTTAAGAAGAGCACAGGAAGACACTAAGAAAAGAAAACATAAATTTCTATAACTGGATTAGAACATTTTTCTGCAGAATAAATTTGAAAGCACTGAAATATTTTGAAGTTGACATTTCATTAAGATAAATATAGGCAACACATGCTCCTCTTGATATGAAATTGCTCCAAACTTTCTGCTCTCAAAGCAGTTACAAGAATCTAAGGTGTTGATGTAGATATGGAAGGCTGTGTCTGGGGTGCAGCAGGATAGCCAGAGGCTTGCTATCTGATGATTGTTTGGTAGCTGGACTTTCAGGTTGTGAGGACACAGCACACCTATAATGAGAAGGGCATAGCACCTGTGAAATTTAAATAAATCATCTGAAATTTTAAGAAAATGAAGGTATGTTTAAATGAAAAGAGTGTTTAATAAAGCCTCGTTTGCTTGTGGAGCTGTTACCTCAGTCTGATCTTCGAACTGCTTTTGTAAACACACGTGTATCGAGATGGATTTAAAGCAAACTCCAGTACCAATGGGAGTCCTAGAGAAAATATTGTCAGGGCCTGCGTTCTACTAGGACTTGGCTTGGCCTAATAGTGACCTACTTTATTTGAAAATGCTTCAGAATCATTTAGGAGTTAATATTTAATTCTTGATGCCTAGAAGATTAACATTTTCAAAACCTTCATAAATTGGCTAAAAAGTTAAGTTTTCAGGATGAAATTATAACCCTTTTAAATATGAAAAATATAGGCATTCATGCCTATCCCCTTTACCTTAACAGAAAAGTTGTGAGATAGATGCAGTGAGGTATCATGTTTCTTGTTATTTTGGAGAGACATTTTTAACCATTAGTATCTAACTGAGAGTATTAGGTCTTACATATCTTTAATGAAAACACTTATGCTTATTTTGTAGGACTGTTGCTTTTGGCACCAAACCATTCTAAGGAAATTCTTAAATAATGGATGATATATAAAGCAAATAAGCTACTAAAACAGATATGCCTAAATTAAAACTGTGCCCAAATGGCTACTCTTCTAAATATGTAGAGATGATAAATAATTTATAACTAAAATGACATACATATAAATGTCTACAATGAATCAATAAATATTTATTTCCTAAATTAGAGAAATAGTAGTTAAGCACACAGATTGGTATTGTTCATCTAGGCTTTTGTCAAATCCAGTAATATTCTACAGTGTAGAAAACCTTGAGTTATAATGCCCATGTAGAGACAAAAGATGAAAGTTTTAAAGCAATTAAAACACAGATTTGAACTAATACATTTCCCTCTAGTCTTTCATATCACCTAAGCATTGTTTATCTCTCATCTCTCTCATTCTATCTAAATCTCCCTCCTCCCTCTGCAATTAAGTAACTCTACTTTTCCCATTTTCCCCTTGATAATACTTCCTATTATCTTTCCTCTCTTGAGCTTTGTGCTGGATAGCTATAGTGTCAACTTGACACACCTGAGTTGAGGGAGCCTTAGTTGGGGAATTGCTTGCATTAGACAGGGCTGACTCCATGCCACTGGGGTATTTTTATTGTTGAATGATGTGGGAGGGCCCAACCTACTGTGGGTGGTGCCATCCCTGGGTAGGTTGTTTTTGGTTATATAAGAAAGAAGCATGGGCCAGGGGAACAAGCCAGTAAGCAGTGTTCCTCCATGACCTATGTTTTAGCTCCTGCCTCCAGGTTTCTGCCCTAAGTTTCTATGTTGGACTCCCTCAGTGATGAACTGTGACCCTGGAGTTGTAAGCTAAATAAACCCTTTCGTTCCCAGGTTTGTATTGATCAGAGTGTTTTGTCATAGCATTTGAAGCCAAAGTAGAACAAACTCCTTTTTCATCTTTACCTCCATGAGGGCTTGTATAGCCTTCCCTCCTCCCTTCCCACTTAAACACCTCCATTTTCCCCATTTCTACCTTGGTAACATCTGTCTTCTACTATACAACTCTCTCAGGTTATTTCTTTCCCTTTATTCCCATAGTTTATTTTCATTTTCCTTTCTTGCAGATACATCAGGACATATACTCACATCTAAGGATTTGGTGCTAAGATCCACAAATGAGAAAGAACTTATATCACATTTTTTTCTTTGCCACGCCTGTGTTACTTAGAATAACAATTTCTAGTTCAGTCTGTTTATCTCCAAATTTCATGATTTGGTCTTTCTTTACCTCCGAGTAGAACTCTATTATGTAAATGTGCTATATTTTCATTATCTTCTCATTAACTGAGGGACATTTAAATTATTTCCATTTATTAGCTATTATGAAAAAAGCAGCAACAACAACAAAAAATCTCTACAGTAGGATGAACCCTTTGGGTATGCCAAAGAAGAATATAACTGGATCATCTGGTTGATTTATGTTTAGTTTTTTCAGAGGTCCACCCACTGCTTTCCATAGTGGTTGCTCTACATTGCAATCTCAATAGCAGTGAATGAGCATTCCTCTTTCCCCACATCCTCACCAGAATTTGGTGTTATTTGTTCAGTTGATCTTAGCAAGTCTGCCTGGGGTAAGATGAAATCTTAAAGTGGTTTTGATTTGTACTTCTATAATTACTAAGGATGTTGAACACTTTTAAAGGTGTTAGCTATTTTTATTTCTTCTGAGAATTTTCTGTTCAGATCCATGGCTCATCTTTTAATTGAATTATTTTTTTACTTGATTTTTCCATTTGAGTTCTTTGTATATTGTATTATATTGTATATTATATTGTTATTAATCCTCTGTCAGATGTGCAGCTGTTGAAGATTTTCTCTTATTATGTGGTTTCCATTTGTAGTGATCAGAAAAACTCCATTTTGAACAGAGAAACCTTTTAAGTTTATTCTACTTTTAGCTCAGGTTCACACAGCAGATTCCAGGCAGCCCAGATCCCTTCCCTTTCCTAGAGAAATGCTTCTACTACCAACCTTGATTAAACATAGACATGATGAACTGTCCTCTGTAACTTGATTATCCTGCTTAAAGGCACCCTGACATTTTCTAAGTGGGCCAGAAGTTCAAGGCAGCTATGCTTTTTCTTACCATTATTCTCTTTAAAAGGGCTTCTCAGCCCATTTGGGTCCCAGGTGGTCATAACTGGGCACCAAGACCATTTTCCAGTAGCACTGTCTTCTTTTTAACAAATTTGGTGATTAACGTTTTATTTGGGTCTGGTGGTCTTTCATGGTTTTCAGGAAAGATTTTCAAACTAATAACAACTTTTTACTTCCTTAGTTGTTTCTTTGCTGTACAGAAGCTTTTTAGTTTAATGAGGTCCCACCTACTGATTATTGGCCTTAATGCCTGAGCAACTGTCTGATTTAGAAAGTCTGTTCTTGCACTTACATCTTGTAGGGTACTGCCTATGTTTTACTAAGAGTTTAAGACTTTCATGTTTAAACTTGCAGTCTTTGATCTATTTGGACTTGACTTTTCTGCAGGATTATAGTTATGGGTAGGTATAGTTTCACTCTTCAACACTTAAAGATCCAGTTTTAGCCACACTATGTGTTGAGGATGCTGTCTTTCCTCTGGTGTGTATTCTTAGTATTGTTGTCATGTATCAGGAAGCTGAAATTGTGTGCAACCATTATGTTCCATTGTGAGTACCATGCTGTTTTTACTGTGGCTCTGTAATATAGTTTTTCTTAATTTCTTAGTGAGATTTTGTACATTTCATACAACAATTATTAATCAAATTTAGACTTCCTCCCCCATCTATGTCCCAGCTCCTGCCTGACCTCATGTATTCTGCCACACACGTTAGGCCCTATCTAATCAAGTATTTGTACCTAGATGTCCTTCAGTGCAAATTCATCCATTGGAGTCTAGTCAGCCTATCTAGAGATCATAAGTAAGGTCTACTCTCCCTCACCCAGTAATAAACAGTCTCCAACAGTTTCCAGAATGTAATATAGTTTGACATCTGGTATGGTAATTCCCCCACATTGCTCTTTATATTCAAGATTTCTTTGGCTGTCCAAGGCCTTTTGTGATTCCATATAAAGTCTAAGATTTTTTTTTCTAATTCAGTGAAGATTTTTGTTGGTAGCCTGCACGAGTGTGCTGTGTCTCTCGCGACCACACCTTAAAAATGGCGCCGACTTCCTGAGTCACTACAAGCCGTTTCCTGCCATTGCCTTTGCATTGGAGAAACTGCGCATGACTACTAGTCCCTAAGCTCCTGCCTTTAACATGCAAATGAGGCATCGGGACAATGCACCTATCCAGAGCATACACGAACCCTCTAGATTGCTATATAAGCAGTGCCTCTTCCCCATTTCGGGGTCCTTCTCCTAAAAGAGCTGTGCACAGTAAATACTGCTGCAGAAGAATCATGTTGTCTGCGTGAAGTTCTTGCCGGCGAGACTGCTGTGCACGACAAGTGGTGCCGAAGACCCGGGCCCGGGAACTTGCCATCGTTGGCACCGAGAGGACCCTTCGCTTTCGAAGAGGATTCAGAACTGTGCTCAGGAAGTTCTTTGTAAGGTTAGTTCTGAGAGATATGCTTTTCTCTGCTTCTCTGGAGGTTTTGGAGGCGTGCCTGATTGTTTTAACGGCTACTGCTATTGTCCTTGTGGCTTTGTTTTGTGCCCATAAAGGTTGGTGTTGATTGTGGCGAGTCAGTCAGTGGTAGATAACCTGCATCACCCCTCTTCACCCATTTTTGCGTGTTAGTCAGAGGTACATAACCTGCTTCGCCTTTGCGGACTACACTCATGGGTAATTCCCATTCCCTGGTCACCGCTCTTCAGACGGTCCTTCGGGAGCGGCAGCTTAAGGTTTCTGCCAAGACTCTTAATAGTTTTGTGTGGGAAGTGGACCGCTGTGCCCCTTGGTTTGTCTCTACGGGGTCGCTTTCTCTCCCCCGTTGGGATAAGCTCAGGGGCGAATTTGACAGGGAACAGCGTGAGGTAAATAAAACCAGGGACTATTCCTCTTTGGAAATTTGTTTGATCTTGCCTACAGGACCAGAATTGTGCAGAAGTGTTAGGGAGGGACAACGGGTCCTTTCGGACCTTTAGGAAAGCATGTCAGAAACAGAACCGAGTGAGGATTTAGGTGCCAAAAAAGAAACTTACGGGCAGAAAAGACCCGTGAAAAAGACAGAGCTCATAGCGCTAGGAAGGAGACTTTATACCCTTTTAAAGAGTTGCAACTTTAACTTTAGATGACTCAGATTCTAATGAGGAACTATCACCATCTGATGGGGAAGTTTTAGAGGAACAAGCAGCCCGTTACAAAAATGATCATATCCCCCTACTGGGCGTAAGGGCAAAGTAAAACTGAAAGTAGATGGACCTTATAGTCCCTCCTTGCCCTCGGCTCCTCCGCCTTATGCAACTGGGAAATGCTCCACCTCCTTTTGTTCCCGGAGGCGTGAATGCCATGAGGCAAATGTTCCCAATTATAGAGAATGCGAGGGTGAGCGTTCACATCAGCCAGTAGACTATAAAAAGGTCAAGGAATTGGCCGAATCAGTGCGTGCCTATGGAGTGAATGCTAATTTCACATTTCTCAAGTAGAACACCTTGCCAGTATTGCAATGACACCCACAGACTGGCAATATGTTGCTAAGGCTTCCCTCCTCACCATGGGACAATATCTAAATGGAGGCGCTTTGGCATGATGCCTGTCAAGCGCAAGCCCGCTCTAAACTACAGCTGGAGGCGAGGCAGCCCGATGGACATTGACATGCTTACTGGTCAGGGAGAACATGCTGCTGATCAGACCGGCTTTCCGCTTGCGGTCTATAGCCAAATATCAACTGCAGCTTTGCGAGCCTGGAAAACATTAAAAAATAAGGGAGAAGTCTCGGGCAATTTAACAAAAAAAATTCAAGGCCAGTGACCCTTTCTGACTTTGTTGCTAGAGCTATTGGAAGCTGCGGAAGATTTTTGGGGACCAGGAACAGGCAATGCCCCTATAGAACACTCATTTTTGAACAATGCACTAAGGAATGCAGGGAGGACTATGGTAATAAACAAAGGATAGCTAGTCCAAGAACAAATAGATTATTGTGGCAGCTGGCCCAACTTGGTTGGAGTGGAAATACCCTGGCCTGTGTGTAACACATCCAATATCATAAACTTAACAAGCAGCAAATTTGTCTAAACAATGTCCAGTTATCTTTTAGGAAATTGGACTGGGAATTTGACAATTGATGAATCAACTCCGCATGGCGATTGTCACCGTAAATTCGACCAGAGTGGATGTCTCCCTTGCTGAAAGACTGTCTTCCTGGATCACCGCCGCCGCCTCACATTTTAAAGAATGGGGGGTAGCAGGGTTTGGCCTTTTGCTTTTTGGAGGGATTGTAGTTATGCTCTTATTATGTGCCGGTTCCGCACCAACATCAGCGGGATAAAGTAGTCATTGCACAGGCTCTTGCAGCATTAGAGGTAGGCTCATCCCCTAACATATGGCTTTCCATGCTGGAGAAGTAGTCAATGAGGGTAAAGCCTACTGCAAGTATTACCAACCTAAGACAGGGAGCAAACCGCACCTGTACTAGCAGAGGCTCGTGGGACCTGCGAAACTCTGTTGGTTGGGCTCACGGGATGCTCGAGAAATCACCAATTAATAAGCTGTTTGCTGTCCCCATGACGGTAAGGAATACCTCTACAGTGGCAACCTAGACAGACATTTCCCAGCCATATAATAGATAAGGGGGAACTGTTGGTAGCCTGCACGAGTGTGCTGTGTCGCTCGCGACCACACCTTAAAAATGGCGCCGACTTCCTAGTCACTACAAGCCATTCCTGCCGTTGCCTTTGCATTGGAGAAACTGCGCATGACTACTAGTCTCCAAGACCCACCTTCTACACTGCATGCAAATGAGGCATCGGGACAGTGCACCTATCCAGAGCATCACGAACCCTCTAGACTGCTATATAGCAGTGCCTCTCCCATTTCGGGGTCCTTCTCCTAAAAGAGCTGTGCACAATAAATACTGCTGCAGAAGAATCCTGTTGTCCGCGTGAAGTTCTTGCCGGTGAGACTGCTGCGCGTGACAGATTTTGACTGGCATTGCACTGAATCAATCTACAAATTGTTTTTGGTAAGATGGTCATTTTCACCGCATTAATTCTAGCAATCAATGAGTATGAGAGATCTTTCTATCTCCCTGTGCCTTCTTCAATTTCTTTATTTGAAGATTTAAAATTTTTATTGTAGAGATCTTTAAAGTCTTTGGTTAGGTTTATTCATAGATATTTTATTTATTTATTTATTTTTAAATATTTCTATTTTTTAATATTTATTTATTTATTTTATGTGTATGAATGTACTGTCTGTGCGTAGGTTTGTGCACCTGTGTCATGTAATGCTGCAGAGGTCAGAAGAGGGTGTTGGATTCCCCTGGAACTGGAGTTCTCCTGGAATTGGAGTTATGGATGGTTCTCAGCCACCATGTGGGTGCTGTGGATTGAACCCAGGTCCTCTGTAAGAGCAGTGGGCGATCTTAGGCACTAGGCCATCTCTCCAGCCCCCATGGATTTTATTTAAAATACACATACAACACGTGTACAAGAGTGCACGCATATAGCTGAAGGTTATATAACAGGAAACACAGTGCCAGAAAAAGGAAACCTATCTTAGAGTTTCTGGTCTGAGAATCCAACAATAATAGAGTAGAGCTGCAGCACTTGATTAGCTTCCAGAACTCAAAAGTAAGAACCTATTGCTGAAGACAGTATAAACTTCAGACACAAAATTTTGAAGAATAGAGCTGGAACTGACCTGGAAGCCTCCTCCTTAAAGATTAGGTCTCAGGGTTTCACAGGAAACTATGTAAGCTGCTAAGAGAGAAAATCAGTGAGTGGCCCAGCTCCAACTTTAAAGCCCAATAAACACAATAATGATCAACATAGCAAGCTTTATCTGTTCAGTAGTGGCACTTTTATCTTTGGACTAATAAACAGCTATCTAATTGGAATTAAAGTCCTCTTAATGGGAGGGAACTCATGTGTGGCACTGCAAACATAGCCAAATACACATGGCTGGAGACAAATACACATATTCTAGAGACAACCTTACTTCTGCCACATCCCTAGAAAAGCATACTTTCTTATTGTCTATTAAATATGGATCTTAATACTTACAGACAAGTACACTTTTTTACTTATACATTTATCAAAGAAGCTTCTTTTTGCAATGGATGGAGACTAGAGACTATTACAGAGTTCCCTCACTGGTCACACACAGAAATTCTGTTTGTGAGATGCTCAACTCTAAGTGACACATCTACAATGGAATCTCTACAACCCAGGCTGACAGAACAGAAAGGAATAGGGGCAGAGAGAATCCTAATGCATCTCTCTACTCTCACCACTGTAACTTCCTCATGCAACAGAGGGAAATGAGACCAGAGAGCCACAACTGGCCAAATTACAGAGAATAAGGGAGGGCAGAGTATGTATCCCTGGATAGGACTTCTATATCACCCACCCAGGGCTCAGAGACCATTGAGGAAGAGGAGACAGAAAAAAATAAGAGCCAAGGGTGGTACATGACCAAAAGGAAACAGAGTCTCCCAGGCTTCTGAGAACTTGCTCATATGAATTTATAGCAATGGTGTCAAAGGCACAAAAACCATATATATTATATATATATATATATATATATATATATATATATTGTGTGTTTGTGTGTGTGTGTGTGTTGTGTAGCGTGTGTGTATTATATATATATATATATATTAGTCATTTTTCTGTTGCTGTGATATAACAATCACAACCAAGGGAACCTATAAAAGGAAGAGTTTATTTGATCTTATCATTTCAGGGGAATTAAAGTCCATCATTGTAGGGAGGCATGGTGGTAGGAGGTGTAGTAGCAGGAGAAGGAAGCAGAGGTTCACATCTTCAAACAGATACATGAAGCAGAAAGAGACTTGAGGTTGGCAATATTTTTGAACTCTTTAAGCCTGTCCCCAGTGATGAGCTTCCTCCAGCATGGCCACACCTTCGAAGATTTCCCCAAACAGTGCCACCAACTGGACACAAAATGTCTGAATACTTGGAACCTGTGGGGGGACCTTCTCATTCAAACCACCACACCACACAAACACAATCAGACAAAAACCCATGGGGAAATGGACAAGAGGCCCTGACCTTAGCTGATCAGTGCTGGGTATGGGACAGTTGATCTTCTTTACATTAATGTTGCTAGATAGGCTGAACAAGCACAGTGGATGAACTCACACCAAGGGACATATGGGTATGCAAACTTAACTCAATAGGCCTTAACATATATGCCAGAATACATGAAATCTTGTGGGCAGGCTATGGACTGTAGATAGGGAATCTAAACATTATTATGATATACTGTGTGAAATGCACAAACATTCAATACAATTTAGATTGAAAAAGAACAGAAAAGAAAACAGATACTTTGAACAAAGGCAGCAACTCTAGACTTGCAGATAAAGAAAGTACAGAAGGCTTCCCATGACCAGAAGTAGACCACCTTATCATATCTCTGATCATTTTATTAAATGGCTTATTAAATCTGACACTGGAGAGAAAATGAGAAAATGTAGAGACTTATAAATAGTAACATGCTGAGAATAAGTGATAATGAGTATTCAACCATAGATTGGATTTCAGTATCTTCTCCTTCCAAGGTTCAGGGAACTCTGCAGCATGGGGAGTAGAAAAAAATGTCAGAGCTGGAGGATGGGGAGGGGTGCTGCGAAATGCTGTCCTCTGGACATGGCATAGTTATTGCACTCATAAACTCATCACAGTTGTGATTACCTATACAAGACCTGCATATGATTAAGCCAGTCAGTGTCCCAGCATGATGCAAGAGGGGCTCATCAGCCCACCCTTAGCTGGTGAGTCACTGGTAGTTGACTGCTACTGGGGAAGTGACAGTCAGCTTTCCTTGGGGTTGTGTCCACTGAATAGGATGTCCGTGCTGGGAGTTAAAAAAGAATTTAGAGGGGAGAAGTGAAGGGTGTATATGATCATAGTATGCTTGTATGAAATTATCAAAGAACACATTATAAAAATTAATAAAATTGGTAAGTTGGATAAAGTAAACATTGAAACATTTTGTCAAAAGTGAAAGGGCAATCTGGTGATTGGGAGAAAATAGTTCTAAGTCACTTATATGAAATGGATTAAAATCCAGCATATGTATTACTCTCATTACTCCATAATCACACTTTTATGTTGGGCAAAAGACATGGATAGACATATCTCCTGAGAGGATGCACAAAATTCCAATGAACACAAAATATTGATGTCATTATCATTAGGTAAATTCAAGTCGAAATAATAATTAGCTACCACTTCACATGTATTATGATGATAGTAAGTTTAGGAAAACCCAGAATTAATGTCAAATTGGAAAAGAGAGAAGTTGAAACCCCCAGTCAGTACTGGTGAGGGCATGTTGCAAACTCTGAAAGACACATGACAGTGATTGCTCAGTGTACATCCAAGGCTAAGTGAGACATACACTCACACAAGAACTTGTAAAGAATGTCCATAGAGTTCTTCATTTTTCCTATCTGTTAAACCTTGGAAATTTTCCAAAAATTGATTAACTGATGAAAACTAAAATTCTGCTATATCTGTACAATAGAATATTATTTGGCAATGGAAAGAAATAAATAATAATACATGCTATAACATAGATTAACCTTTAAAATATTAACCATTAGCTGAAAGGAGTTAGTTATAAAAGAGCATATGTGGGGCTGGAGAGACAGCCCAGTGGTTAAGAGCACTGGCTGCTCTTGCAGAGGACCTAGGTTTATTTCCCATCACCTATATCCTGGCTAACAACTGTTTGTAAATCCAGATCCAGGGGTTCTGATGCCCTCTTCAGACATCTATGAGCATTGCATGACACAGGTGCACTTACGTATATGCAGGCAATGCACTCATACACATAAAATAATGAAAACAAATCATGTTATAGGTTCTCATTTACTTCAAATGTACAAAATGGAAAAATCCTTTGAAAGAGAAACTGCATTATTTTGCTTTGTGGAGGAAAGGAGTGATGAGTGACTTCTGGGTTCTTATTTTTTATGTGTGAAAATATAAGAAAAGATAATAGTGCAGTCTGAAATAGGCAATAGCTATATTTAATATAGATAAAATTACATGTAAAAAGAAATCATACAAAATTAAAGACGAAAGACAGAATAGGATATAAGGAAAATTGTAAAGAAAACCCCAATTACATGAGTTACAGAATTCCAAGAGAACATAACTGAAATGGTAACACAGGTTTTCCCAGAGTGAAGAGAACACTAAGAATCCTTTGAGTCAGAAGGAAAATGATTGGCAGCAAAAATTAATAAAAGCAAATTTTTATCTAAAAGCAAATTTATATCAAATCTCATCTGATTGATACTGCTAACAGAAAAATGTTTGTCTGAAAGAAAAAAAATCTTAAAGACAACCAAGAGAGAAGGAGGGAAAATAGGAGGGAGGTGGCTAGGTGGAGAGGAGGGAGGAGGAGAGGAAGGTAGGGGAGAGGAGGAGTGAAAAACAGAGGGGAGTGAGGGGGACATTGAGACAGAAATAAGATTTGAGCTACACCAGATGTCTCGAAATCAATAAGAAAAGTCAGAACAATCATATCCTTAAAATGCTTAGAGAAATGGTCTAGAGCTCTGTGTCCTAAAAACATAAATCCTCAGTGTGAGGGAAAAAGGGATATTTTCAGATATTGAGAGCATTTTGCTTGTTGTATTTGAAACATCACTTAAAATCTTAAACACAATGAAATGAAAATATTTTTTTCAATGAAAAATGAAAATATTTCATTGAGAGTAAGTGCCAGCCTACTTCATCAGTTTAAAATTGTGAGCCGCTGAATAACCAAACACTAATCTAAAATTTTCAATTTTCCAAAGAGAAACATGGAGAAAAGTAACTCAATCCACTGAAGATACTAAAGGTGAAAATAAGTATAGAAAAAAAGCGACCTCATCATCATCATATTTCTCCTTGTTCTATGGGGGGGGAGGTAAGAAAGTCTCTCGTATTAAAACCTTTGTGGCTCCTAGAAGGTAAGTTTCGTTAGGACGCCTGTAATCCTAGTACTTGGGAGGCAGAGGCAGGTGGATCTTTGTGAGTTCAAGGCCAGCCTGGTCTACAGAGTGAGTTCCAGGACAGCCGGGACTACAGGGAGACCCTGTCTCGAAAAGACCAAAAAAAAAAAATAAATAAATAAAAAATAAAATAAAATAAAATAAAATAAATAGTTGTTACAAGTAGAATCCACCGAGGGGTTTGATGTTTGTAGCAATCTGAGGCTTTTCTTCCTTTCAATGTTCAGAGGGGCCAACCTTTCTGCTGGCACTTCCCGGTATATCCTACACAATGCAAAGCTGTATCTTTTCTTTCTCAGCCATTAAGTTGGTGAGATTTTGACCTGTTGGAACTTGCAAATCTTTTCCCGTAGTTAGTTTTAAGATTTGAATTGCAAGATTTTTGACAAAAAGGTTTCATATCTATCTGTAGCTCCCTTTTTTATTTCGTGTTTTTGTTTTTTTGACCCATGAGTCTCCAAAAGACAGTTGTATTACACATACCTTTAGGCTGGAATCAAAGTGCAGATTTCATCAAATTCACCCATGCTGTTTTGGGTGGAGGTATGTGGTTAACTTGGGAAGCAAACTTAATTTTTTAAGTTAGATCATCCTACAGGTAAAAGAGAGTGCCACAAGGTGATACTGTACAATAGAAAAATTATAGAGAACATTTGTATGTGCCAGTCCAAAAAAACTAAATGCAAGACAGGAGAATTAAAATACTAAGAAGCTCCAAAGGAATATGGAATGAACTTAACAAATGAAATTCTAGTGCTTGGGGATTTAGCTCAGTGATAGAGTGCTTACCTAGCAAGAGCAAGGCCCTGGGTTCAGTCCCTGGAACCATATTAAATGTATGTTTAAAACATAGTGGTGCTATCAATTTGAAACAGGAAGAAAAATGATGGGCCTCGTGAGCATTGCACACAAGAACCTGGAGGAGGCTTTTAATTCTTAAAGAAACAGTTTAAGAAGGTTTTTGTATAATGACACATTTTAAAAAATGCTAGGAAGATGTGAAAAGAACCTCACAGAAATTAATTTTCCTATTATTTATGCATGTATAATTCTCAAAAGATTCAAAACCAGATTAGACTTACTTGAACAAACTCCTTTTTTATCCTTTGACATCTCTCCTTGAAAGTTTAGACCACATTCCTTCGACTAAGCCTTTTGGTATTGATTTTTTCCCACCTCTTTTCTACCCTCCTCTTTGCTGTTGTAGGGTGGATTATATAGTGAGTTAGAGGGAAACCTTGTGGGAGCACTGTCTTTTATGTGTTTGTAAGTGCCATGTACCCTTACAACTATTATAAATAAATATTCATCGTCATCTGGGATGAAAATAAAACATAAAAATGTCAACCTTTCAAGCAAAAATGAGTTACTTTCCACTCTTTAACTATACCTTAGAGATTCATTCTGATAAACTCTGAAGAACTTTTTCAACAAATATGTGATTTGAGTTAAAAGAGAGAGAAAGAGAACAAAAGTTGTGGTGTTTCAGTCTAAGGTAAACAATCTTCCTGATATGCCTGGTTTTAGCAGTGAAAATCCTGTGTCCCAGGAACCTCTCAGTTCTAGGCAAATGGGTAATTGGTTACCCAGTGTCATTGTCCATTAGGATATAGAAAGCAGGGCAGTACATGGTGCAAAAGCCTTTTATCCCAGCACTTGAGAGGCAGAGGCAGACAGATCTCTGTAAAATCAAGGTCAGCTTGGTCTACATTTTGAGTTCCAGGCCAGCTGGGGCTACAGGAAGACCTGGTCTTAAGGAAAAAATAGAGAAAGCAAACATATCATACCATTTCTTGCAAATTACATCTCGGGAAATGTTCAGGCAAAGGAAATAATAACAATAACAATAATAATAATAATAATAATAATAATAATAATAAAATATTAATATAGAGAAAATGGATTTTCCCTAATTAGAGTCTTGCATTTCTATTGTTAAAAGCCTGCTTTTTTGTAATGTATCTCATTAAGTGTGTAACACTTTTTTTTTTTGAGACAGGGTCTCCCTACATAGGGAGTTCCAGGCTGTACTGGAACTCCCTATGTAGACCAGGCTGGCCTTGAACTCACAGAGATCTGCCTGCCTCTGCCTCCCAAATGCTAGGATTAAAGGCTTGCACTACCAAGCCTGGCCTATAACTCCTTCTTAAGTGAAACATTTGCCTAAAGGTGGAATGACTTTTCCTTTAAGTTTATATACATTGTGGCAAAGTCTCTGATAGTCACATTATTTTTTATTATGTGTTACAGAGGCAGTTACAACTAATTCAGACTCCAAAGCATGTGACAAGTTGAAAATGGAGTGATGAAAGCAATCACCACTTCTTAAAAAGAACACTTCAGAAACCATTCACAGCTTTGCATTTACCTGTATGGAACAGCCTTGCTTTTAACCAAAGAAGTGCTCTGAGTAGAGTATAGAATTTACAAGTTAAGATAGTATATACTTAAATTATAAGCAGAATTCCATTCCAGAGAAATGATTAAAAACCTTTATGCTATCTAAATTAAAAGTAAGTACATTTTTCATATTTGATAACTTGTGAAGTGTAAATTTTCTTCTTTCACCAAAATGAGAAATGGTTCTAGGACACTAATCAAAATGTTCATTCATTCACAAAATTATCCCTAAATTCTTTGCGGTTCAAAGGAAAATAATGAATGACTCAGTTTTCAAGTGGCTCAGAGCCATTTAGAGGTGAAAAGAAAGCTAAAAGGTGTTATTATTAAAATAATATCTGATATAGCTGTATGTAAGTAGTGACATCAGGAAATAATTTACTAGGGTAGAATTTAAAACTTAATTCAGTCTTGAGTTTACTTATTTATTTATTTATTTATTCATTCATCAAAAATATTAAGCCTCAGTTTTCTGACAAACATTATGTTTAGTGTTTCCTAGAAGCTATGAACAAGAAAGGAAGGCTCAAAATATGATGCAACACTCATTTTATTAGGAAATAAAGACAATGAATACATGCACAAACAAATAAAATATTGGTCACACATGGCTGCAAGTGTTAAAAAAGTTATAAGCAGATGATATGAGGCAGGGTCTTGAGAGGTGTTGAGGACTGCATGGGAGTTACTCACAAGGGTGAGGGCTAGACAAGGGCATTGCAAGGGAAATGTCCTTTTATGCTGCCTGGCTCTTTATACAATATACAGCAAACTCTTTAAGGAGTAAGCAATATCCTTGCATGCTCCTTGTTAAGTATCTTGAGAAGCAAATATTAATCTTTATATCAACCTCATTTCAGTTTATCTCTAATATATATGTATATATATATTTTTTTCTTTCATCTTTTCGAGACAGGGTCTCCCTGTAGCCCCAGCTGTCCTAGAACTCACTCTGTAGACCAGGCTGGCCTTGAACTCACAAATATCCGCCTGCCTCTGCCTCCCGAGTGCTAGGATTAAAGGTGTGCACCACCAGGCCCGGTTATCTCTAATATTTTATCCTTTTGACCCTATATTCTTTTCCTTGTTTATTTCCATGGCAGCCTTCATATTTAACAGAAGGTTTGGCTTGCAACTTTTTTTGTCTCTTCTGATTTTAATTCCTCCTCCTCCTCCTCCTCCTCCTCCTCCTCCTCCTCCTTATTCTTTTTTAAAAGACTTCCTTTTTTGTTTATTAATTAATTACTTCATTTATTTGTTTATTTATTTATTTTTATGTGTGTGAATGTACTGTCTGCATGTAGGTTTTTACACCCGTGTCGTACAATGCCCCGGAGGTCAGAAGAGGACGTCGGATTCCCCTGGAACTGGAGTTAAAGATGGTTCTCACCCGCCATGTGGGTGCTGGGGATCGAACCCGGGTCCTCTGCAAGAGCAGTTGGAGTTCTTAACCGCTAGACCATCTCTCCAGCCCCACCTTATTCTGATACAGGATAAAAGGAGTTGGATGATAAATGACAAGTGTCAATCTAGGACAGAGCTAATGTAGGATAAAACATCTAGCAATAAGAGGAGCTAAATAAAATAATCCAGGTCCAGAGGGAAGGAGGGGAATAGAGGGAAAAGAAGGGAAACAAAGACTGGGGGAGAGGAGGAAAGAAAGGAGAGGAGGAGAAGGGAGGGAGTCCTAGTTTGCAATCAGAAGGGACAAAATAAAAGCTTTGTTCATTTGCTAAAAATAATGGAAGTCATTTAATCTCCAATAAAGACACAGGTTTATAAGAAATTAGGGAATCCTTTACCATCAAAGGACACTGGTATAATCTTGGCACCATTCCCTGGTCTGTAGGAACTGTGAAAATGAAGACCCTAGTAACTTACCCCTAGAGAGCTCTATCGATGTAGGTCTGCTTTCTACCCTGTTCCTTGTTAAGCACCACCCTGCATGGGATACACTTAACACACCTGTGGTCTGTTCTAGTAACTAAAAATGAAACTTCAGGACACAAATACATTGGAGCTTATTTGCTCAAGAACACAAATGTCTACCTTGGTGCCAAAACCTGAAGAAAAGGATTGTCTTTCAACTTATCAATGCTGAGGCAGTACCTTAACCTAAGCTTGAGAAACTTCCCTCTAGAGATCTCACTGTGATAGAAATCATTGTTTAAAAGAATTTTGTCTTATTAAAATGGCATTATTACAATAATATGCTAAATGAACCATAATCTCACAGGTGTTTGTCCTACTTTATTATTGATGTCCTAAATTGTGAGGGTGGATAAGAAATTCATTTGGGTATTATCATGTAATTTACTTATTTTAAAATCTTGCAAAAATTCTGTATAAAATGAGATTTCTTGATTTTGTGCTCAGTTATCCTTTTATTTAGTGCTATCTGAATCAAAACAGCAATACAAATTATAATATCATGCTTAATTTAATTAATCTGATCTCTGTGTAATAGACTTCTGTAATTGTTATTTATGTTCATCTTTAATTTTTTACAACAATGTCTCTATAGTCATGTGTAATGCTCTTTAACCTAGACAATCAAAAACAGTGTCCATATGCTCTGACATACAAATAACAATTTGCTGAAAATTCCTACTTGAAATTTACTCACTTTACTATTAACTTAACAAGAAAGGAACCTTTATTATTTAATTTTAATGTGTTTAGAAATGTTTTATTTTTACTTTTTAAGTAAAAAGGACAATTTAGAAACATGAGGGTTTTTTTCCCTAACAAACCTGAATGTATTTTAATACATTTTTACTGTACATGGCAATTTAAGAGCCAATTGAACTTAGAAAGTTAATATTATTTTAGAGCTAGAAAGAAAAACAGAAGAGAAGTGTTCTTTACTGAGCAATTATTTATGGGATGTGTTTAAGGACACTAAACTTATTCTTTTATATGAACTAATTGTACAACTATGCATATATGTGTATGTAAAAAGAGATTCATGCCAGGCATGGTGGCACACACCTTTAATTCCAGCACTTAGTAGGCAGAGGCAGGTGGATGCCTGTGAGTTCAAGGCCAGCTTGGTCTACATAATGAGCTCCAGACCAGCTGGGACTAAAGGGAGACCCTGCCAAAGAGAGAGAGGGAGAGAGAGAGAGAAAGAGAGAGAGAGAGAGAGAGAGAGAGAGAGAGAGAGAGAGAGAGAGAGAGAGATTGAG
>VZQC01009922.1:23132-42118 GCA_009823505.1 Rhizomys pruinosus
AAAAAAAAAAAAAAAAACCCTATCAGTTTATTCATTTATTTTGATATGGAATTTTCCAAAATGTGTCCTAATTTTTTAAGGGCATCTGAATAAAGATACTATTTCAAAAAATAACCCTGACTACTAAGATGGCGACTATAGTGATCTAGTAAATAGCTGAGTTTGTTAATCTCTGTCTCTGTCTATGTGCTTGGAGAACTCTTTTAACTGTTCTTAGTTGATGTAAATGTATTTTAAGGATTGGCTTAATGTTGAAAGCGTTCTAGCCCATATTGATTCAAGCTGTTACCATCAGTCTAGACATACAGCTAAATACAGGGATAGTAATCCTTTGCCAACTCAGTGGGAGGGAAGCCAAGGACAGTGGGACAAACATCCTGGAAATGGTGGGATATATGTTGTCTAGTGCTCAAGATGGGGAGGTCTGTTATCCACAAATAAAGTATTTCATGTGTGCCTTAGATGTTTACCTTCAAAGTTAATGTCTGGACACTATGGTCTGAATGTCATTTGTATCCTAAAGGTGTCATGGGCTAGATTCTTGGTTTTTGATGTGGCAGTATTAACAGAAGTTTGAATTTAAAGTTTGAATTCTGGTATGAGATGACTCAGTCATTCGGGGAATCACCCCAAGAAAGAGTTAATGCTGGATTTATGAAGTGAGTTGTTCCCCAGGTAGTAGGCAGTTCTGGCTCCCAGTTCTTGCCACATGGTCTCTTCTATACTCACTCCAGCCTCTGTGGTGGAGTAAGCCTTCACATGTGTTGATAAGAATCTAGCTTCATTATTATGAGGCTCTTGAGAACTAAATAACTCTCTACTCTTCATCCAGTATTTTGTTTTAACCATGGAAAATGTACTAAGGCAGTGACTTTTTATAAATTTGACCAGTATCAACTGAATTGTCTTTCTTCTATTGATGGTAGTATTGGATTCCTTTTTCTCTTCCTCCTCATCCTTCTCCTCCTGCTTCTTCTCCTCTCCTCTTTTCTTTCCCTCCCTCTTGTCTTCCTACCTTCAAACTAATAGTATAAATATTTTGCAAGCAAATCCTTATCTACTGTCTCCTTAATGCTTTTAAAATAAATTCTTAAAATATGAAGTCTTGCACAGAGATTTTACTTTCTAATAGGTTTATGGCTACTCATCAAAGGTGTGGTTAGAATTCCGATTTTCACAATTTATAGGCATACTCATTATCTGTAGAGCCCTTTAAGAGTAGAGAGGGTTCTTAATCTTTCTTAAATGGTGTCTCTATAATAAGAAGAGAAGATACACACAGACACAGACAGGCAGGGAATGCATCCCATGATGATACAGGCAGACTGGAATGATGTATCTACAGATGAGCTACCACCAAAATCAAGAGAAAAGTGAGGGGGATTCTGATCCTCTCAGCCTCCAGCCTGAGCCAGTATGTCATCACTTTAGTTTGAGATTTCTGCCTTTCAGACCTGTGAGAAGCGAAATTTAATTATTTTGGTCTTTTTGAGACAGGGTCTCCACTACAGACCCAGATGGCCTGGAACTCACTATATAAACCAGGCTGGCCTTGAAGTCAAGACATCTTTCTGCCACTGCCTCCCAAGTGCTGGGATTAAAGGCATGTGCCACCATACCTGTGGTGCCTGATATTCCATGATGGCTGGGCAGTAAGTGAGTTGGCTTTTCCCCATAACCTACAAAGGCCGGAAGGAGCTGGAGCCAGCCCCCACTCGCCTGGTGGATATTCAGGCACCTGCAACTCATCCCTCGGGGAGCATAATATAGGGTGTAACATTCCTGAACCTGCCACCTCCAAAACACACTTTGGTCTCAGGAACCAAATGTCATCTCTACCAGATAAAAGCCTAATCTCCAGGAAAACAAATGATATTGTAAAAAGTGCATGTAGCCTTCCTTTGCTGTCTCATCCCCACCCTTGCTAGGAGCCCACCAAAGCTACTATATAAGACCCTAAACTCCTACAATAAATGAGTCATTTGGGCCCTTGAAGCCTAACTTCCAGATCTTTCTTTGATCTTCCTGGGCTTACCTGCTGCTCTGAATCAGTCCCTTGCCCTCCCCATCTCTGCCTGCTGCTCGGGTGCCTGATGGCTGGTGACCAGCAAATGGAGGTTTTTGGTGTTTTTGAGACAGGGTCTCCACTGTAGACCCAGATGGCCTGGAACTCACTATGTAGACCAGGCTGGCCTTGAACTCAAGAGATCTACTTGCCACTGCCTCCCAGGTGTTGGGTTAAAAGTGTGTGTCACCATGCCCAGCTCTTTAATATTTGAGATCCTCCAGTTAATGTTAATTCATTATGTAGCCTTGGAATACCATATACTATTTTTCTCCCTTATCCATTTCCTACTGTAAAACATTTAAAAGCACTGCTTTTTAAAATAATTGGGTGACAAGTGGTATTTGAGAAAAGTTAAGTAGGTGAAAAATACTACCAGTGATTTCCTTTTCAGGTGGTCGGTCAAAAGAAGCCTTTGAAAGTCCAAAATGGGAAGAGAGATGCAGAAAGAGGATGTTCAGGCCAGGTAGACAAAGAGCAGAGCAGAGGTCTGTTCTCACATACATAGTAAGCATCCAGATGAGCTGAAGACTAAAAGCAGCAGGAGGAGATGGGTTGTTAAAGCATTCATGAATCAGAGATGTTTGTGGATTTAAGGAGCAAAAAAGAGGTAACATGAAAATAGAAACAGTGAGTAATGGATGTATGAAAGGAATAACCCTGAAGCCAAGTTTTACCCCCCCACACACACCTTGGCTTCTTTTATTCCTGTTTCTCACAAAGAAGGTTCAGTGCTCAGTAATTCTTGTCTGGATGCCTATAGGTATGTAGATATTAAAATCTAAAACAAATAGCTGACTTCTGGAGGGGAGATTGCTAGAGCAGGGTGCAGACACTGTACTCTGGCAAAGAATTTCTTATATTGATCATTTAAGCCAATCTCTTCATAAATTATTAACATTACAAGGCTTGGTTAGAACTCTTAACTGCTGAGAGCCTCTGGTGAGATCTGAGTTCATGTTGGACTATAACTCCAACATGATACCATTCTTATCAGTAAACACAAAGACAATTTTCCCTTTAAACTATGAGGGAAAATTCACAGAATATTATTGTGGAACACCCTGCAGTTATTTCACAGTAAAGAATTATTTTGCAAGTGAAATCCCATTTATATATGTGGTAGTTATTTTCAATATCTCATGTTTTCAACTTTAATTTTCAGCATGTGGAAGACAATGTTATGTCTTGCCCAGAGACTTTTGCAATCCCAAATGAGAAAGAAATGTGTAATGCTATTAGGAACGAATAGATAATGTTGTTGCTAACCACAAGGAGATGAATATACAAGATGAGTAGAAATTTTCAGAGATATAGTACTTCCATAAACATAATTGTATAGCACTTGCTGAAATAACAAAGTAGACATCCTGCAGAACATCCTAGGAGATGTCTTTCCAACTCATGAAAAGAGAAAAGAAAGCCTATGAAGATCTAAAGTTTTTGTTTGGTTTTTATAAAGTATATTTAAATGCCATGGTATAGTGGTTTGAGTGAAAACGTCTCCCATAGGCTCCAAATACTGGGACATCTTGTTAAAGGATGGTGGCCTTGTTCTGGTAGGTTTTAGGAGGTGCAGATTTGCTGGGGAAGCATCACTGGGGGTAAGCTCACAGCCAGATTGCCAGTCTTGAGAAAGATTTCCTGTACCTGCTACCATTGCTTGGCTTTCTCATCTAGCCAGCTCTGTCACCATGTCTCCCCTATCGTTATAAAATTATGGACTCTTACCCCTGGAACTATAAGCTCAAACAAACTCTTCTATGTAGGAATGTAACTTTGTGTGGCTTGAGGCAAGAACTTGTAAGACCTGTCCTGTAAGACCTCCACAGGGGGCTATCTGATATCTCTGTAGGCATTCATTTGACTCCCTGAGTTATCTGTAGCTCAGGAAGGCTTGGGATATTACAATGTTTTCTTGCTTTGCCTTTCTCTGCAAAGTTTCCTGACTGGGTGGCCCCTTCCCTTGAGGCGTTGAGCAAAATGTCACACCTCCAGTTACCTGTTGCACAAACAGGAGCTCTGCAGCCCCTCCCCCCATTAGAGCCAAGGTGGCTTGCCCCTCCCTTCCACCTGCCCCCAACTTCCTTGTCCAAAGCACAGTAACTTTTGGTATATAAGCATACTGCTGGCATAAATAAAGAGAGAGACCCTAGTCTCCCGGAATTTGCCCTCTGAGTCCGTCTTTTATTCCCATTTCTGACTGGTAACTCTCCCGCAGTCTCCTCCCCCCTCCTTGTCAGAGCTAAGCTGAGAGATTGTCTGTCTGCAGGCAGGAGACAGCCTTGAGAAATGCAAGAAGACTACCATGTGGATGTCAGGCACACATGACTAAAGGACTATTCAGATGATTATTAAACTACTACACTTCTGTAAGTTGCCTTGATGATGTTTTATCAAAGTAACAGAAAAATAACTAGTACAGATGGTTATCTGTGATTTCCTAATCTGGTTATTAATCATTTATTTAAATTGCATAGACTTCGTATGTAAATGGGATACAACATAATAATGTAGTGCCTGTACTCTAGGATATAGATGGAGAAGAGAGACATGTACGTACAGTTAGGTGTAATTCATGATAGAATGTGATGAGTCAATTATAGATTCAAACCCAGATCTATATGTACACAAGAAAGGACAATTATCCTGAAGTAATTAAGGGAGTTTTCTTGAAAGAAATGAGGGGTGTGTGTGTGTATGTGTGTGATGAGTCTTATAAATTAAGGAGTTTTTTTGCAGCTGTGAGAGGAAGAGAAGTCAGGCAGAGAGAGTTGCCACGTTGGTTTCTGGCCTTAGATCTAGAGGTCAGGAAGTGGTCCTGTGTGACTGGACTATAGAGTTCAGGAAGTGGTCCTGTGTGACTGGACTATAGAAGTCAAGAAGTGGTCCTGTGTGGCTAGAGTAGTGAATTATTCTGTTCTCACACCTCTTTGGCATCTATGTTGAATAGATGTTTAACTTCCTCATACTGAGTTCTCTTCTGGGATGCAGGGAGAACACAAGTATTAAGGTGATGATCAGGCTAGCAGAAACTGACCATGGCCAGACAAGAGTCAAAAGTCATCTGAAAATGTAGTTTCTTAGGCACAATATCTCATGCTTGTTAGTCCATGAAATAGGCATTAGCTGTCTGCCAAGTAAAGCAGTATTCCATGCAAGGTACACCATAAACAAACACACCTACCTCATTTATTTCTTTAGGGTATTGTGGCTATCTGCTCTGATACTGGAATCCCAGTTAGGTTGGGTACTTTAACAGGTAGGAATAGAAAGACCACAAGGTCAATATTACTGAGGGCCTAAGATGCTAAAAAAGCTGGAGCATTTGGATGATGTTATTTATGAAGTTGTGTATTTAGCATCAAAACATAGTGTGTGATAGAGCTGGGTTTTTAAAAATATCATGTTATAGTCAGTATGTTCTCTACAGGATGGTGTATTGGGTTCATTACTCAGGTGGCTGAAGGATTTAGTTGGCTCTTTGAGAATTATCCTTTTTTATTGACAGAATTTATTTATTGGCAGAATCCCTTAAGATTCTAACTTTTAACATTTAGAACACAAACCTCTAAAATAGCGTTTGCATTGGATTACTTGATTGAGCTATTTATATTTATGTATCATCAATAATAAAATAGCTTACTTGTTTGAAAAATCTGGCACGAATGTCACCACTGCTTCAATAATTTCAACTAAATGTCTCAAAATCAGTCTACCTCACTTGACTTTAACCTAATTTCTAGTATAAGATCCACAGAGATCAGTCAACTAGCATCAAAATATGATGTAGGAATAAGATAACTGAATTGACACATATTCCTCAGAGCAACTCTATCCACCATTACTTTTTCCAAAAGAGTTTTGACAGCTTGTCAAATATTTTCTTATAAAGAGTCATCATATGACTACTTTCATCAAACCACCCATCAGTCCACACCCAGCCAGGCTTGAAATAAAATCAGTGTTTCCTCAATTGGCTTTAGTGTTGCAAATAAANAAAGAAACAGTTTAAGAAGGTTTTTGTATAATGACACATTTTAAAAAATGCTAGGAAGATGTGAAAAGAACCTCACAGAAATTAATTTTCCTATTATTTATGCATGTATAATTCTCAAAAGATTCAAAACCAGATTAGACTTACTTGAACAAACTCCTTTTTTATCCTTTGACATCTCTCCTTGAAAGTTTAGACCACATTCCTTCGACTAAGCCTTTTGGTATTGATTTTTTCCCACCTCTTTTCTACCCTCCTCTTTGCTGTTGTAGGATGGATTATATAGTGAGTTAGAGGGAAACCTTGTGGGAGCACTGTCTTTTATGTGTTTGTAAGTGCCATGTACCCTTACAACTATTATAAATAAATATTCATCGTCATCTGGGATGAAAATAAAACATAAAAATGTCAACCTTTCAAGCAAAAATGAGTTACTTTCCACTCTTTAACTATACCTTAGAGATTCATTCTGATAAACTCTGAAGAACTTTTTCAACAAATATGTGATTTGAGTTAAAAGAGAGAGAAAGAGAACAAAAGTTGTGGTGTTTCAGTCTAAGGTAAACAATCTTCCTGATATGCCTGGTTTTAGCAGTGAAAATCCTGTGTCCCAGGAACCTCTCAGTTCTAGGCAAATGGGTAATTGGTTACCCAGTGTCATTGTCCATTAGGATATAGAAAGCAGGGCAGTACATGGTGCAAAAGCCTTTTATCCCAGCACTTGAGAGGCAGAGGCAGACAGATCTCTGTAAAATCAAGGTCAGCTTGGTCTACATTTTGAGTTCCAGGCCAGCTGGGGCTACAGGAAGACCTGGTCTTAAGGAAAAAATAGAGAAAGCAAACATATCATACCATTTCTTGCAAATTACATCTCGGGAAATGTTCAGGCAAAGGAAATAATAACAATAACAATAATAATAATAATAATAATAATAATAATAATAAAATATTAATATAGAGAAAATGGATTTTCCCTAATTAGAGTCTTGCATTTCTATTGTTAAAAGCCTGCTTTTTTGTAATGTATCTCATTAAGTGTGTAACACTTTTTTTTTTTGAGACAGGGTCTCCCTACATAGGGAGTTCCAGGCTGTACTGGAACTCCCTATGTAGACCAGGCTGGCCTTGAACTCACAGAGATCTGCCTGCCTCTGCCTCCCAAATGCTAGGATTAAAGGCTTGCACTACCAAGCCTGGCCTATAACTCCTTCTTAAGTGAAACATTTGCCTAAAGGTGGAATGACTTTTCCTTTAAGTTTATATACATTGTGGCAAAGTCTCTGATAGTCACATTATTTTTTATTATGTGTTACAGAGGCAGTTACAACTAATTCAGACTCCAAAGCATGTGACAAGTTGAAAATGGAGTGATGAAAGCAATCACCACTTCTTAAAAAGAACACTTCAGAAACCATTCACAGCTTTGCATTTACCTGTATGGAACAGCCTTGCTTTTAACCAAAGAAGTGCTCTGAGTAGAGTATAGAATTTACAAGTTAAGATAGTATATACTTAAATTATAAGCAGAATTCCATTCCAGAGAAATGATTAAAAACCTTTATGCTATCTAAATTAAAAGTAAGTACATTTTTCATATTTGATAACTTGTGAAGTGTAAATTTTCTTCTTTCACCAAAATGAGAAATGGTTCTAGGACACTAATCAAAATGTTCATTCATTCACAAAATTATCCCTAAATTCTTTGCGGTTCAAAGGAAAATAATGAATGACTCAGTTTTCAAGTGGCTCAGAGCCATTTAGAGGTGAAAAGAAAGCTAAAAGGTGTTATTATTAAAATAATATCTGATATAGCTGTATGTAAGTAGTGACATCAGGAAATAATTTACTAGGGTAGAATTTAAAACTTAATTCAGTCTTGAGTTTACTTATTTATTTATTTATTTATTCATTCATCAAAAATATTAAGCCTCAGTTTTCTGACAAACATTATGTTTAGTGTTTCCTAGAAGCTATGAACAAGAAAGGAAGGCTCAAAATATGATGCAACACTCATTTTATTAGGAAATAAAGACAATGAATACATGCACAAACAAATAAAATATTGGTCACACATGGCTGCAAGTGTTAAAAAAGTTATAAGCAGATGATATGAGGCAGGGTCTTGAGAGGTGTTGAGGACTGCATGGGAGTTACTCACAAGGGTGAGGGCTAGACAAGGGCATTGCAAGGGAAATGTCCTTTTATGCTGCCTGGCTCTTTATACAATATACAGCAAACTCTTTAAGGAGTAAGCAATATCCTTGCATGCTCCTTGTTAAGTATCTTGAGAAGCAAATATTAATCTTTATATCAACCTCATTTCAGTTTATCTCTAATATATATGTATATATATATTTTTTTCTTTCATCTTTTCGAGACAGGGTCTCCCTGTAGCCCCAGCTGTCCTAGAACTCACTCTGTAGACCAGGCTGGCCTTGAACTCACAAATATCCGCCTGCCTCTGCCTCCCGAGTGCTAGGATTAAAGGTGTGCACCACCAGGCCCGGTTATCTCTAATATTTTATCCTTTTGACCCTATATTCTTTTCCTTGTTTATTTCCATGGCAGCCTTCATATTTAACAGAAGGTTTGGCTTGCAACTTTTTTTGTCTCTTCTGATTTTAATTCCTCCTCCTCCTCCTCCTCCTCCTCCTCCTCCTCCTCCTTATTCTTTTTTAAAAGACTTCCTTTTTTGTTTATTAATTAATTACTTCATTTATTTGTTTATTTATTTATTTTTATGTGTGTGAATGTACTGTCTGCATGTAGGTTTTTACACCCGTGTCGTACAATGCCCCGGAGGTCAGAAGAGGACGTCGGATTCCCCTGGAACTGGAGTTAAAGATGGTTCTCACCCGCCATGTGGGTGCTGGGGATCGAACCCGGGTCCTCTGCAAGAGCAGTTGGAGTTCTTAACCGCTAGACCATCTCTCCAGCCCCACCTTATTCTGATACAGGATAAAAGGAGTTGGATGATAAATGACAAGTGTCAATCTAGGACAGAGCTAATGTAGGATAAAACATCTAGCAATAAGAGGAGCTAAATAAAATAATCCAGGTCCAGAGGGAAGGAGGGGAATAGAGGGAAAAGAAGGGAAACAAAGACTGGGGGAGAGGAGGAAAGAAAGGAGAGGAGGAGAAGGGAGGGAGTCCTAGTTTGCAATCAGAAGGGACAAAATAAAAGCTTTGTACATTTGCTAAAAATAATGGAAGTCATTTAATCTCCAATAAAGACACAGGTTTATAAGAAATTAGGGAATCCTTTACCATCAAAGGACACTGGTATAATCTTGGCACCATTCCCTGGTCTGTAGGAACTGTGAAAATGAAGACCCTAGTAACTTACCCCTAGAGAGCTCTATCGATGTAGGTCTGCTTTCTACCCTGTTCCTTGTTAAGCACCACCCTGCATGGGATACACTTAACACACCTGTGGTCTGTTCTAGTAACTAAAAATGAAACTTCAGGACACAAATACATTGGAGCTTATTTGCTCAAGAACACAAATGTCTACCTTGGTGCCAAAACCTGAAGAAAAGGATTGTCTTTCAACTTATCAATGCTGAGGCAGTACCTTAACCTAAGCTTGAGAAACTTCCCTCTAGAGATCTCACTGTGATAGAAATCATTGTTTAAAAGAATTTTGTCTTATTAAAATGGCATTATTACAATAATATGCTAAATGAACCATAATCTCACAGGTGTTTGTCCTACTTTATTATTGATGTCCTAAATTGTGAGGGTGGATAAGAAATTCATTTGGGTATTATCATGTAATTTACTTATTTTAAAATCTTGCAAAAATTCTGTATAAAATGAGATTTCTTGATTTTGTGCTCAGTTATCCTTTTATTTAGTGCTATCTGAATCAAAACAGCAATACAAATTATAATATCATGCTTAATTTAATTAATCTGATCTCTGTGTAATAGACTTCTGTAATTGTTATTTATGTTCATCTTTAATTTTTTACAACAATGTCTCTATAGTCATGTGTAATGCTCTTTAACCTAGACAATCAAAAACAGTGTCCATATGCTCTGACATACAAATAACAATTTGCTGAAAATTCCTACTTGAAATTTACTCACTTTACTATTAACTTAACAAGAAAGGAACCTTTATTATTTAATTTTAATGTGTTTAGAAATGTTTTATTTTTACTTTTTAAGTAAAAAGGACAATTTAGAAACATGAGGGTTTTTTTCCCTAACAAACCTGAATGTATTTTAATACATTTTTACTGTACATGGCAATTTAAGAGCCAATTGAACTTAGAAAGTTAATATTATTTTAGAGCTAGAAAGAAAAACAGAAGAGAAGTGTTCTTTACTGAGCAATTATTTATGGGATGTGTTTAAGGACACTAAACTTATTCTTTTATATGAACTAATTGTACAACTATGCATATATGTGTATGTAAAAAGAGATTCATGCCAGGCATGGTGGCACACACCTTTAATTCCAGCACTTAGTAGGCAGAGGCAGGTGGATGCCTGTGAGTTCAAGGCCAGCTTGGTCTACATAATGAGCTCCAGACCAGCTGGGACTAAAGGGAGACCCTGCCAAAGAGAGAGAGGGAGAGAGAGAGAGAAAGAGAGAGAGAGAGAGAGAGAGAGAGAGAGAGAGAGAGAGAGAGAGAGAGAGATTTTAAAACTATCAGTTTATGACTGTGCGTGGTGGTGCATGCCTTTAATCCTAGCACTTGGGAGGCAGAGGCAGGTGGATCTTTGTGAGTTCAAGGCCAGCCTGGTCTACAGAGTGAATTCCAGGACAGCTGGGGCTACAGGGAGACCCTGTCTTGAAAAGACCAAAAAAAAAAAAAAAAAAACCCTATCAGTTTATTCATTTATTTTGATATGGAATTTTCCAAAATGTGTCCTAATTTTTTAAGGGCATCTGAATAAAGATACTATTTCAAAAAATAACCCTGTGTGACTACTAAGATGGCGACTATAGTGATCTAGTAAATAGCTGAGTTTGTTAATCTCTGTCTCTGTCTATGTGCTTGGAGAACTCTTTTAACTGTTCTTAGTTGATGTAAATGTATTTTAAGGATTGGCTTAATGTTGAAAGCGTTCTAGCCCATATTGATTCAAGCTGTTACCATCAGTCTAGACATACAGCTAAATACAGGGATAGTAATCCTTTGCCAACTCAGTGGGAGGGAAGCCAAGGACAGTGGGACAAACATCCTGGAAATGGTGGGATATATGTTGTCTAGTGCTCAAGATGGGGAGGTCTGTTATCCACAAGTAAAGTATTTCATGTGTGCCTTAGATGTTTACCTTCAAAGTTAATGTCTGGACACTATGGTCTGAATGTCATTTGTATCCTAAAGGTGTCATGGGCTAGATTCTTGGTTTTTGATGTGGCAGTATTAACAGAAGTTTGAATTTAAAGTTTGAATTCTGGTATGAGATGACTCAGTCATTCGGGGAATCACCCCAAGAAAGAGTTAATGCTGGATTTATGAAGTGAGTTGTTCCCCAGGTAGTAGGCAGTTCTGGCTCCCAGTTCTTGCCACATGGTCTCTTCTATACTCACTCCAGCCTCTGTGGTGGAGTAAGCCTTCACATGTGTTGATGAGAATCTAGCTTCATTATTATGAAGCTCTTGAGAACTAAATAACTCTCTACTCTTCATCCAGTATTTTGTTTTAACCATGGAAAATGTACTAAGGCAGTGACTTTTTATAAATTTGACCAGTATCAACTGAATTGTCTTTCTTCTATTGATGGTAGTATTGGATTCCTTTTTCTCTTCCTCCTCATCCTTCTCCTCCTGCTTCTTCTCCTCTCCTCTTTTCTTTCCCTCCCTCTTGTCTTCCTACCTTCAAACTAATAGTATAAATATTTTGCAAGCAAATCCTTATCTACTGTCTCCTTAATGCTTTTAAAATAAATTCTTAAAATATGAAGTCTTGCACAGAGATTTTACTTTCTAATAGGTTTATGGCTACTCATCAAAGGTGTGGTTAGAATTCCGATTTTCACAATTTATAGGCATACTCATTATCTGTAGAGCCCTTTAAGAGTAGAGAGGGTTCTTAGTCTTTCTTAAATGGTGTCTCTATAATAAGAAGAGAAGATACACACAGACACAGACAGGCAGGGAATGCATCCCATGATGATACAGGCAGACTGGAATGATGTATCTACAGATGAGCTACCACCAAAATCAAGAGAAAAGTGAGGGGGATTCTGATCCTCTCAGCCTCCAGCCTGAGCCAGTATGTCATCACTTTAGTTTGAGATTTCTGCCTTTCAGACCTGTGAGAAGCGAAATTTAATTATTTTGGTCTTTTTGAGACAGGGTCTCCACTACAGACCCAGATGGCCTGGAACTCACTATATAAACCAGGCTGGCCTTGAAGTCAAGACATCTTTCTGCCACTGCCTCCCAAGTGCTGGGATTAAAGGCATGTGCCACCATACCTGTGGTGCCTGATATTCCATGATGGCTGGGCAGTAAGTGAGTTGGCTTTTCCCCATAACCTACAAAGGCCGGAAGGAGCTGGAGCCAGCCCCCACTCGCCTGGTGGATATTCAGGCACCTGCAACTCATCCCTCGGGGAGCATAATATAGGGTGTAACATTCCTGAACCTGCCACCTCCAAAACACACTTTGGTCTCAGGAACCAAATGTCATCTCTACCAGATAAAAGCCTAATCTCCAGGAAAACAAATGATATTGTAAAAAGTGCATGTAGCCTTCCTTTGCTGTCTCATCCCCACCCTTGCTAGGAGCCCACCAAAGCTACTATATAAGACCCTAAACTCCTACAATAAATGAGTCATTTGGGCCCTTGAAGCCTAACTTCCAGATCTTTCTTTGATCTTCCTGGGCTTACCTGCTGCTCTGAATCAGTCCCTTGCCCTCCCCATCTCTGCCTGCTGCTCGGGTGCCTGATGGCTGGTGACCAGCAAATGGAGGTTTTTGGTGTTTTTGAGACAGGGTCTCCACTGTAGACCCAGATGGCCTGGAACTCACTATGTAGACCAGGCTGGCCTTGAACTCAAGAGATCTACTTGCCACTGCCTCCCAGGTGTTGGGTTAAAAGTGTGTGTCACCATGCCCAGCTCTTTAATATTTGAGATCCTCCAGTTAATGTTAATTCATTATGTAGCCTTGGAATACCATATACTATTTTTCTCCCTTATCCATTTCCTACTGTAAAACATTTAAAAGCACTGCTTTTTAAAATAATTGGGTGACAAGTGGTATTTGAGAAAAGTTAAGTAGGTGAAAAATACTACCAGTGATTTCCTTTTCAGGTGGTCGGTCAAAAGAAGCCTTTGAAAGTCCAAAATGGGAAGAGAGATGCAGAAAGAGGATGTTCAGGCCAGGTAGACAAAGAGCAGAGCAGAGGTCTGTTCTCACATACATAGTAAGCATCCAGATGAGCTGAAGACTAAAAGCAGCAGGAGGAGATGGGTTGTTAAAGCATTCATGAATCAGAGATGTTTGTGGATTTAAGGAGCAAAAAAGAGGTAACATGAAAATAGAAACAGTGAGTAATGGATGTATGAAAGGAATAACCCTGAAGCCAAGTTTTACCCCCCCACACACACCTTGGCTTCTTTTATTCCTGTTTCTCACAAAGAAGGTTCAGTGCTCAGTAATTCTTGTCTGGATGCCTATAGGTATGTAGATATTAAAATCTAAAACAAATAGCTGACTTCTGGAGGGGAGATTGCTAGAGCAGGGTGCAGACACTGTACTCTGGCAAAGAATTTCTTATATTGATCATTTAAGCCAATCTCTTCATAAATTATTAACATTACAAGGCTTGGTTAGAACTCTTAACTGCTGAGAGCCTCTGGTGAGATCTGAGTTCATGTTGGACTATAACTCCAACATGATACCATTCTTATCAGTAAACACAAAGACAATTTTCCCTTTAAACTATGAGGGAAAATTCACAGAATATTATTGTGGAACACCCTGCAGTTATTTCACAGTAAAGAATTATTTTGCAAGTGAAATCCCATTTATATATGTGGTAGTTATTTTCAATATCTCATGTTTTCAACTTTAATTTTCAGCATGTGGAAGACAATGTTATGTCTTGCCCAGAGACTTTTGCAATCCCAAATGAGAAAGAAATGTGTAATGCTATTAGGAACGAATAGATAATGTTGTTGCTAACCACAAGGAGATGAATATACAAGATGAGTAGAAATTTTCAGAGATATAGTACTTCCATAAACATAATTGTATAGCACTTGCTGAAATAACAAAGTAGACATCCTGCAGAACATCCTAGGAGATGTCTTTCCAACTCATGAAAAGAGAAAAGAAAGCCTATGAAGATCTAAAGTTTTTGTTTGGTTTTTATAAAGTATATTTAAATGCCATGGTATAGTGGTTTGAGTGAAAACGTCTCCCATAGGCTCCAAATACTGGGACATCTTGTTAAAGGATGGTGGCCTTGTTCTGGTAGGTTTTAGGAGGTGCAGATTTGCTGGGGAAGCATCACTGGGGGTAAGCTCACAGCCAGATTGCCAGTCTTGAGAAAGATTTCCTGTACCTGCTACCATTGCTTGGCTTTCTCATCTAGCCAGCTCTGTCACCATGTCTCCCCTATCGTTATAAAATTATGGACTCTTACCCCTGGAACTATAAGCTCAAACAAACTCTTCTATGTAGGAATGTAACTTTGTGTGGCTTGAGGCAAGAACTTGTAAGACCTGTCCTGTAAGACCTCCACAGGGGGCTATCTGATATCTCTGTAGGCATTCATTTGACTCCCTGAGTTATCTGTAGCTCAGGAAGGCTTGGGATATTACAATGTTTTCTTGCTTTGCCTTTCTCTGCAAAGTTTCCTGACTGGGTGGCCCCTTCCCTTGAGGCGTTGAGCAAAATGTCACACCTCCAGTTACCTGTTGCACAAACAGGAGCTCTGCAGCCCCTCCCCCCATTAGAGCCAAGGTGGCTTGCCCCTCCCTTCCACCTGCCCCCAACTTCCTTGTCCAAAGCACAGTAACTTTTGGTATATAAGCATACTGCTGGCATAAATAAAGAGAGAGACCCTAGTCTCCCGGAATTTGCCCTCTGAGTCCGTCTTTTATTCCCATTTCTGACTGGTAACTCTCCCGCAGTCTCCTCCCCCCTCCTTGTCAGAGCTAAGCTGAGAGATTGTCTGTCTGCAGGCAGGAGACAGCCTTGAGAAATGCAAGAAGACTACCATGTGGATGTCAGGCACACATGACTAAAGGACTATTCAGATGATTATTAAACTACTACACTTCTGTAAGTTGCCTTGATGATGTTTTATCAAAGTAACAGAAAAATAACTAGTACAGATGGTTATCTGTGATTTCCTAATCTGGTTATTAATCATTTATTTAAATTGCATAGACTTCGTATGTAAATGGGATACAACATAATAATGTAGTGCCTGTACTCTAGGATATAGATGGAGAAGAGAGACATGTACGTACAGTTAGGTGTAATTCATGATAGAATGTGATGAGTCAATTATAGATTCAAACCCAGATCTATATGTACACAAGAAAGGACAATTATCCTGAAGTAATTAAGGGAGTTTTCTTGAAAGAAATGAGGGGTGTGTGTGTGTATGTGTGTGATGAGTCTTATAAATTAAGGAGTTTTTTTGCAGCTGTGAGAGGAAGAGAAGTCAGGCAGAGAGAGTTGCCACGTTGGTTTCTGGCCTTAGATCTAGAGGTCAGGAAGTGGTCCTGTGTGACTGGACTATAGAGTTCAGGAAGTGGTCCTGTGTGACTGGACTATAGAAGTCAAGAAGTGGTCCTGTGTGGCTAGAGTAGTGAATTATTCTGTTCTCACACCTCTTTGGCATCTATGTTGAATAGATGTTTAACTTCCTCATACTGAGTTCTCTTCTGGGATGCAGGGAGAACACAAGTATTAAGGTGATGATCAGGCTAGCAGAAACTGACCATGGCCAGACAAGAGTCAAAAGTCATCTGAAAATGTAGTTTCTTAGGCACAATATCTCATGCTTGTTAGTCCATGAAATAGGCATTAGCTGTCTGCCAAGTAAAGCAGTATTCCATGCAAGGTACACCATAAACAAACACACCTACCTCATTTATTTCTTTAGGGTATTGTGGCTATCTGCTCTGATACTGGAATCCCAGTTAGGTTGGGTACTTTAACAGGTAGGAATAGAAAGACCACAAGGTCAATATTACTGAGGGCCTAAGATGCTAAAAAAGCTGGAGCATTTGGATGATGTTATTTATGAAGTTGTGTATTTAGCATCAAAACATAGTGTGTGATAGAGCTGGGTTTTTAAAAATATCATGTTATAGTCAGTATGTTCTCTACAGGATGGTGTATTGGGTTCATTACTCAGGTGGCTGAAGGATTTAGTTGGCTCTTTGAGAATTATCCTTTTTTATTGACAGAATTTATTTATTGGCAGAATCCCTTAAGATTCTAACTTTTAACATTTAGAACACAAACCTCTAAAATAGCGTTTGCATTGGATTACTTGATTGAGCTATTTATATTTATGTATCATCAATAATAAAATAGCTTACTTGTTTGAAAAATCTGGCACGAATGTCACCACTGCTTCAATAATTTCAACTAAATGTCTCAAAATCAGTCTACCTCACTTGACTTTAACCTAATTTCTAGTATAAGATCCACAGAGATCAGTCAACTAGCATCAAAATATGATGTAGGAATAAGATAACTGAATTGACACATATTCCTCAGAGCAACTCTATCCACCATTACTTTTTCCAAAAGAGTTTTGACAGCTTGTCAAATATTTTCTTATAAAGAGTCATCATATGACTACTTTCATCAAACCACCCATCAGTCCACACCCAGCCAGGCTTGAAATAAAATCAGTGTTTCCTCAATTGGCTTTAGTGTTGCAAATAAAAATTGTTCATGTAGGTACAACCTGAGAGGAAAAATCATTGTTCAGTGCATTGGGAAAGAATGAGAATGTTTAGAATTAAAGCACCTAGTTCTTGTTCTTCGCTCCACGATTTTCACACAGGCTACAGGATTTTACTTGGTACCTTTCGAGGCTCTCTTGGCCAGCTGCTAAACTTCCTTGACAGTCATTTCCATCTGTTATTAGGAAGATGTTTGTTCTAGTTTACCTGCAATTGGGGAGGTAAATGTTTATTTACATTATATCTCCTGGGTCACAGTTCATTATGACGGAGCCCAAGGTAAGAACTCAGGGTAGGAACCTGGAGGCAGAAGCTGAAGCTCAGGCCATAGAGGAACACTGCTTGCTCCCCTGACAAATGCTCAGTCTGCTTTCTTATATACCCACCCCTATCTCTGTCCCGTATAACCTCCCCCAGCAGATTGCAGGTATTCTGTCCCACATGTTAAGTAATTCCCACTCAAACATTTCTATCCAGTTGTTTCTCGGTGCAAGTTCATTCAGTGGAGCCTAATCAGTTTATCTAGACTCACTGCTTTAAAGAATGTCTACTCTCCCTCAACCCACAGTAATCATTTGCCAATAGTTCCTTGGCTGGGTTTGGGGCCTGTTGCCCAATTCCCCCTACTCCATGCTGGGTTTTTGTCTGGTTGAGTCAGCGAGCTGTCAGCATTGCTGCAACTTCATATGAACGAGTTTTCAGTTTCCTGAAAGTCTCTGTTTTCTTATATCATACTCAAAACAGGGATCTTACAAACTTTCTGCCCCTCTTCTTCAATGGTCCCTAAGCCCTGGGTGGGTGAGGTTTAATACAAGAGTTCTATTCAGGGACATATAATCTGCAGTCTCCTATTCTCTAATACATAACCAGCTATGGTCTTCTGTGTCCATTGCACTCTGTTGTATGAGGAAGCTTTGCTGGCAAGAGTTGAGGGACATATTCTCTCTACCTCCTGCTATATTCCATGAGCCTTAGGTTGTAGAGGTTTCACTGCAGATGTGTCATTTAGGGCTGGGGAATCTCTCAGATGAATATTCTCTGTATGTGACAAGTCGTGGAACTCTGCAACAGCAACAGCTCCATCTGTTGTTAAAAGAAACTTCTTTGATGAGTGATGCAGGACATATTTGTCTGTAAATATAAGGATCTATTAAATATAGTAATAAATTTCAGTTGTCTAGAGATATGACAGAGAGAGAGTTTTCTCTAGCCATATATATTTGGCTATATTTAAAGTCCCACCCATGAATTCCCTCTCATTGAGAGGGCTCCAAGTCCAATTAGATTGCTAAACAGATTCAATGCAAAATATTTTAATTCAAAAGACTTCTTCAACTCTGTTAAAATTATTGTTACACTTTGCTTTTGTTGCTAAGATGTTAATTATGTCAAAATGAAATATTTCATATTACATTCTTATTTTTGACAAAAATAGTATATAAGGTATTTATAAAAAAAGAAAAAATCATGAAATACACAAAGCATCAATAAAAAAAATGTTCCTATTTATAAGTTCAAAAAAAAAAAGAAAAAATCACTCACCTCTCAAAAATGTTTTCTTTCTATATTTTATCAAATTTCAGGCTCAAATATTTATAGTTAATCTTTATTTTTAATTAACATTTATTTCTTAAAAACATGATTACATTGAATAACTTTGGAAGGGGAATAAATACCAAACTCATGTTACAGCAACAGTGATAAATTTCACAGTATTGATGAAACATGGTACTACAGTTTTGTCAGTAAATAATAAAAAAATATAGTGAACATAGAATTTTGAAATTACATTCTTTAAAATGCAATTACATATTTTTTATTATTTATTTATTTCTGTAATGTGTATGAATATACTATCTGCTTGCAAGTGTGTGCACCCATGTCGTGCAGTGCCGCGGAGGTCAGAAGAGGGTGTCGGATTCCCCTGGAACTGGAGTTCTCCTGGAATTGGAGTTTCAGACGGTTCTCGGCCGCCATGTGGGTGCTGGGGATCGAACCTGGGTCCTCTGCAAGAGCGTCGGTG
>VZQC01009922.1:54562-105711 GCA_009823505.1 Rhizomys pruinosus
ATAAGACCCTGCTGCCGAAGACCTGACGTTAACATGGGAGGGATGTATTGAGACCGCACATGCAAGTGTACAGATGGCCTCTGGAATGCCAGAGAGTGTTACCAAAGGCCACTAAACCAATAAAGCAAATACGGGTCTCCCTGAGTCAAGCAAGACTCCACCGTCAGCACCAGCTACACCTCACCTGCCTGGAAATACTGTGCAGCAGAGGCAGCCATGTGCCTGTATATCCCAAATCTAATTGGCTATTGGCTCTCTCCTTGGAGGAATAACCCATGGCTGATGCCACAAGCCTACATCCTCTACAGGTTAGGAGATGTTATAAGCCACAGTAAGACCCTGTCATATTTATCAGGGGGTAAAAATGTAATTCATGGATTAACATATCATCCAAACATATGTGTCTATGCCAATTACATATTTTTAATTTGGGTTATATCAGTTTATTTATTAAAGTATTAAAATATTTTCAATATCCCAGACTGTGATTTTTTTTGGGGGGGAGGGTATTTTTGAGACAGGGTCTCCCTATAGCCCCAGGTGGCCTGGAACTCACTCTGTAGACCAGGCTGGCCTTGAATTCACAGAGATCTGCCTGCCTCTGCTTTGCAAGTGCTAGGATTAAAGGTGTGGGCCACCATGCCCAGTCCACACTGTGATTTTTATCTCTAGAAGTTCATTTAGATGTTTTACATTTTTCTGTAGGGTATAGGTTAAAGTACACTGGATATGCAGAAAAGTAAGAGACACATGATGGAAAAAACCCTTTGGTGTCTGAGAGTCGGAAATGTCCCATGTCAAGGCCTAGATGCCCAGGACCAAGTGTGGAGTTAAGATCATAGCTGGCCATCTAGAGAGTGGGAGGTCCATTCTAGAGAATCAGTCCTTCTACAACCTGAACCTGGCATATGCTGGAAACCCCCTTTCTCCCCAGGATAGAGAGAGGCAAAGACACCTCCATGCACAATCTGGGGCCTTATGGAACGGTGTTATGGGGAAAGATTAGCTGTTCAAAGAAGGCTGAAACTATTTTCCACAACAGGAAATCCTCCATCCTCCAATCTGCTCCATCATGACCCCACTACCAGTGGAATGTGGAACCCTGGCTCGTGTGCCTAATATGAAATTCTAGCCTCCCTTTGTTGAGTTGAAATTTGTTTTTCTTTTTCTAGTCTTTGTAGCTTAGTTGCTTTATGGTCAACTATGAATAGTTAGGTGGTCTGTGGTCAGGGTTTCTCTTGAAACCTGTTGGAGGGATTGGATGTTTCCAGCTGGAATAGTAGGGAGCTCTCCAGCAGGGGAAAAGGGCCTAGTCCCCAAATCAGAAGACAGGACAGCAGTGGGTTGGTTCTAACTAGCTAAGCGGGGCAGATGTGAGCCCTCGGGCAGTGCAAATTGGGTGGATCTCAAATCAGGGCAATGGTACCCAAGTGGGAGGGATCTGACTACCTTACCGTGCTAGTGGGAGGATTCTAGGCAACCTGGTCAGGCCTCATTCCAAAGCAGGAAGATCCTATAGTTTTTCAGGCAAGACTAGCAACATAGTGAGACCCTACCTCCAAACAAGCATGAGAATTCACAAATTCATTAATAATTTTAAATGCAACTCAGATTTAACTACCAACAAATTTCACTTAATTTTAGCATAAATGCCAACTTATCTTTGAGAAATAAAATAGTTTATGTTTGATTAAGGAGGATTTTATTTTATTTTATTTATTTTTGTATGTGTATAAATGTACTGTCTGCATGCAAGTGTGTGCACCCATGTCGTGCAATGCCGCGGAGGTCAGAAGAGGGTGTTGGATTCCCCTGGAACTGGAGTTCTCCTGGAATTGGAGTTTCAGATGGTTCTCGGCTGCCATATGGGTGCTAAGGATCGAATCAGGGTCCTCTATAAGAGCGGTTTAAAGAGATAGATAAAACTAAAATATTCAGTATGAGATTGTATTCAATTATTTTGTCACATATATTTCTGCTACTAAGTATTGCTATTTTAAGTTATTTTGCTGTATGTTTTCCAGCAGAAAAAGAGGTGAATTTTAATAATTCTCATCGTTCAGGGTCAACTTAAAAATCAAGAAGCAGCTGCCCATGGTGGCACATGCCTTTAATCCCAGCACTTCGAAGGCAGAGGTAGGTGGATTTCTGTGAGTTCAAGGCCAGTCTGGTCTACATAGCAAGCTCCAGGCCAACTGGGACTAAAGGGAGAAACAATCTCAAAAAGACCAAAAAAAAAAAAAAATCAAGAAGCAGAAATTACATAATCAAGCATGAAATATCCACAAGACTGTGAGATGGTCAGAGGTGGTCAAATGTGTTTAACTAGTTCTCTTAACTGAATAGTAGTTGAGCATTGGATACTGACTTGCAAAATTCGATGTGATTTTTTTTTAATAGTGATCCTATTGGAGGTTTTCAGAGAACTAGTGCTAAACACTATGCATTTCTTTGGCATCTATACTATTTCTCTTTCAATACCATTAAGCATAGACATACTGATCCATTTTTGCTGAAATAACAAGATTGACTCTTTCATATCAACATTGAAATCATGTCCCCTCCTGACAGATTTGACCTCTATTTCTCAATATCACTTTTAGAAACTTAAAATCAGTTCAATTTCTGTTTGGAAAGTGTGTTTTTATATTGAGTTTTTCAGAAAACTTTTGTCTCAGTAACAGAAATATTTGGGTTTTGTTGAATTTTTTTTTTGGTCTTTTTAAGGTGGGGGGTCTCCCTTTAGTCCAAGCTGGCCTGGAGCTCTCTATGTAGACCAGGCTGGCCTTGAACTCACAGAGATCCGCCTGCCTCTGCCTACTGAGTGCAGGGATTAATGGCGTGCACCACCATTTGAAACAGCCATTGTTCAAAAGAGTTTTGTTTCGCCAGTACTATGTTTAAAAACTTCCTGATTTTCTGCGTTTTAGAATAAAGGTACTTAGGTTGTTGGGTGCACTGTGATCTCTCATAATGTTCATTTAATCTCCATGGTAGATATATTATGTTTCTATTTCTCAAAGCCACAAATGGCAAAAGTTCTCATGGAATAGTATAATGAAAACCATCAGTGTGTCAGAAAGATGGATGAACCATACGAGAAACATATTACAGTGTCCTCGCTCTCAGATATTTACCTACTGTTATTTAAAGTCATATTACACAGTGCTTTATGTCATAAGATACATCCCTAAAGATTGTGCAGTAAATAAACTTTGAATAAAGCTTGAATGTAAATAAAATTATGCAATGTGATATTAAAACAATCATTTTATGACATTATCAAATATCCAAATGATTCTTTTAGTTTACCAGTGGGGTATTTTTTCAGTAATTAATTTAAGTTTATGACACTTGGTTTCCAAAATAAATACTGAGAAGTTATGAAATGTATCATGAATGTAAAAAATGAGTCACATTCTACAAAATGTATTTAAAACTAGTTTGAACAAGTTCTTTAACATTTTAATATTGAGTTTACTATTTCAAAACATCTGTTAGGATTGTAAAGGGTAAGTCAGAGAATATTTCCATTACCTGGAAGGGTCTCAATGACAAAAAATGAATGCTACTAATAATATAGGAAAATCTATGTTAGAAGGAAGAAGGAATCATATTTGGCTAACATTGAAGTGCAAATAATGTATTTAAGCCATATAGCAATTATGTCCCTAATCACAGGTAAATTACATTGGCAAAGTATTTATTTAACATTATGCATCCTTATTTATAGTTTTGTTTTAATGACCTATTATACATTCCTTATATCTTGGTGCCTCTTTTATATACATAGTTCCCTAAATAAACATTAGAATTTCAAATGAGTGTAGTTTCAAAATAAAAACCCCACAACACAAGAAACATAACTGACAAGATTACACATGTTATAGAAAAACCGAAACACTATTGTGTTGAGTAAAACCTTGAAGTAGGCTGGAGCTTAGTGATTAAGAGCACTGGCTTCTTTTGCAGAGGACCGAGGTTTGGCTTCCAGCACTGACATGGAAGATAACAAGTGTACCTCCTGTTCTGGGACATCCCAGGCTCTCTTCTCACCTCTGTGGGCATTGCATAACGCTCTCTTTTCACCTCTGTGGGCATTGCATAACACGAGTGCACCTACCTCAATGCAGGCACTACGCTCATATACATAAAATAAAAATAATTGAAAATTTCTTTAAAAAACATTGAAGTAACAAAACTTATGTCCTATTTTCTGTTCCCCACTTTTCCTAATCACATTTTGCAAATGGATAAATTGAACTCAGATAGAATTCTGCATCTTGATAGTCATACTTGATAGTAGTACTGTGAAGTTTAGTTTTTCTTTTTGAGACAGTGTCTCATTTAACTGAAGAAATCCTTGACCTTTTGGGTAGATAAGGCTAGCCCCACAATACGGATCCCTGTTCCTCCACATTCTGAGTACTGAGATTTCAGGACCAGTTCTTTTATGGAGGGCTGGGACCTAGGCTAGCTTTCTAAGAACTATAGTACATTCCCAGTGTGACTACTAAGAGAGGCCAGTCTCCTGTTCTGCAACTTTTGTGGCTTGGCCCACGATACCATTCTGCTTAGTCCCAATATTTGGAATCTTGAATTAGCAATGACTTGAGGCGAAATTTAAGTAGTCTGTGTAGTTTTCCATTTAGTTCCCTTTTCTCTCTTTGTGAACAGAATGGTCAGAAAATCTCTTTGAGGATAAGAGACAGTCACAAAATTGAAGAAGCACATTTAAGACTGTGCATGTACCTAGCATAAGGGCCAGAGTCATAAAGCAGACCTAAGTCCGTTATATGTTTTATTGCATTAAAAAGCTTCTGGTTTCAAAAAAGGGGGGGGGGGCGTGGAGAGATGGCTCAGCGGACCAGGATTCGATTCTCAGCACCCACAGGACAGCTAAGAACCATTTTTAACTCCAGTCCCAGGAGAATCTGACGCCCTCTTCTGACCTCTGCAGCATTGCGTGACACCAGTGCACAAACCTACATGCAGACAGTACACTCAAACACATAAAGAAAAATAAATAAAAAAACTTCTGGTTTAAATGTGCATTCAAACCAGAAAACTCCCAAGCCAGGGGAAGGGAGAGGGAGGTAATGTCCAACACATACATATCAGCATCTGCTGAAAACTCCCAGATCCACCTGCTATTTGGATTCACATATTACCTTGAAGACTGATGTTTCTTAATGACCGCTGCACATTCTCTTACAGTGGATGTTAAAGCATTGGCGCCTATTGAGATCATCTCATCTATTAAAAGAAGGAGCAGCATTATTTAATGAGCTTCACAGAGTCCCATAAAATGCGAAATATACAGGAAAGAAACATGAAAATAAAAGGACAAATATTAGAAATAATTATCACCCAAACACCTTGTTTATTTTAGATGCATATTCTCTCACTCTGTCTCTATCTTTGTTTACACAGGTGATATATATTTGTCTGAATAATTTATAGATAATGAAAAACATAAATAAAGTAAAGAAGGATAGTGAAAACATGAATAATGTAAAGAATATATATACATACATACACACACACACACACATATATATATATATATATATATATCATACACCATCTCAGACACAACTTTTGACATTTATCAATATGCTATAAAATAGGTACCCTGCCATCCAGTATTATGTATATTATTTAAATACGACATTGTAGAATCATTCATTTTGTGGATGAAATAGTATTGATTTTTGTGGGGTGTCCCATTTATTACCAGGACGATCCATGTGGAAAACACGCACAGGAAAGCATACCACATGGATGATGGACGCATGTTAAGGTCCAAATACAGAGAGACTTTTATTCCAAAATGTCTGGTTATATAGACAGCATGACTCAACTCCCAGGACCAAATCCTAAACCTTTTCGTCACTATATCTCAGCCCATGGGTGTGGCCAGGGAGGTACCATTGGTTTAGAATGCTGCCTGTCTTAACTAAATTTTCCCACAGATATAACCATTTCTTTTATCTAATATTAATTTTACTAATGATATCTTTATTTTTAATAATTTTTGCAGAAATCATTACCTTTAAATACTTGTGGTATGCATATCTGATTCTCTAGGAAAAGCCTCACAATGTGAACATTTCTTGGTGAAAGGGTATGAATACTCCTCTTATACTTTTTTTTTTAATTTTATTTATTTCTGTATGTGTATGAATGTACTGTCTGCATGCAGGCCTGTGCACCCGTGTCGTGCAATGCCATGGAGGTCAGAAGAGGGTCTCGGATTCCTCTGGAACTGGAGTTCTCCTGGAATTGGAGTTTCAGACGGTTCTCGGCCTCCATGTGGGTGCTGGGGATCGTACCCGGGTCCTCTGTAAGAGCGATCGGTGCTCTTAACCGCTAGGCCATCTCTCCAGCCCTCCTCTTATACTTTTAAAGATTTGCATGTGGTAAGGTATTTTGAATTTTTTCCTCATTATAGTCTCCATTTTTGGACATTTACTTTATCTTGAATACAGTTCACAATTTATGATAATTAGCAAAACAAAAATAAAGTAATTGGCGTTATGGTTATTATGCAGTTTAGTGGTTTTTGAAGAAAATAACGGGATTTTAGTGGTTTGTCATATTTTAAAGAATAATTCATCTTGTTTACAGTGTTACCTTTACTTTTTATTTTAGCTGGTTTTATAAGTTGTAATTTCACACACACCGTTAATAGTTCGTTGTGCCTTAGTTAATTATTATGTTCAAACACAAAGAAACAGCCTTGAAAACTCTTCTGCCAGGTCCACTCATGAGCTATGATAAGGAATTTCTTTCCAATAAAATTGTGGCTACTATGACTCATTGTTCTCCCATTCCTGTCCTACTCTTATCTCATCAAAGTGTAGGTGATTCATTAAAAAGTAGCTGTGCGTTCATTAAGCCATCACTACAATTCTCTAGCAAAATTTGAATTTTTTGTTGAAATGCAACTGACTTCTAAAGAATATTAATCTAATGAATGCGACTATCATTTAAAGAGATACTGTTGAGTAGAATAAGAGTGATATTTAAAATTCCCTAGAATATGTATGAAAGCTTGCTGTGCATTGTATGTAGGTAATATAGTTGATATGTAACATATTCAAAGCCATCTGAAACACACATGCTCTGCAATTAACTTTACCATATTAATGTTAGAAAAAACTTCCAGGAATGTGGTTGTTTTTGTTATTTGGTGTCTGTTTTTCTTTTTTTTCCTTTTTTTTTTTTTTTTTTTAAATCAGGCTTCCCTGTAGCCCCAGCTAGCTTGGAACTCCCTATGAGACCAGGCTGGCCTCAGCTTCACAGAGCTCTGCCCATGCTGGGACTAAAGGCATTTACCACCACACCCAGTATGTTTTAATGCTGAAACAATTATGGAACTTAATTTACTCTGTTTGCAGTTTTGTGCTTCTAGTTAGATCCTGTGTTCTTTTGTCAGTATGGTACATGGTATTTGTCAATAGATAAGAATGAGTATTTATTGGTGGCTTCTTTACCAATAATAATGTGCTAGCTACATAGTAATAATTTTATTGTACTGTCCTTACTTAATATGGGTTAGTAAAGATATGGAAAGGGACACAGTAAATAAAGTCTCAATACATAAATGAATTATGAAAATATGTAGGTTTATTAGACTGTCAGTCCTGAGGACTATTCTTCACTAATAACTGTGAGAAGTTTTGAGTAATTAAAAAAACAAGGAAAAAATAGCCATCTTAGATACGTTCTATTTTGCGGTAAACCACTTACAATGTTATTCTACTGAGAACACTCTTGTTTTCAACACTTCACTAAACTCTAAACTTCAGATAAATAAAAGTAGTTTGGGGTTTGATTATCTAGACTTGTTAACCAACTGTCACTGAGCATGCAGAGAGGTTTTTATAGGTTTGGAGAGGAAGAAGCCTTTGGCCAAGCAATTTATCACTTGGCCTCACAAACCAAAAGACACTTTGGCTCTCATTCATCAAGCCAGTTTGAGAGCTACATCGAAAACAAGCAATTTGCTAGTGTCACAGGTGTAGGAATTACACCTTCTATTTCTGAAGCTTATTTTTATTTTTCCTAAGAATTTACTAAAATTCTGACTTCATCTCTTACTATATCTTCTAAATATTACCGCTAGCACTTGAATTTACCACAAATATCATGGTGGTCTTATGTTTTTCCAGAACAGTTTTTTCACTAGCTTCATATAAAAACCAATTTCTGTCACTTTTATGATTTGTGCCATTCATACAGCTTAGTACAGGCAAACCAGGGACATCATCCTAGTTTTCATGGTATAGAGTTAAAAAAAATTGTACAATAGTATCAGAAAATTATGGACCCTATGAAACAGTTTACCAGATTTGAGATCAACATGCTCCCTGATAAAATTTAGTGAGGTTGGATCATTTATTCATGCAATGTCTCTAATGGCAGTTAGATATGTATGTGCAAAAGAAAATAATTGATTTCATTACTCATTCATTTCCACTGCAAACTTCTTCAGGCTACTGATTTATCATAGGCAATCTTTGATCCTTTATCCTTTCTTCTTCCTCTGTAAATCCCACATAAAATCCATTAATTAAAACGTGTTAACATTATTATGAAATCTGAACTATAATTGTAGCAGGCTGTATATAAATTACTCTAAACATACATCCAAGTAAAATATTCAGACCATGTAACACATGGCTCTAAACCTAGTGTTCATGAAGTGGAGAGAGGAGAATATTTATTTTATATATTTATTTATTTTTTGGTCTTTTCGAGACAGGGTCTCCCTGTAGCACCAGCTCTCCTGGAACTCACTTTGTAGACCAGGCTGGCCTTGAACTCACAAAGAATCCTCCTGCCTCTACCTCCCAAGTGCTAGGATTAAAGGTGTGCGAGAATCTTTATTTTAAGATCCCAGCTTAGACTATATAGTGAGACCCTGTTACCCATCATACCCACGGAAAAACATGGAAGAAAAAATTTAAAAAGGAAAATCAACCTATATCTGCATAAAGAAGTAAATGGCGAATGAAGTGCTAGCCCTTTTCCAGGAATGGTTTGGTGATTATCTGAAGCAGAGATGACCCTGTTCTCCCTGATCTTATTTGCAGAATTCAATCAGCAAAATCATATATTTTCAGTGGACACAGAAAAAATGTCAATTCATGGGAAAGAATTTCCCTAATAGAAATATTCTAATAAACAAAGGTTTGCAGAATCTAAGGAAAGACAGTTTACTGAAAAAGGCAAAGTAAGTACTGTCGAATCAACTGAAAGAAGCACCTACGAAGCCACTGAGTATAACATATAACAATTGTTGGTAGTTTATTAATAATGGGTAGTTCCTTGAATAATGAGAACTTGTGGTAATTGAAAGCTATGCATGATGCATTTCCATCCAAACTTTTTGAATGGCTATATTGCAATTTTCAGGGAAAGTCTATGATGGAGAAATAAAAATACAGATAACTTTTTGACTTTGGATATTAGATTTTATTCTGAATGATCAGGAATTCCCCAGAGGTTCTCAGCATGGGAGATCATGGATATAAGATGACAATAGAATATTGACATTAATGCAGATCTGTGTTTAAGCTTTGTGGAATCAAGAAACAATTCCCTGAGACTCCATAGCACCTTGCCATCTTAGTTCTCAGACTTACTGTGGGGGTGGGGTTGGGGAGTGGCAGAGGTTTACAGGGATTCCATCCAATCCTGGATTTGCACCTCCAGTTTTGGCAGGGTGAGCCACTCCACACCATCTCAGCTGTCAAATCAGCCTGGGTCTCCAGGATCCTTCCCTCTTCTGGAGCTCAATCCTTGAGATCTCCCTGTGCCCCTCCATCTGAACTCTGCTAGACTGAGACCTGCAGACTCTCACCCTAACCTCCCAACCAACCTGCTCACTTAGCAGCTACACCCCACCTGCTGATCCAGGACCCCTTGTTGTCACTCCTGAACTGACAACTCAAAAGTTGCACCTATGTCTAGCTGAATTGAGACCACTTCTTGCATTCAAATTGTACAATATAGAGTGGCCCCAAAACTGAGCAACAAGCATGGCCCCAAAAGTGAGCAACAAGCATTACTCAGCTTGGAAACAATCTTGGTTTGTTGGGGGAAACAACAAATAGATACAAACACTCAACAAGGACAAGATCCCCTATCCATACCAAGATACTACCACACAAATCCACATACCCAGGCCTCAGCCAAACAGCATGAATACCCAAGTTAATATGGCTAATAGAGAAAATAACAAACATCATAATGTTTCATGAGAATGACAACCAAGTGGGTGCATAATATGATGATTTCAAAATAGTAATTACAAATATGCAATTGAGTGAAATAACTAAAACAATTCGAAACATAAAATTAGAATTCAATAACTAGACAGATTCTGAAGAAAAGCCAATCTGAAATAAAAATTGAGGTAAAAAACTCAAGAATTCAAACAAAAAGTTCTGAGAAAAAAGCAAAAAGGAGGTTAAGGAAATGGAACAGAATATCAGATCTTGAAGATAAGCTCAATCAAAGAAAATGTCAAATGTAAAATAAGCCAGGAAAAGATTATGCAAGATCATTGAAACACTGTGAAAAGACCAAACTTAGGAATCATAGACATAAAGGAGAAGACACAGAAAGTATTTTTAATAAAATCATAGAAAAGCAAATTTCCAAAACATAGGGAAAGAGATAGCTATAAGTAGTCAGGATTAGAAAAGAAACTCCTTGCATGATGCAATAGTCAAAACACTGTACAGAACAAAGAAAAGACTCAAAGCTGTGGGAGAGAAAGAACGAGTCACATATAAAGGCAGGGCCACCAGAATAACTTCTGACTTTTCAGTTGAGACTATAAAAGCCAGAAGAGCATGGACCAATGTTATACTCATCATGAATGAACACACATTCAAGCCCAGCTACTATACCTAGCAAATCAATGAGTTGTAATTGAAGGAGAATGAAAAACTTTCCATGATAAAAATGACATAAGGAATTTATGTCCACAAAAATAACTCTACAGAGATATTCCATGGAATAAAAGACTCTCAACAGGGCTGGAGAGATGGCCTAGCAGTTAAGAACGCCGACTACTCTTGCAGAGGACCGGGATTCGATCCCCAGCACCCACATGGAGGCTGAGAACCGTCTATAACTCCAATTCCAGGAGAACTCCAGTTCCAGGGGAATCCAATACCCTCTTCTGACCTCCGCAGCACTGCATGACACGGGTGCACAAACCTACAGGCAGAAAGTACATTCATACACATAAAATAAATAAATAAAATTTAAAAAAAGACTCTCAACAGTCTACAAAGAATCAATAGATTGCTTTGGTAGGATGGTCATTTTCACAATATTAGTTCTACCAATATATGAGCATGGAAGTTCTTTTGATCTTCTGATGTCTTCCTCAATTTCTTTCTTCAAAGATTTAAATTTATCATTGTAGAGCTTTTTACTGGCTTTAGTTAGGTTAATTCCTAGATTTTTTGAAGCTATTGTGAATGGGAAGTTTCCCATGAATATACTCTCAGATTGCTACCGATTTTTGGAGAGTGATTTTTGTACTTTGCCACCCGGCTGGAATGTGATTTAAAATCCCCATAACAATTTTCACAGAACTAGAAAAGGAAATCCTAAAATTCATATGGAATCAAAAAAGACCACAGATAGCCAAAGCAATTGAGTTAAATAAGCAATGCTGGGAGAATTACCATACCACATCTTAAACTATATTACAGAATACAGAACGATAGTCATAAAACAGCATGGTGCTGCCACAAAAGCAGACATAGAGATTAATGGAACATACTAGAAAACTCAAATGTGAGTGTATGCAATTTCATCTACCTGATATTTGACAAACGTACCAAGTACACACTGGACAGAAGACAGCACTATCACCAAATGATGCTGGAAAAACTGGATATACATTGATAGAAGAATGAATTAGATCATTATATTTTACCCTGCACAAAACACCTCAAATGTGAAACCGAAAACCCTAAAAATATTAGAACACATAGGCAGTACCCTATAAAATAGGAAAGGCTTTTCTAAATTGAATACCAGTTGCTCAGAAATTAGCATCAACAGTCAAGAACCAGTACTTCATTAAACTAAAAGCTTCCATACAGAAAAAAAAACAACAAGGTAGTGAAATGAAATGCATAGAACCGAAGAAGATTTTCACCACTCCACATTGATCAGGAATAAATATCTGGACTATACAAGTCACTCATAAAACAAGAAACAAGAAAATAAATGACCCAATAGAAAGTTGGGCTAAGGATCTGAACAGAGAGTTCTTAAACAAAGAAATAAAAATGACTAAGAAACACCTTTAAAAACATTCAACCTCCTTAGTAATTAGGAAAATGGAAATTAAAACCACTTTAATCATCTTATCTCAGTTGAATTGGCTAAGATCAAGAGAACAAATGAAACAAATTGCCAGTGTGGATATGGAGAAATGGGAATCTCGTTTGCTGCTAGGGATTGCAAACCCATGCAGCCATTATGGAAAGCAGTGTGGAGAGCTCTTAAAAATCTAGAAATGAATCTACCATATGATCTGGTCCTACCACTCCTTGGCATAGATAGACCCACAGGACTTATCCCACCATAGAGATACTTGCACATTCATTTTTGTTGCTGCTCTTTTTCACAGTAGCTAAGAAATGGAAGCAATCTAAACATTTCCCAAATGATGAGTGGATAATGAAAATGTGGCACATTTACATAATGGAGTTAGCTCAGTGATAAGAAAGATGAAATCATGAAATTTGCCAGTAAATGGATAAAAGTAGACACTGTTACACAGACTCAGAAAAAAGTGATATAGATGTATATTCTCCCTCTTAACACCAAATACATTATATATGAATGTATAGCCTAACGTAACAAGAGCCAGAGAAATGAAAAGGAACCACGAATGTAATGAGAAGGAAAGAGCCCAAGAGGGGAATAGTAGGAAACAGATGTCACAAGGAGGGAATGGGGAACACGGGCTATTCAGTTGTGAAGGGGTAGAGAAGGCTATAGAAGTAACCATGAGGGTAAAAGGGAGGAAGAAGCTCAAGAAAGGGAAGGGGGTAATAGGAAATAGCTATTATTATCAAGTGGAAAATTGGGAAAGGGTTATTGCTACAACTCTTGATTATCTCTCATAACTTGAGTATGATGCACGCAGAAGGCCATAATTGTTCAAAGTGTATATAATAAGAGACTGAACAAAGCATTTCCATGAGTAGGATTCTTTTATTAAACCTCACTGATCCATGGCTTAGGGACCTTTGAGGAAAAAGGTGTGGAAAGATTGTAAGAACCAGGGTTGTTGAATGTTAAAGGAAATAGAGTCTTCCCAGCCTCTAGGAACTTGCCCATATGAACTAAAGCAAAGGTGTCAGCATGCACAAGACTCAGTCAGACAAAAACCCAGCAACGAACTAGGGAAGTGGGTAGTTGGCCCCAATCTAAGCAGAAGAACTATTGGTAGTTGATTATTGCTTGGTGAGGGAGAGTTGATCTTCTGTAACGAAGAGACTTGGGTTGACTAGACTTCAGGTAATGAACTAGCACTGACGGACATCTGGAGATAAAACAACTCAATAGGCTTTATTGTATATGACGGAATGCATGGAATCTGGTGGGAGGAGTTACAGGGGATGTTGATGGGGTCTAAATATGATTAAGATGTATGAAATACACAAAATTCAATAAAATATACATTGAGGAAAAAGAATTAGTTATTCCGGAACAGTCAACCAAAGAGATGTAACAAACAACATTATAACACCATCATAACAGAAATGAACACAAATTAGTTAAGGATAAATCTCAATATTAATGGTCTCAACTCACCAGTAAAAAGACACAGACTAATTGATTGGATTATTCATCAATTTGCTGCCTGTAAGACATGCACCTCTAGAAGGATGTCCACCAGATTAGGATAGAAGGATTGAAAAAGGTTTTCAAAACAAATGGAGCCAAGAAACAAGCAGGTGTAGCTATGTTAAAATCAGAAAAAGTAGTGTTAATACTACAACTGATCAGAAGAGACAGGGAAGGTTACTTCATACTCACTGAAAATCCACCCAGAAAAAATTATAACCCTAAACCTGTGCACCTCTCATGGGACATCCAGTTTCATAAACAGTGTTTATTAAAATCACCCATTGGGTCCAACAGAGTGATACTGGGTGACTTCAATAGCCCTCTGTCACCAATAGACAGGTCAATCAGACCAAAACTAAACAGAGGAAACTTGGAGTTAAATGATACCATAAATCAAATGGACTTTACAGGCATCTACAGAATGAACATCAAAAACAAAATAATATATCTTTTTCTCAGGAGCCTGTGGAACTTTCTCCAAAATTGATCACATATTAGGATACATAGCAAGTCTCCACAAATTGACAAAATTGAACCATCATCTTGTATCCTATCCGATCACAAAGGAGAAAAGCTAGATATCAAAAACAATGAAAATTGGAAATAGTACACAAATACATGGAAGCTAAATATCACATTACTGAACAAAAATTGATCTACAGAAGAAATCAATAAAGAAATAAAACATTTCTTAGAATCTAATGGAAATGAAAACAGAACATACCAAAACCTTTGAAAAATTAGAAACATCTCATAAAATAAACTAACACTGCACCTGAAAGCCTTGGAAAACCAAGAACAAACAACATATGAAAAGAGTAGTCAGGAAGAGATTCATAATCTTGTTGCTGAGGTGTCTTTTTTAAAGACAGAAAGTTCATGGATAATCCACAATAAAAGTTATAAAGAACCAAGGGATACAGAGGAAGTATATAAACATAATAAAGGCAAAAGGTAATATATAACAAACCCACTGCCAATATCATAATAAATGGAGAAAAACTGAATTTATTTCTCTTAAAATCAGGAACAAAACATGATGCCCACTCCCTCTATTCCTATTCAATACAGTCTTTGAATTCTTAGCTAGAACAAATAAACCAATGAAATAAAGAGGATACAAATCATAAAGGAACAAGTCAGAATTTATTTACAGAGTATATGATTCTATACATAAAGTATCCTAAAACTCCACAAGAAAACTCCTAGAGACGATAAATAAATTCAACAAAGTAGCAGGATATAAAACTGTACCTTGAAATCAGTAGCCTTCTTCTATACCACCAAAAAAACATATAGAAAATGAAATCTGGGAAATGACCCCATTCTCATAAACTCAAAATATTAAAATATATCGGAGTAAACCTAACAAAGGAAGTGAAGGACCTGAACATTAAAAGTGCTAAAACATTGAAGAAAGAAATTGAAGAAGATGGATAGACCTCACATGCTCATGGATTGGTAGGATTAACATTGTGAAAATGGCCATCCAACCAAAACAATCTACAAATTCAATGCAATACTCATTAATATTACAATATAATTCTTTGAAGAAATTGAAAAACTAGTCTCACATTTAACATGGAAACACAAACAAAAAAGGATAGCCAATAAAATCCAAAATAGTAAAAGAACTGTTGGAGGTATTACTATCACCTATCTCAAATCATACAACAGAGATATATTAATATTAATTTAAAAAGCATGATACTAGCATAAAAACAGACCAATTAATCAGCGGAATAGAATTGAAGACACAGATTTAAATCTCTACATATATGGCCTCCTGATTTTTGACAAAGGAGACAAAAGTACATATGGGAGAAAAAAACAGCATGTTCAATAAATGGTGCTGGTCAAAGTGGGTATCAACATTTCAAAGAATGAAACTGTATCCCTATCTCTTACCATGCACAAACTCAGCTCCAAATGGCTCAAGTACCTCAACATAAGTCTGATATTCTGAATCAGAATGAGGAGAAAGTCAGAGTATGATGGAATTTATAGACATAGGAAAAGACTTTTTGAACAGGGTATCTAGAGCATAAGCATTGGTTCCAACAATTGACAAATGGGACCACATGAAACTAAAATCTTCTGTACATCAAAGGGCAACCTCAGTTTATTGAAGAAGCAACCTATAGAATGGGAGAAAATATTTACTAGCTATACCTCTGACAGAGGGTTATTAGCTAGAATACACAAATAACTTAAAAAATCTAAACATAAAAAAATCCCATTTAAAACAGAGAGGAAGTAGGTGAACAGGAGGCTCTATAAAGATGAAACAGAAATGGCTGCAAAATACTTTAAAAATGCTCAAAATCTTTTGTCTTTAGGGAAATGAAGCTTAAAACCACTTTGAAATTTCATCTTTCCCCTCTCAGAATGGCTAAAATAATGATTGAAAAAAGAACAGCAAGCGGGGGTAAGTATGTACAGAAACAGGGAACACCCGTTCACTGCGGGAGCAGGTGCAGACCGGTGCAGCCACAGTGGAAACCAGTGTGGAAATTCCTCAAAAAAAAAATCTCAAAATTGATGTACTTTTGGACCCAAACATATCACTCTTGGGTGTATACTTGCGTCTATACTATATTACGTTCATTGTTGACCTTTTTTTTTTTTTTTTTTTTTTGGTCTTTTTGGACAGGGGTCTCCCTTGTAGCCCAGCTGTTCCTGGAACTCACTATGTAGACCAGGCTGGCCTTGAACTCATAAAGATCCGCTGCCTTCTGCCTCCCAAGTGTGACCTTTGATTATTAGCAGAATTTGGAAACCAAACCCAGCATCCCATCAGCTGATGAATGGATAATGAAGGTATGGTACTGTAAGACGGGTGGCCCTCCAAAAGGGAAGTTTAAGGTTTTCTTATACCCACCTGCGACCGCCATTCTAAGGGAGGAGTCAGAGATCCAGCAACTCCTCCAGCTTACGTAGAAGGAGGGGCTAAGTGCTCGGTGCAATACTCATGAGAGCATGGAACTCTGGGAAGCTGCTAGTGCCCTATTGGGGGAAGAGCCAAGAGCATATAAAAGCCTAGCACTTGGGGCTGGAGCTGGCTTGCCATTTTGTCAACCTGGGCAGAAAGCACTGGGTTCATGTCAGGACTCTGGGTGGCCATGAAGGGAAAGAAAATCACTGCTTGGCTAGTAAGCGATATCTTGCACTCATCACTTTGTAGGCAAGCCTGAATAAAATCTCTAGTCTCCCCAAATTTAAGACTGTAGAGTCTGCTCCTTGATTGGCCTGTGGTTACTGTTAGTGGTGGGCCCAGGATGCTAGGTGGCGGGTAGTCTCTTCTGGGAAAGAATTTCTGCTACAGGTACACATACATAATGGAATATTATGCAGCTTTAAAAATACAAATTATGTAATTCACAGGTAAATGGATGCAACTGGAAATAATCATCTTGAGTGAGGTAACCCAGACTCACAGACAGATGTCAAATACTCTCTGTTATAACTGGATGCTGGGGCTGGAGAGCGATGGGCCTAGCGGTTAACGAGCCCGACCGGTATCTTTACAGAGGAACCCCGGGTTCGATCCCCAGCACCCACATGGGGCTGAGAACCGTCTGAAACCTCCAATTCCAGGAGAAACTCCAGTTCCAGGGGAACTCATGAGACCCCCTCTCTGACCTCGCGGCATTGCACGCACGGGTGCACAAACCTGCATGCAGACAGTACATTGATACACATACGGAAATAAAAATAGAAAAAATAACTGGATGCTAACTTTGCCAATTTAGAGATGCATATCTCAATTTTAAAATTTATAGAAGTCTAGAATTTAATAAATGGTCCTGGGTGCATGGGGGTAGGCTTCCATTGAGGGATGGTAGAATGCAATGATATGAATGGTGAAAGGGAACATTAGATTAGGAAGGGTTAAGTTGGCTGGGAAGGAAGTATGGGGAGGGATAAGTATCACTAAAGGCCTTTAGAAAAAGCCATATGGAAACCTACTATTAATAGAAGCTTCTTAAAGTTTATTCATATACAAACTAAAAATAGATTAAAAGAATTTATCCTGCTACAGGCAGACATTTCTATTTCTAGACATCATAGGCTAAAGAAAAAAAAAAAAACCTCAATGACAGAAATAGACTCCCTTTCTAGAAACTGTTAACAGGGTCTCATAGCTCCTCCCCTCCCCCCCCAAACAATACTGGCCATTACCCTTGCTCTTGGTTGCCCAAGTACTGGATGGTAAGACACCATTGCTGAAGACACGATATATACAAACCATAGAACAAACAAGAAGAAATCAAGTTGGTGCTGAATTTATAGACTTATCTCTACTAACTAGTGTTCATAATGTTAGAAGCTGTATACATGGTATCTGAAGGAAAAAATAATCATAAGCCTTACTAGCTGTGAATCCTTTGAACTGCAATAACAACTAGCCTAGTAATATATGCTCATTGGTACAATATGGCACAAATATTATGGAAATAACCAACCTGTCTATAATGGATGTAAGGCCCACTTAGTAGGATGGACCCCCTACCTGACATTGCTATCAGGCTCCGGAACCTGATGTTAGACAGATAACAGGACATAGGAGAGAGCCTAACACCAGTTTTCCACTAGTTATCATATTAATTGACTCTTAATGACATCGTTATTTCCATAGATGAATGCATTTCACAACTCTCAACAATGAAGTTTCCTTATGTAACAAATGGTGATTAACACAGAAATCCTCATCTGGCCAATGTGCAGAGAAGAGTACAGAGTATTTAATCTCTGAGTAGGACACAGATATCAAACTTCTGCCTCCCAGGCTTAGGTATCATTGCCGAAGACAGGGCAAAAGGATTTTAAGAGACAGAGTGTTGAATGACCGTAAGAAAACAGAGTTTTCTAGACAGCTGATCATATTAACTCATATTAACTCACAGCAATAATGTCTACATGCCCAGGTCCTATGCAAGCTCAAACTAGAAAAAAATATCCCAGTATAAACCCGAGGAAGTAGGTAAGAAGCTCCAACCCCTCCTAAGGAAATTGTGTCAAAAGGTGACTGCTAGAATGGGCAGAGACAGTCTCTTTCAAGCATGGGACTCTTGGTAGGTTAACCAGGCTGTAGTGGAAGTGCTCACAGTGAAGGACATATGGAGACACAAATTAGACTCTATAGGACTTATTATATTTGTACACATACATACATACATACACATGCACACATATATGCACACATATGCATGTATATAAAGTAGAGTACATTAATTTGGGCAGCTGGCAATAAAGGGAAATGCAGGTAAGGAAGTTGATCGAAATACCATCAAATTATATTGTATGAAAATCTGAAAAATTCAATAAAAATGCAGAAATGGGAAAAGTTCTTATTTTTATTTTAATTTATGTGTGCCACTGTACTGACTGCATGCATGTAACTGCATCAGTATCATGGAATGCCCGTTCAGAGAAGAGTATGTCAAATCCACTGCAACTGAGGTTATGGATGGTTGTCAGCCACCATATGGTACTAGGAGATGAACCTGTGTCCTCTGCAAGAGCAGTCTGTACTCTTAGCTTATCTCTTAGCCACCTCTCTAGCTCCAGGTTGGACTTATTGTATGCATCTTTTTTGTATGCATATTTACTAGAGAAGTTCAGAAAGCAAGAGGAGAATTTGGGCTAAGATGATCAAGACAAAGTCTAGGAAGATGATGAGGGTGAAATTGTTTGGACTAGTCTTTATCTGAAGTGCTTAGATGGCTAGAGAGGTTGGGGGGGGAACAGAGATAAAGCTTTGGACACTGAAGTTTCATTTATTTCTGCTTTATATTGATTAGAACACCCCAGACAGGGAAAGAGTATGTTAGATGTGTGGAAGAAAAGGCCATAATGATTGGGATTGGGATTGGAGGTTGTTGTGCATGAAAAGCCTGTAGGTCATGTGGTATGCATCAGAGTGTCAACAGGAATTTTTAAAAATGAAGAAGGAACATCATCTTTGCTCCTATAGAAAGAATGTTAGTAGCTAGAGGTAAAAGAATATTTAAGAGGCAAGAATCTATATTTAGGAGTTGATGAAGTTGCCTTCCATGAAGTCTATGCTGGAGCATCTCTGCGTCCCTCCTTGTGGGGCTTCAGTGCTCTTTCATTTTGTGTTTGGGTTTCTTCTTTTTTTTTTGTACTTTTCTTTCTATCCTGTATATGTTTGCTTTTGGTGCATTCTTTATGTTCTCTTCACTTAATTAGCTATAGTGAAATTAAAACATCTGGATTCATTTTGGGAAAGCAGACAAACAAAAGCCCCAAACAAACAAGCAAACAAACTTAAAAACAAAAGGAAATAATTTCTAGTTTTTTTTGTTTTGCTAGGTACATTGCATATTAAAATTAGGCAAATATTACACATATGTGTTTATTTACAACATGTTAATGCCATAAGAAAAATATAGGGATGATAAGGGAGATAGTGAAATGGGGGCTAGCAGCCAGTGTCATTATTTCCGTCCTTAGGTGCAAAAGGGTAAGGAAGTGTAAAGTTACCAGAAACTAAAGAGTTTCAATAATGCTGCCTGGAGAAGAAAGGCAACTATCTACCAAGGGACTTAGAATGCATGAGTAGAATTCTCAGAGAAGGAACAACAACAAACAACAACAAAATGCAATATTGTTTTACTCACTTGAAAATAATTCTACTGACTATTGTAAGCAGGGTGTGTTAGAAATATAAACAAACACATTTGTATCTTTCCAAAATGCCAGAGTTTACTGAAACAAACAGTACATTTCCAAGCTATGTCAATTTCATTATCTGAAATCTACCAAGGAGTCCCAATTTTCCTCAATATTTGGTCACTGCCAAACAGGTTATTTATTCTGATCTTCATTACAATATTAATTCTGAGACCACACATCATACTTTATACAGTATTCATACACACATATATGTTTCTGTATATATATATATATATATAGATGTGTACATGCATTTATTGTATGTATACAATGTATGTTACAAAAGTATAAAAGAGGCCAAAGAGTTCAAAAAGGCCTTACTGGAGGCAGGGGTGGACAGTAACTGCTGTTGACTCAAAAAGTTCATAAGACCTGAGACTTGATTAGGACCTGTCTCAGACCAACTACACAAACGCCTACATTCTATAAACCACCAGAATCTCTAGGTGGTTTATAAGCCGTGGTCCTCCAAACTCGCAGATCCCTTGGGTTTTCAAAGGTCAATCCTTAGAGTCTATCTGGGCAAGACTGTTTTCAAAATGATAATGTGATGTTACTTGTTTATCTGGAGCACCTGGTAACACCACGGTCTTCATATGTTAATAAGAAAAATGCTGAAGGGGGCTTCCACTAATACTGATATTGAAGTTTTCTTCCTCTTCTCTTTTTGGTGAACTTGTGTTGTATTTTATAGTCATTAACTTTTCTATTTCTTATACCAATGACTTGAATATTATTGGAAGGGCCTCATCTTGGTCCACACAAGTTAAGAACAGTTGACCTCTCATTCTTACACTCCTCAGGATGGGAATACAACTTATCAGGCCAGTTACTTCTTTTAATTTTCTTGGGTAAACAGTTGGTTCTGAAATTGACTTCACAAGAAACAACATTCTTTTTTTCCCCCTAGAACTATTGGGAACAAGAACTTCTTTTATATTTTACTTCTCTAAAAGAAAAGATTGAAGTTTAACCAGAGGCTCCCTTTGGAGATGGCCTCTCTGATATAAGCAGGTATAAAAATTTAGACATAAAATATGTTTTCTCAGAATTTTGAGTCATACATCATACAGTCCATTTGGACAGAGGGTACATTTTCTGAAACAAAGGCAAGTATGACATTAAATGAAACCTTGGAAATGTATCAGCTACTAATAATTTTCTGCTACCAATATTTATCAATCTTACAAATTGATACTATAGAGGATTTTTTTCTCATTTTCATGAGTATTTGAATGAAATTTGCATAGGCATCATGAATACAGATGACCAGCTGCTTTCTCAAAGGGGACATTTTTATGACCTTTTTTTGTTCAGATCTTTCAGTTTACTACTTGTACAATGTCTGTTCCTTAGTAATTACTTAAATGAATGTTTTGTTTTAGTCATCTGCTGTTTTTAATGTATAAATTGATGTTTACTGTATCTATGTAATGACTCTTGGTCATTTTTGTCCCCATCCACCCATTGTACTCCCTCAACCCTGTCCATCTCCTGCTAGAACCCTTTTTCTCAACAACTTTTCCTAATTAGTTTCATGCTTTATTCCGTATGGCCCACTGAGTTTAATAAAAGTCTCTTGCCTGAGATACAGGCATTGCAACTATAATTTTTCCTTCACTCCATGGAATTGTTTTTAATTTTGTAAAAAAATTGAAAACATATTTACAAAGTTGACATCATATGCTGTTACAAGGATCCTCAACATCCTTGACATCTTGAGCTTCAGTACTGGATAATATTCAAAGAATGTTCTTATAAAATTATCTCATAGGCTAATTTTTTTCTAATTCAATAAATAATTTTTGTGTACCTAACACATGCTTAGACTTAATATGTACAACCTATGTCTGTTTCAATGATATCCTATTTTAATAAGGAATATTGAAGAAAATATACTTTTAACTTGATTGAAACATAACTGAGCACATGAATTAAAATTTCATATTTAATTAAGGAAATATTTATGTAAAATGTCTCAAAAGCACTGAATTGAGAGATGGAAGATTCTAATGCTCACTTTGGCCTCAGCACTATGTGACCCTAGATTATTCATTCATTCATTTGACAAAATTTTCAAACTCCTGTCATATTCTATGAACCCTACTACACAATGAAATACAATAGCTTACAAATCATACAAATGATCCTTTAATAAAAACTGTACACCTTTCCTTCATTTATCCTCTCTATTCAAACATTTAACTTCTAAAAGACAATTTCTTTTGTCACAAGTCTTCTCATCCAGAAACTTAAAAAATTAAATGAGATTATTTCTAATTCTCTTAGATTTCTTCAATAAAACATGAATTTTTTAAAATTTTATTTATTTTTGTATTTGTATGAATGTACTATCTGCATGTAGGTTTGTGCACGTGTGTCGTGCAATGCCGCGCAGGTCACAAGAGGGCGTCGGATTCCCCTGGAACTTCCACCATGTGGGTGCTGGGGATCGAACCAGGGTCCTCTGCAAGAGCGATCGGTGCTCTTAACCACTAGGCCATCTCTCCAGCCCTTGTTAAGATATTTTTATAAATATAGTTTTTTAAATCAAAGTGGCCAGTGCTCAATGAAGGATCTGGGTTCGATCCCCAGCACCCACATGATGGCTAAGAACTGTCTTTAACTCCAGTTCCAGGGGAATCCGACACCTTCTTCTGACCTCCGCGGTGTGCACAAACCTACATGCAGACAGTACGTTCATACACAAAAAATAAATAAAATTAAAACAGAAGTTATACAATTGCCGACATCATTAGTATTGACAATTTTGTTCACTTAAGGCTTGCCTTATCTCTCATTAATTTAAATAATGACAAATTTTAAATAAATAATTAACAATATATCCTGAAGGCAAGCACTAAAATAAGAACCTGTTCTGTTGTTGGAAGCGTTATCCATTCACAAATTCATGAAACATTCATTAGCCTCACCTTAGGTAAATGGGCCATTGTTTACAGATTTGCACATTTACAATGTGTACACTGAACAAGACTGCAAAAAGGCAATGGTCATAGGACCACTTCAATTACTTATGAATCTTCGTATTGATACTTGTGAATATTTACCTCCAGTGGTCTTGTTAGCTCATGACTGTTTGCACTTCATCATAACTTATAATGATCAAATGTTTGAGGGCAGAATGTTAAGTTGAATTATTGACCATAATAGAATTCAGTATGGAAGTATCTATAATATAAACTGTGGTTCAGAACCAGTAGTAACTTCTTAGACAAGAATTACATAGTCCTCGCTTTCATCAGTTTCTCAGCCATGCTGTTGTGTTTACAAAGCAGACATTACTGTGGAAATGTAACAGTTGCTGCATCATATGTGAAAAAAGGAGAGTTTATACAATTGAAAGTAAGGAAAATCTTGAACTAATGCATTTAAAGGGCTTTGCTCTTGGGGCTGGAGAGATGGCCTAGCGGTTAAGAGCACCGACCGTTCTTGCAGAGGACCCGGGTTCGATCCCCAGCACCCACATGGCGGCCGAGAACCGTCTGGAACTCCAATTCCAGGAGAACTCCAGTTCCAGGGGAATCCGACACCCTCTTCTGTCCGCGGCATTGCATGACATGGGTGCACAGACTTGCATGCAGACAGTGCATTCATACACATACAGAAATAAATAAAATAAAAAAATAAATAAAAAAAATAAAGGGCTTTGCTCTTTCAAACATCCCCATGTAATTGTTGCAAGAAGTAGAACTATCCACTTTATTTTCTTTTAAATGACAGGAGAGAAGGAAGGATTTTCGTGGTCATTTTTTTTTTTTTTCAAATCCTCCTCCTGTGCTCTCAGACAGTGTTATCATTTAAAGTAGAACAAAACATGATTTAGAGATACTTAACAGGTTGGGTTACAATAATAAAATAATAAGCATGGTAAATTAGAATACAATTTCTGAAAATAAGAAACCATTTGGGAGCAAGCATGTGCTAAAGACACTGGAAAGCATCACATGGACAGAGAGCTTTATTTTAACAAGAAAATGTCATTCTTTTCTATGTTCACTTAGATAAGAACATGACATTTTTCACCTGACTTCTGAATTCCCTCACATTATAATACTTTTAGATTTTTAAGTCAAATGAAACAGCTCTGTCACTAATACTTGCATTTATTGCCAGTATTTAGTGCATTTATGTACATTTAAAGTGTAATATTAGTCATAAAGATGGAAAGCTGAAATACCTAAGATTTTAAAAAAGTATTTTTTCTAAAAAAACCCTATGGTTTTGTGTTTGTGGGTAATTTCAGCAGAAGCTCTGGGTTGTTTGTATCATGAAAGTGATTTTTGATTCTTATGAAGAAAGGGGCATGCTGATTAGCACAGATCAATGTGTAAAAATTTGGAAGGAACCCACCAAAATCTGTATGTTTTTACCTTGATAGACAAATGTAACAAAAATCTCTCATTAATCAAATAATTAGCACCTTTCTATTTTAAATCTATTAAAAATTAAGATACAGGACCATACTTGTAAAACAGATTGGCATTCATCTATAGTGCAAAACTGACAGCTAATATAAAACAGAACAGATTTAGAATTCAGAAAATCAGTAAAGTTAGAAATAATAAACTTAATTAAGGAAGTATTTATGTGAAATGTCTCAAATGGGAAAAATTTATAGAGACAAAGTAGATTGTGAATTACCAAGGGCTAGGAGATGTGGACTGTTCATTTTTGGATTTATAAGTTATTTTCTATTAAATAATGGTGATGCTCACACAACTTTGTGGATATACAAAACTAATTAAGCTTTATAACTTAAAAAGGTGAATTATATGGTATGGAAAATGTATCTCAATTTCTCTGAAGTTAATCAGGTGGGAATAGAGATAGAGAAAAATGCTCAGGAAGAACAAAAGGAAATTGAACACAGTGAAAATTTTCTATCTTGAATGTGTTTCAGGTGACCTCTGGCTGCATTCCCATCCAGTCTTTCATTAAAGGTTTCAAGCGGTTACTATGGCCACCTTAACTATGAATTCCCTGAACAGGTGCTTATGAACACTTATCCAGTGTGGGCCTATTAGTCCATGGCTGTTTGTTGCTTAGAACAGGATAATCAGATTATCTCCTTGATTATTTAGCACTTTTCATATATTCTAACTAGAACATTTGCTTTTCCATTTAGTTGTTTATTTTGTGTCTGAGGAAGAGGTTTCCTGCAATAGAATGTGTGTGGAAGAGAACACAACTTGAAGGAATGTGCTCTCTCCTTCCACCATGTGGGTTCTAGGGATCCAACTCATGTTTGCAGGCTTGGCAGCAAGGGTCTTCAACCACTGAGCAATCTCACTAACCCAGGTATATGTTTTTAGCATTCTAATATGACATACATTGTTTTTATTTTATTTTTTAAGTATATTTTTAGCTTGAATAAATAACATAACTTTTAATAAGAAATCATAAATACAAAGGAACAATGAACAAATGTTTTGCTGATTTAAAGAGAAAAATCTCAAGAACACAATTGTATTGAGATAATTTTCCAAGATTTATTTCTAAGATATTCTTTTTTTATGATTTTTACATGAAGGATGCCTGTATTCACTACTTATGACCTATTATTAAAAAATAAATAATAAGTATATTTTGTATTGTTATTAAGCTTTTTCATACATCATACATCATTTCTCAATCCAATTTAGAGTCACTTCCCTTTCCATACACTCACCCCGTCTGAGTTCATGCACTCTGCCATGCAGGTCTTGCATCTTTTTCTGAGTCTTTCCAGAGTTTTTTCAAAGCACAGGCTTATTGTTTTGAAGAGAAATTCACTGTTTCAGTCAGTTTTTCTTATGTTGTTGCTGTTCTTCCAACAGATATACTATATTATCCTTATATATATATATATATCTATTATATACACACACACATACACATAATATAAAACATATACATACCATACAGTCATACAGTGTCTACATCCATACATCACATATTCTACGTCTCCTGAATTTGAGGATTTTTTTTTCTCTTTTATTTTAGGCTAAAAGATCTCATGATTTCCTTAAGGAAGTGCTTGAAGGCTCTTCCTTGGCAAATCCAAATAATCATCAATCCTGCCCTTGTGCTCCACACTGGGGTCTTTCCTTCCAGAGGTCACCCAAATGAGGTCCAGTAAGCATCATGTCCTGTCTTGATCTTCTTGTACTGGCCTCCATGATACAGCCTAGGTAGTCCAACAATGGCAGTCTATATTCTGAAGAGGCTGAAGGCCCAGTATCTGCTCATTCCACAAGCTGGATGTCTCAGAAGTCCCCATCTGACATTGAAGCTTTGGAGGATTCTTAGAGAGTCATGAGTCTTTCAATCCATATTGGAGGGTTAAAAAAAAAAAAAACTGTCTCATGTCTTTGAAGGATGGCAAAAGCAGTGGCAGCCACAGAGTAGGTGCACTTGCCAGTAAGAATTGAAGACACACAAAACAACAGTTCTCTCTCTCTCTCTCTCTCTCTCTCCCTCTCTTTACTAAGATCTCAAGTTTTATACCTGAAGTTCAATTTCTCAGGCCTTATACTTTCCTTTTGGATTCTTAAGTCCACACAGTTAGCCCGGATTAACCAAGGTTTTTGTTTTCTCAAGGTCAATTCAGGATCAGGTATTTTTTTTGGGGGGGAGGTGAGGGGTGGCTCCTTTTGGCTTTTCATTTACCAGTTCCATCCACTCGAGGACAAAGTCAGGTCTTGCTGGACCAGGCTTCCATTTTTGAAGCATGAATAGACTTTCGTCTTTATAGACTGGACACTGGCTGAAGCCCCATTAGTGGATCTCCAAGACCTCCCTGCACAGGAAGACTGGTGACCCACATTTGCAGGACATTTTTTTTCAGGACATTTCAAGAGATGTCCCCATGCATAGTCCCCTGGGACTTAGTTGACCTCTGAGGGCAAGGAACAAAGTTATCCCTTACAACCCTCGGCCGAATTGGTATGGACATTAAGTATGGTCATTAAGCATCCATAAAGGCTAAGGTACACCAGCCTGATATTTTTAACTATTTTATAATATTTTAGAAAAGGCTTGGACCAAATGTCAAGCAGTCTTGTATAAGAAATATTAAGAAGCACTCCCAAAAGATAAAAACCATGGTTAGACACAATGTCATGACAAACTAGTTTTTTTTCCCTCATTCTTCTGATTTTATGCATACACACCCTCCATCCATATACAAAAACTACCTAAGTCTGAAAACAAATGGTAGCATAATTCTAGAACTTATTAAGGGATTCATAATATAAGAGCTCAGTTGTTTTCAAATGACGAGGAATATAACATCAATGTTGCTAAGTTTGCCTTACAACTAGGTACTTGGTGCTAGCATCCACAGATGAGGGATACCATTCATCTTTTGTTTTTCTGGGACCGTGTTACTTCACTTAACATAATATCTTCTAGTTCCATCCATTTACCTACAAAGTTCATGATGTCATCTTTCTTTACTGCTGCATAGAACTCCATTGTGTAGATGTACCACATTTTCTCTATCCACTCATCAGTTGAGGGGCACTTCGGTTGGTTCCAGCTCTTTGCTATTGTGAAGAGAGCTGCAATAAAAATGGCTGTGCATGTATCTCTGTGGTAGGATGAGTCTTGTGGGTATATACCCAGGAGTGGTATGACTGGGTCAGGTGATAAGCTCATTTTGAGTCTTTTAAGGGTGCATATGTCATTTTTAAATACTGTAAGAGAACCAATATTATATTTGATACAAATAATTTGATCATTTATAATGCATGGGATTAAAAATCAATTTGACTTGAAGGAATTCATTAAGGCTGAATAAAAAATAACTGTTAAAAATTAACAGCTTGTACTCACAAATTATCACTTATTGTTAAAAAAAATGAAAAAACAAAACAAAAAATCAGAGAAAGATGCAGAAAACTTAAGGCAGAATGCATGATCTGGGATGGGTAGGGGTGGGGTGGGGGGAAGGGAAGGGGATATATGCCTGAACTGAATTGGAAAATGTTGTATGAAATACACAAATCATCAATGAAAAAAAATTAACAGCTTGGTTGTAAATTATCAACAAAGAAAACCGGCACACAGTGGAAAAAGGATCTCATGCACAATGCATCTAAAATATAAAATACTCCAGACATATATTCATAAGATATATTTGAAGATAGAAGTATGGGTCTCAGAGAAAAGTAACTGAAAAAAGGTGAATTAAAGCAATTTTGAAATAAATGAAAATTACTAATAAGCATAAAATGCTCAAATATTTTTGTAGAGTAATTAAAATGCAATAGTCTTTTATTAGTTAGTAGTTTAATGAAAGATGAAAGCATACTTTATATTCATGCAGTATGAGAGATGGCCACATTTTCATGCTTTGTGAATAGCTGTCAACATCTTTTAAAAGTTAAATTTGCACAAACTTTGATGCAGTAAGCATTGCCCCCAGAATGTATCCTGCTGAAATAAATGTGTAAGTACTAAAAATCTGTTATGTTTGAGATTGTTTATGAAAACATTTCTAATGATGCAAACTTCAAATTGGCCAAATTAGTTTTGACTGAGGTGATAATATTTTCAATAAATTAACCATAAGAACATTTACAGGCCCAGAACTCTTCCTTCTCTTGCTTCTGTCCCATATAGAGTTTAAGACTGTTTCTCTTCCTTTGATGCTAAGCAAGCATTGTGACTTTCTTAATATTAGTACAGAAAATTGTGAACTTAACAATGATATGACATATCCTGGATCTGCCTATTTTGAAACTCTGTCTCCTCTGCAATCCAGGTACCACAGCCCAAGGAAGCTCAGGCCACATGGCAAGGCTGTGTGCAATTGTTTCAGCAGAAAATCCCAGTAAAGTTCCTACCCATTTCCCTCATCTCCTATCCCGTGAGTACAGGAGGTTTCAGATGAAGCTGCCTTCAGCCTCTAAGCCTTTACAGTTACCTCCTAGAGGAGGAGCAGCAAGTTGTGTAGCTTTGCCCAAAGAAGCTTTGTGAGCAAAGTAAGTGTTATTTATCCTATTTAGCTGTTTCCCATGTAGACATGTAGTAATGGATCATTGCACATCTAAAAATGGAAAATTTGAAATTATTTTAGATGAAAATACAGATACTTTTTTTAAAAGTGTCATAGGAAAAAAATACAGATTCTTCTTTTTATTTATTTTTATTTATTTCTTTATGTGTATCAATGTATTGTCTGCATGCAGGTTTGTGCACCCGTGTCGTGCAATGCTGCGGAGGTCAGAAGAAGGTGTTGGATTCCCCTGGAACTGGAGTTCTCCTGGAATTGGAGTTTCAGACGGTTCTTGGCTGCCATGCGGATGCTTGGGATCGAACCCGAGTCCTCTATAAGAGCAGTCGGCGCTCTTAACCACTAGACCATCTCTCCAGCCCAAAATACAGATTCTTAAAAACATGTTTTAAAACATTTTAGGATTGTTACAAAGTACAAGCTAGGAAAAAGATAGACATAAATATATACAATTAAATTTTATGTGTGGACAGGCATGTATACCATGAGGATCCTGGCAGCTGAGGTTCAGACACGGAGCCTGCTGGCATCTGACAGAGCAGCTGGAGCATAGGGAAATGGCATGCAGGCTAAGAAAGCAATGCCGCCCACCCCCCAATTGGAACTCCAGAGAGAGTTTCCAGTAGGATCTGGCTGGCAGCAGAGGGACTAAAGTGCTCAGAAGTTGTCATCTGGGTGGTTACCCACCCAGTTCTTGTGGAACAGAAAGGGTAGAGTGAACTACACCTTCCAATATATAACCAAAATTGAAAGCCTGAAATCTAGATAAGTCAACATTCCATAAATAAGGAGAATACAATGAAGGCACCTGAAGGAATCAAGGAAAGCAATCCTTAAACAAGGTGAAGAGGCACTCAAGACTTGCATCAGAATACAAGCTAAAGGCAAACCACATGGGAAAAGCAAAGAATAACTTCACACCAAAGTCTATGGAGTCTGTAGAGGACTCCTACAATGGGATGTTCCTAGAGGTAGCCCAGAGCACAAATTGTGGTATAACAATCACAGACATATTCAAAAAAATCATAGAACTAAGGGGAGAGAATGTAAAACTCAGAAAGGACCTAGAGAGAGACAATGACAAACTTTGGAAAGAACTAAAAGGAGAAAATGACAGACTCCAGAAAGAGTTAGAGGGAGAAAATGTCTAACTCCGGAAGGAAGTAGAAACACTGAAAAGATCCCATGCTGAAATGAAAAAGGAAACCAACGAGTGAAACCAGGAACTACAATAAAAGATTGAGAAGGTCCAAAAGGAAGTGGAAATACTAAAGAAAACACAGGATGAAATGAGAAAGGAAATTGAACACTCATCCAATCAAAAGGAAAGAATTGGAAAAAGCTTCAGAAGCAGAATGGAGGAAGCAGAAAAAAGAATATCAGACCTAAAAGATAACACAGAACAACTAAATAGCTCAAGTAAAGACTGAAAAATTTAAAAATACACAAGAGTGGATCAACCAGGATATGTGAGACACTATGAAAAGATCAAACTTCTGCATCATAGGCATAGAGGAAGGAGAAGAATCCCAAGAGAATGGTATTGATCATATTGTCAACAGAATAATAGATGAAAATTTCCCCAAACTAAAAAAGACAAACCCATACAAATACAAGATGCACATAGAACACCAAAAAGACTAGACCAGAAAAGAAACTCCCCTTGCCATATCATAGTTAAAACTTTAGACGCCCAAAACAAAGACAAAATTCTGAAAGCCACAAGAGAAAAACAAGAAGTTACATATAAGGGGAAACCTATCAGAAGTACAGCTGACTTTTCAGTGCAAACTATGAAAGTGAGAAGAACATGGACCAAAGCATTCACAGTGATATACAACTATAAATGCCAACCCAGCAAATTATTATACCCAGCAAAAATGTTGATTCTAGTTGAAGGATTATAACCTTAAATATTAATGGACTAAACTACTCAATCAAAAGGTGTAGACTGGGAGAATGGATTAGGAAACAGAATCCATTGATATGCTGTCTTCAAGAAACCCATCTCACCCTAAAGGATAGGCACCAACTTAAAGTGAAAGGTTGGAAAAAATATTCCAAACAAATGGTACCAAAAAGAAAGCAGGAGTTGCTATTGTAATATCAGACAAAATAGACTTCAAAGTAGAAGCAATTAGAAGAGACAAAGAGGGCCATTACACCCTTATCAAAGGGAAAATTAACCACGAAGACTTCACAATCATGAATATATATGCACCAAACTCTAGTGCACCAATCTTTATAAATACAACTCTACAGGACCTCATTGCACAGATTAACACCAGCACACTCATAATGGGGGACTTCAGTACCCCATTGAGTCCTTTGAACAGATCAACTGGACAACGAATAAACAGAGAGACATGTGAACTGAATAATACAATACAGCAAATGGACCTCACAGATATCTTCTGAGTATTCTGCCTAAGCACCAGAGAATATACTTTCTATTCAGCACCCCATGGAATATTCTCTAAAATTGACCACATACTTGGACACAGAAAAACTTCAACAAATATAAGAAATTGAAATAATTTCATCCATTCTTTCAGACCATAGTGCAATAAAGCTCAATATCAACACCAGGATAAGCCCTGCTTCTTACATGGAGACTAAACAGCACACTACTGAATAATGAATGGGTCAAGGAGGAAATAAAGAAAGAAATAAAAGGATTCCTGGAGCTAAATGACAATGACAGTAAAACACAACAAAATGTATGGGACACTTTAAAGTGTCCTAAGAGGGAAGTTTATAGCCCTGGGGGCCTACATTGAAAAATGAGAAAGAGCACAAATAAATGAGCTAACACTGCAGCTAAAAACACTTGAAAGACAACAAAAAATAAACCTTAAATGCAACAGACAGGAAGAAATAACAAAAATCAGAGCAGAAATTAATTAAATAGAAACAAAGAAAACAATACAGAAAAGTCAATGAATCTAAAAGTCGTTTCTTTGAGAGAATAAACAAGATAGACAGACCCCTAGCCCAGTTAACAAAAGAAAGAAAGAGCAACTCCAAATCAATAGAATTCATGATGAAAAGGGAAATATCACAACAGACAATGAAAAGATCCAGACAATTATATGGGAATACTTCAAAAACCTATACTCTACTAAATTTGAAAACCTAAGAGAAATGGTTGAATATCTGCAATCTGGGGAATCACTGAAGCTAAACCAAGAAGAGATTGACAGCTTAAACAGACCCATAATATATGAAGAAATTGAAAATGTAATAAGAGACCTTCTGACTAAAAGAAGCTCAGGCCCAGATGGTTTCACAGCAGAAACTATAAAACATTTAAAGAAGACTTACAACCATTATTACTCAAACTGTTCAGAAGGATACAAGCAGAGGGAAATCTCCCAAACTCCTTCTATGAAGCCAGAATCACTCTAATACCAAAACCAGTCAAGGATGCAACCAAAAAAGAGAACTACAGACCCATCTCATTAATGAACTTAGATGCAAAAATTCTCAACAAAATACTTGGAACTAAACGACAATGACAGTACAACACAACAAAACTTATGGGACACTTTAAAAGCAGTCTGAAGAGGGAAGCTTATAGCCCTGGATGCTTACATTAAAAAAATAGAAAGAGCCCAAATAAATGAGCTAACACTGCAGCTAAAAACAAAGTACTTGCAAACAAAATACTTGCAAACCGTATACAGACCCACATCAAAAAGATCATACACCATGATCAAGTTGGATTCATAACAGAGATGAAAGGATGGTTCCACATACAAAAATCAGTAAATATAAAACACATAAATGGACTGGGGGACAAAACCATATGATTATCTCAATTGATGCAGAAAAAGCCATCCACAAAATCCAATATCACTTCATGATTAAAGTACTAGAGGGAATTGGACTGGAAGGATCATTCCTCAACATAATCAAAACCATATACAAGAAACCCACAGCCAGCATCATTGTAAATGGAAAAAAGTTAGAAGGATTCCCCATAAAGGTAGGAACCCAGCAAGGCTGCCCCTTGTTGCCCTTCCTCTTCAATATAGTGCTTGAAACAATGGCTAGGGCAATAAGGCAAGAAAAGGAAATTAAAGGAATACTAATTGGAAAAGAGGGAAGTAAAACTATCCCTTTTTGGGGACAATATGATAGTTTTCCTAAGGGATGCTAAAAACACCACCAGAAAACTCCCAGAAACATTTAAGAGTTTCAGTAAAGTGACGGGATAGAAAATAAACCTAGAAAAATCAGTAGTCTTTCTTTACACCAACAAGCAACTGAAGATGGAATACAAGGAGACCTTCCCAATCACAATAGCCTCAAAAACAAAATACCTCTGAATAAACCTAACCAAAGACACAAAAGATCTTTACAACAAAAATTATAAACTCCTGAAGAAGGAGATTGAAGAAGACATCAGAAGATGGAAAGATCTCCCATGCTCATGGATTGGAAAAATTAATATAGTAAAAATGTCCATTCTGCCCAAATTAATATACCAATTAAATGCAATTCCAATTAAAATCCCCAAGACATTCTTCACAGGCTTGGAAAAATTCTTAAATTCATATGGAATAACAAAACACCCCGAATAGCCAAAGCAACCCTGAGTGAAAAGAGCAATACAGGTACACATACAGGAAATAAATAAAATTAATTAAAAAATTTAAAAAAAAGAAAGGCTAAGTTACACCAGCCTGATACATCGTACCTATACTAAAATTGTAAGCAAACTATGTTATTGCCATATCATATTACTTGATTGACATTTTTCCATTTTAATTTTATATTACTGTAAAAGATGCACATGTCCCCTCCATCATATACTAAAAATACAAGGTCTGAAAGTAAATGATAGGTCAAATCTAGAACCTGTTTAGGGATTCACAATACAAGAGCACAGTTGTTTTCAGATCATAAGGAATATAACATTACTGTTGCTCAATTTGTCTTACAACTAGGTACTTGGTACTAGTATCCACAGATGAGTGATACCATTCATCTTTTATTTTCTGGGACTGTGTTACTTCACTTAGCATAAAATCTTCTAGTTCCGTTGATTTACCTGCATATTTTCATGATGTGATATACTTCCATTTGTGTAGTATGTACCACAGTTTCTCTATCCCACACGTTGGTAAGGGGATTGGGTTGGTTCAGCTCTTCGCTATTGTGAAGAGAGCCGCAATTAATGGCTGTACATGTGTCTCTGCAGTAGGAAGATATATACCCAGAAGTGGTATGGATGGGTCAGGTGGTAGGCTAATTTTGAGTATTTTTTTCCACATAAATTTATTTATTTATTTATTTTTTTAACAAATCTAGACCCGTGTTTCCCCCGCCCATTCCCCCACCTCCGCCAGAGCTCATGCATTCTGAACAACATGCTTTTCATTCCTCTTATGTCTTTCTCAATATTTCCCAGGGAGTTGACTGTTTTGAACAAGAAGTTCACTGTTTCAGTTCAGTTCTTTTGATGCAGTCTTTCTTCTGTGTTGTGTTGTTGTGTTGTTGTTTCCCAAAATGCATTACACCAACTGCTTTGTACAAAAGTTCAGGGGGCCCTACACAAGAAATACTTACAAACTAGGTAATGTGGCACTAAGCATCCACAGATGAGGGATACCATTCATCGTTTGTTTTTCTGGGACTGTGTTACTTCACTCAATGATGTCCTCTAGCTCCAGGCCATTTTCCTGCAAAGTCTCGTGATGTCTGTTTTTTACTGCTGCATAGAACTCCATTTGTGTAAATGTGCCACTATTTCTCTATCCACTCTCGTCAGTTGAGGGCATTTAGGTTGGTTCCAGCTCCTTGCTATTGTGAAGAGAGCTGACAATAAACATGGCCTGCATTATCTCTTGGTGGCGACAAGTCTTTGGGTACATGCCACAGGAGTGTTATGGCTGGGTGGGTGGCAAGTTCATTCCAGAGTCTCCAAGGTTCTCCACACTTGCTTTCCATAGTGGCTGTATGAGTTTTCAATTCCCACCAGCAAGTGGATGAGTGTTTCCCCTTTCCCCACAACCTCTCCAGCACTTGGTATCATTTTTTCTTGATTCCTAGCCAATCTTATTGGAGTAAGATGATATCTTAAATGGTTTTCATATTGCATTTCCTTAATGATTAGTGATGTTTGAACAGTTCTTGAGGTGTTTCTCAGACATCTCTAATTCCTCACTTGTGAAGTCTCTGTTCAGTTCTTTTTGCTCCATCTAGTTGAGTGGGTCATTTGTTTTCTTTTTCTTTGTTTTTAGTAGTTTACATATTCTGGAAATCAACTGCTTTGTCAGATGTTTGAATGAAGGTTTCCTCCAACTCTGTGGAATTTCTCTTCACTTCCTTGATGTGTTTTTTGATGTACAGAAGCTTTTGAGTTTGTTGAGAAGTCCCATTTGTCATTGTCACTTAATTCTTGGCAGCTGCTGTCTGATTTAAAGGGTTCTCCACACTGCTTTCCATAGGTGTACATTTTCTATTCCACCAGCAATGGATGAGTGTTCCCTTTCCTCAACCTTCTCCAGCATTGTGTATCTTTGTTTTCTTGATCCCAGCCAACCTTATCAGGGTGAAGATGACATCTTAAAGTGGTTTTAATTTACATTCCTTAATTATTAGGGATGTTGAACACTTTTAAGATGTTTCTCTGCCATCTCTATTTCTCAACTTGTGATGTCTCTGTTCAGCTCTTCATCTTTTGTTTTCTTCTTTGTTTTTTTGAATAGTTTTATATATTCTGGAAGTTAATGTCTGTCAGATGTATCCCAGTGAAGGTTTCTTTCCCACTCTGTGGTGTTTTCTCCAACTTCCCTGATTGTTTCTTTTGCTGTACAGAAACTTTTGAGCTTAATAAGGTCCCACTTGTCAATTGTGGACCTTATTTCCTGTGCAGCTGCTATCTGATTTAGAAAGTCCTTTTCTATGCCTATGTCTTGTAAGTTGCTGCCAACCTTTTCTTCTATCAACTTCAGAGTTTTGGGTTTCAAATTGAGGTTTTTGATCCATTTGGAGTTGATTTTTGTACAGGTGAGAGTAGGGGTTGATTTTATTATTTTCTACAAGTGGTGATCCAGTTTTGCCAAACACCAGTTGCTGAAGATGCTGTACTTTCCCAATTGAGTCCTTTTGGCCCCCTTGTCAAATATGAGGTGCTAAAATTGTATGTGCTCAAATTTGGATCATCAGTTTTCTTCCATTGTTTCTACAGGTCTGTTTTTGTGCCAGTACCAGGCTGTTTTTATGACTACAGCCTTGTAGTATAGTTTGATGTCTGGTATGAAAGGATCTGCCNATAATCAAAACCATATACAAGAAACCCACAGCCAGCATCATTGTAAATGGAAAAAAGTTAGAAGGATTCCCCATAAAGGTAGGAACCCAGCAAGGCTGCCCCTTGTTGCCCTTCCTCTTCAATATAGTGCTTGAAACAATGGCTAGGGCAATAAGGCAAGAAAAGGAAATTAAAGGAATACTAATTGGAAAAGAGGGAAGTAAAACTATCCCTTTTTGGGGACAATATGATAGTTTTCCTAAGGGATGCTAAAAACACCACCAGAAAACTCCCAGAAACATTTAAGAGTTTCAGTAAAGTGACGGGATAGAAAATAAACCTAGAAAAATCAGTAGTCTTTCTTTACACCAACAAGCAACTGAAGATGGAATACAAGGAGACCTTCCCAATCACAATAGCCTCAAAAACAAAATACCTCTGAATAAACCTAACCAAAGACACAAAAGATCTTTACAACAAAAATTATAAACTCCTGAAGAAGGAGATTGAAGAAGACATCAGAAGATGGAAAGATCTCCCATGCTCATGGATTGGAAAAATTAATATAGTAAAAATGTCCATTCTGCCCAAATTAATATACCAATTAAATGCAATTCCAATTAAAATCCCCAAGACATTCTTCACAGGCTTGGAAAAATTCTTAAATTCATATGGAATAACAAAACACCCCGAATAGCCAAAGCAACCCTGAGTGAAAAGAGCAATACAGGGGAGATTTCTATACCAGACATCAAACTATACTACAAGGCTGTAGTCATAAAAACAGCCTGGTACTGGCACAAAACAGACCTGTAGAACAATGGAAGAAAACTGATGATCCAAATTTGAGCACATACAATTTTAGCCACCTCATATTTGACAAGGGGCCAAAAGGACTCAATGGAGGAAGTACAGCATCTTCAGCAACTGGTGTTGGCAAAACTGGATCACCACTTGTAGAAGAATAAAATCAAACCCCTACCTCTCACCCTGTACAAAAATCAACTCCAAATGGATCAAATACCTCAATTTGAAACCCAAAACTCTGAAGTTGATAGAAGAAAAGGTTGGCAGCAACTTACAAGACATAGGCATAGAAAAGGACTTTCTAAATCAGATAGCAGCTGCACAGGAAATAAGGTCCACAATTGACAAGTGGGACCTTATTAAGCTCAAAAGTTTCTGTACAGCAAAAGAAACAATCAGGGAAGTGAGGAGAAAACCCACAGAGTGGGAAGAAACCTTCACTGATGATACATCTGACAGAGCATTAACTTCCAGAATATATAAACTATTCAAAAAACAAAGAAGAAAACAAAAGATGAAGAGCTGAACAGAGACATCACAAGTGAGGAAATAGAGATGGCAGAGAAACATCTTAAAAAGTGTTCAACATCCCTAATAATTAAGGAAGTGTAAATTAAAACCACTTTAAGATGTCATCTCACCCTGATAAGGTTGGCTGGGATCAAGAAAACAAATGATACCAAATGCTGGAGAAGGTATGAGGAAAGGGGAACACTCATCCATTGCTGGTTGGAATGCAAACGTGTACAACCAGTATGGAAAGCAGTGTGGAGAACCCTTTAAATCAGACAGCAGCTGCCCAAGAATTAAGGTCGACAATTGACAAATGGGACTTCATCAAACTCAAAAGCTTCTGTACATCAAAAGAAACAATCAAGGAAGTGAAGAGAAATTCCACAGAGTGGGAGGAAACCTTCACTGCAGATACATCTGACAAAGCATTGATTTCCAGAATATGTAAACTACTAAAAAAACAAAGAAAAAAGAAAACAAATGACCCACTCAATAGATGGAGCAAAGAACTGAACAGAGACTTCACAAGTGAGGAATTAGAGATGTCTGAGAAACACCTCAAGAACTGTTCAACATCACTAATCATTAAGGAAATGCAAATGAAAACCACTTTAAGATATCGATCTTACTCCAATAAGACATGGGCTTATGACAACAGAAAACAAATGATAACCAAGTGCTGGAGAGGTTGTGGGGAGGAAGGGGAACACTCATCCACTTGCTGGGTGGGAATGTAACTCATACAGCCACTATGGAAAGCAATGTGGAGAACCCTTGTGGAACTATGGGAATGAACTTGCCACCCGACCCAGCCATACACCACTCCTGGGCATTTACCTCAAGACTGTACCCACCGACAGAGAGTACTGCATGGCCATGTTTATTGGCAGGCTCTCTTCAACAATAGCAAGGAGTCTTGGAACCAACCTTAAGCCCCTGCAACTGACGACGTGGATAGAGAAAATGTGGCACAATTACACAATGGAGTTCTCTGGCAGCAGTAAAGAAAGACGACATCAGCAGCTTTCAGAAAATGGCTGGAGCTAGAGGACATCATTCTGAGTGAGTTAACACAGTCCCAGAAAAACAAAACGATGAATTGGTATCCCTCATCTGTGGATGCTAGTGCCATTACCTAGTTTGTAAGTATTTCTTGTAGTGGGCCCCCTGAGCTTCTGTACCAAAGGCCAGTGTTGGTGTGTAATGCATTTTGGAAACAACAACAACAACAACACAACAACAGAAAAGACTGCAATGAAAGAACTGACTGAAACTGAACTTCTGTTCAAAACAGTTAACTCCTCATGGAAATTTGAGACAAGACTAAGAGATGAAAATGTTTGTCCGATGCATGGGCTCTGGCGGCGGGTGGGGGAATGGGGCGGGGCCCCCCCCGGGGAAACACGGTCTAATTGTTAAAACAAATAATAAATAATACAATTTACATTTGAAATTGACAAAGACCAGAATATAGCCTACCACCTGACCCATCCAATACCACTTCTGGTATATATCCATCAATCTCCTACTGCAGAGACCACATGTACAGCCATTAATTGCGGCTCTCTTCATAATAGCGAAGAGTGAACCACCCAAGTCCCGCTTAACCAACGTGGGTGGATAGAAAACTGTGGGTACATCTACACATGGGGTCTATCAATCATGAAATATTGCAGGTAAATCAACGGACCTAGAGATTTATGTTGTGAAATTAGACAGTATAACACAGTCCCAGAAAAAAAGAGAATGGATCACTCATCTGTGGATGACTAGTAACAAGTACCTAGTTGTTAAGACAAATTGAGCAACAGTAATGTTGAATCCTTATGATGCGAGACAACTGTGCGCTCTGTATTGTGAATCCCTAAAAAAGGTTCTAGATTGACCTATCATTTACTTTCAGACCTTGTATTTTTAGTACTATGATGGGAGGGGACAGTGCTTCTTTACCTATATATAACATTAATAATGGAAAACATTGTCATCAAGTATATGATATGGCAATAACATAGTTTGCTTTACAATTTTAGTCTAGGTACGATGTATCAGGCTGGTGTAACTTAGCCTTTCTTTTTTTTAATTTTTTTATTTAATTTTATTTATTTCATGTATGTGTATGAATGTCTTCTGCATGCAAGTTTTTGTGCACCCTTGTGTCGTTGCAATGCCGCGGAGTCAGATAGGGTATTGGATTCCCTGGTACTGGGAGTTCTCCTGAATTGGAGTTTCAGACCATTCTTGGCACCCATGTGGGTGCTGGGGATTGAACCCGGGTCCTCTGCAAGAGCGGTTGGTCTTTTAACCTCTAGGCCATCCTCCCCGCCCAACTTAGCCTTTCTTGGTGCTCTGACCATACTTAATGCCCAAGACATTTCAAGAATGCTCCCATGCATAATCCCCTAAGACTTGGTTGACCTCTGGGGTAAGGAAAAAGTTATCCTTAGGTCCCTCAGCCATTTGTATGGGCATTAAGATGGCCTTAAGCACAATGCCCATACCACATTTGGTGAGGGGGACCTAGGGATAATTTTGTTCTTCCCTCAGAGGTCAACCAATCTAGGGATTATGCATGGGAGCATCTCTTAAATGTCCTGTAATATGGGTCACCTGTCTTCCTGTTCAGGGAGGTATTGGAGAGCCACTAATGGGACTTCAGACAGTGTCCAGTCTATAAAGAGGAAAGTCTGCTCATGCTTCAGAAAGGAAGCCTGGTCTAGAAGACTGATTGTCCTCGAGTGGAGGAACTGTAAATGAAAAGCTGAAAGGGCAAAGGGGCTTCACCCAACTCATCCCCCGCCCGCCCACCAAAACCTTGAGAGACTCCTGAGGACCAGATCCTCAACTGACCTTGAGAAAACAGAAACCTTGGTTAATCTGGGCTGTGTGGGAGACAGGGTCTCCCTGTAAGCCCCAGCTGTCCAGGAACTCACTCTGTAGACCAGGCTGGCCTGAACTCACAAAGATCCACCTGCCTCTGCCTCTCAAGTGCTAGGATTAAAGGGACTTAAACATCCAAAAGGAAAGTAAAACCAGAAATAATCAGTAAGACCAGAGAAACTGTACAGCAGATATGAAACTTGAGATCTTAGTAAAAAGACAAAAAGAAAAAAGAAAGAGCACTGTTGTTTGGTTTGTCTTCAATTCTTACTGGCAAGTGCATCTACTCTGTGGTTGTCACTGCTTTTGCCACTCCTCAAAGACATGAGACACAGCTTTTTATCCTTCAAATATGGACTGAAGACTCATGTCTCTCCAAGAGTCCTCCAAATCTTCAATACCAGATGGGGACTACTGGGATACCCAGCTTGTGGACTAAGCAGCTAAGGGGATTTCAGAGGTGTCAGAATATAGATTGCCATTGTTGGACTATCCGGGCTGTATCATGGAAGCCAGTACAGGGGAATCAACACAGGTTGAGTGCTTACTGGACTTAATTTGGGAGTCCATAGGAGGGAAAGACCCCAGTGTGGAGCACAAGGGCAGGATTGATGATTGTTTGGACTTGCCAAGGAGGAAACTTCAAACACTTCCTTAAGGAAAACATGACATCTTTTAGAAAAAAATCTTCCAATTCAGGTGATATGTGTATGTATATATGTATGTATTTATGTTTATATATAACTATGTGTATATATGTATATATATTGAAGCAATACAAGTTAGAGAGAACAATAATAACAAAAGAAATGGGAAAAAATCTCTGGAAAGACTCAGAAAAAGATGCAAGACATATTTGGCAGAGTGCAAGGACTCAAGTGGGGTGGAGGACGCAGGAAGGGAAGTGACTCTAAATTCTATACAGAAATGTTATATGATTTATGGAAAAAGTTTAATAACAATAAGAAAATAAGTAAATAAAATAAAGTTAAAGGTAGTTATCTCTAAATATTTTTAATAAAGGAATGATTGACACATATCACTATATATTCTCATTTTTCTACAAATGGCCACTGATCTTTTGAGGTTGTAACAAATTTAAAAGGCAACCAATGAATGACAAAATATAGAAGACCCTGGCCCAATAGCTCTTTGCAAAGAAAAATAATTGTTTTAGCCTGGTACTGGCACAAAAACAGAACTGTTGACCAATGGAACAAAACTGAAGATCCAAATCTGAGCACATACATTTTCAGCCATCTTATATTTGACAAGGGGGCCAAGATGACACAATGGAGAAAAGACAGCATCTTCAGCAAGTGGTATTGGCAAAACTGGATCACCACTTGTAGAAGAATGAAATTAAACCCCTACCTCTCCAGATGGATCAAAGTCCTCAATGTGAAACCCCAAAGTCTGAAGGTGATAGAAGAAAAATTTGGCAGCAGATTACAAGACATAGGTGTAGGAAAAGACTTCCTAAATCAGACAGCAGCTGCGCAAGAATGAAGGTTGACAATTGGGACCTCATTAAACTCAAAAGCTTCTGTACATCAAAAGAAACAAGGAAGTGAAGAGAAATCCCACAGAGTGCGAGGAAACCTTCACCACGGAAACATCTGACAAAGCATTGATTTCCAGAATATATAAACTACTCAAAAAACAAAGAAGAAAAAACAAATGACCCACTCAATAGATGGAGCAAAGAGCTGAACAGAGACTTCACAAGTGAGGAATTAGAGATGGCTGAGAAACACCTTAAGAAGTGTTCAACATCATTAATCATTAAGGAAATGCAAATCAAAACCACTATAAGATATCATCTTACTCCAATAAGACTGGCTAGGATCAAGAAAACAAATGATACCAGGTGCTGGAGAGGTTGTAGAGAAAGGGGAACACTCATCCACTGCTGGTGGGAATGTAAACTCGTACAGCCACTATGGAAAGTAGTGTGGAGAACCCTTGGAATACTTGGAATGAACTTGCCACCTGACCCAACCATACCACTCCTAGGCATGTACCCTCAGGACTCACCCCACCGCAGAGATACATGCATGGCCATGTTTATTTCAGCTCTCTTCACAATAGCAAGGAGCTGGAACCAACCCAAATGCCCCTCAACTGATGAGTGGATAGAGAAAATGTGGTACATCTACACAATGGAGTTCTATGCACAGTAAAGAAAGATAACATCATGAGCTTTGCAGGAAAATATCTGGAGCTAGAAGACATCATGCTGAGTGAAGTAACACAGTCCCAGAAAAACAAATGACGAATGGTATCCCTCATCTGTGGATGCTAGTGCCAATTACCTGGTTGTAAGTATTTCTTGTGCATGGTCCCTTGAGCTTTTGTCCAAAGCAGTTGGGAGTGATGCATATTGGAAACAACAACAACAACAACAACAACAACAGAAAGGACTGCATCGAAGAACTGACTGAAACAGTGAACTTCTGGTCAAAACAGTCAACTTCCTCATGGAAAATATTGAGAAGACTTAGAAAGAGATGAAAAGCATGTTTGGCAGATTGCATGAGCTCTGGTGGGGTGGGGGAATGGGGGGGGCACGGGTCTAGATTTGATAAAAAAATAAATAAAAACAATAAAAAAGAAAAATAATTGTTTTAACTAATTTAAATTTCACAAAATCAACACAAATCATTCTGTAAGAGCCAAAATGTTAATGCAAAGTTAGGTAGCAAATGAGATCAGGAGGAATCACATCTACTATTCAGCATTCTAAATGGCTCACACTTGGAGACACAACAGTCTTAAAAACATAGCAACTAGATTTTTACCAGAAGACTGACCAGAGTGTTTGTACTAAGACTGTTTATTGAGAGCCAGTAGGGCTAACAATGAATCTTACTGGAAAATCAAAATAAAATATCATGAACACATATAGAAAGGTATTGCAGACTTAATCTAGATAATTACATAGAGCAAAATTTACATAATGAATGAGAACCTCAAAAGAAGACTTTTAACCTATGACAATATTTTCAATTAAGTTATTAAAAATTGATAGGACAGCCATGGAACATATTTTTTGCTTGATCCAGGTGCTCCTGAGCTTCCCAGGTTTCCTGATATGTTCAGAACCTTGTACTTATGAAGATTGAACAAAATATCTAAAGCCTTGTATCTGGCAAAATAATCTCTCTCCTAGATTATAGTCCCAAGAATGCATTCTCTGGTCAGGTATTCTTGTAAAGCCAGTTTTCACAATTTTTTTGAGTCTGATTTTCTGAAATCTAAGTTTTTGCTAATTAGCACAGCTGAGCTAAGTTTGGCAGTGATTTCATAAGAATTAAGGAATCATACTTCCGAAGATGATGTGTGTCTTAATTAAAACTCCTCATTAAAACTTCTTAGCTTTGATTGTCAGTGTCTGTCTCCACACAGCGCACAGTAAGATATTTGGCCATTTTATCTATGCTGTGATTAATGCAGACAGTTCATCTTCATCATGTCTGGCCCACAATGTGAAATTGTAGGCTTTTTTTTTTTTTAGAACAAAAAGGAAAAAAAAAAAAACAAATAATACAAATTTTTTTTTCTGTGGGGTTTCTGGAATACATGATTGTCTAATTAAATGTAAATGTTGGCTTTTAACAAGTCATTTGAACATAAAAGCTATACCTTGTGTTTCTCTAAACAAAAAATTTTAAAAAGAACATTTGAATGAAAAGTAATGTCTACCATGAGTTGTTTTATGGTCCATATAATTTTTCTTGTTATAAGAACCTTTAGGGATTGTGTACCTTTTCTCCACTGAAGATGGAACTAGGACTGATAGATTGCAGATATAGTCTGCATTTGTGCTGAAACTTCACCCTGTCCTACATTGTTAAAACAGTGGCATAGTTTTCTAATCTCATGATAGCTGGGCTATCTGGGCTTATACCTCCCTTTCCTGTCCTCTTTAGATAAAGAGGAGCAGGTTAGATGTGGTATGAAAAGTAATATCAGATAAATATATTCCTATTACTTTGGCCTTTACTTAGATACATTCATATATTTGGTCTTGTGTCAGGGAAATTTTATGGTAGCTACAAAATGATTTTATTTAATTTGTTAGACTACACCTAAAATTAGTTTAGACAGTTCTTAATAACATAATTGACCCATAACCTTACATAATATTGGCAGAAAAAATGCATAAAATATTCATGGGAAAATAAAGATCCATAACACATATTTGCATATTCTCCCTTCTGAAGTCAATCTCACTTTTGCAACACATCTAAAAACACGACTTATTATATTTGCTACAGAATTTAAAGAGACAGACTTTTTATTTAAAAAGTGAAGAAGAAAAGTGAAGATGACACCTTAGGAATATATTATATGTAGATATATCAAATTAATTGGTATTACTAAGTTTATGTAAGGAAACCATGACCAATGGTTAAATCTTGTCACTTTCTCTGTCTTGGCTCTATTTTCAGTCATATTCTGTGAGTGACAGTCTGCATGCTTGAAACTCATGGGCTTTGGAAAATGACTGACCATGTGGGTCTAATCCATTTTTATTATTACCAGCTCTCTGAATGTGTTTAGTTATTGATCACATTCTTAAATTATGAATTATTTTTCTTTAAAGTGAGGCCAATGACCTTTCATGATTTTGCGAGGCTTCTTTTAGTAGACTGTTGAAAATAAAGTACTTAGTAAAAGTCCAGACACCATTAGGTAGAGTTCAGTAATCATAGCAACTAATGCTATTGTGACTTTAACAGTGGTGTACACAAAAGAAATTGATAGCAATAGTAAATCTTGTACAGTATAGAGTCTCTATCTGACTGTTTTTCAGTTGCTGTATTACATCATGTACATGTTAGCCTTCTTTTTAAAAAAGTAATGTATCAATCTTGAGGATTCAGTAAGCATCTGCTTACCACATCTTCAGGAAATAGGTATCTGAAATTTTCTTCTTTATTTAGTAACAGAAGTTATTGGGTTTTCTTTTGCTACTAAAATTATTGCAGGGAAACCAAGAAAAACAATTCAACTCTTTTAAGTCATGTACATGTTATACTTTCTTTAGTGCCAAGAATATTTGAATGAATTTGGAACAAAATTCAGTGAAGCATGTAGATTAAATTATAAACATTAATAATGTTTGCAGCTTAAAAACCTGCTAGCTCAGAAAGTTACTTTGAGAGGTTTTACAATAACTAGAAGTCTTTTAAGACTTGGTCCACTGAGAAGTGAAGAATAGGAAGAGGTGAGGTCTAAGTTCAGTGTAAACTAGTGGTCAGTTTGTATCTAGGTAGCAGGCTGGTGAAATACCAAGAGGGCTAGAGCTGAAAATATGTGAAATCACGGCAGCCCTTCAATTGGTCCTCCTTTCCTATACTAAATGTTGCTCTGAGTTTAATCTCAACTCCTTTGACAGAAACTTAGGAAAGCTGTAATGTTAACTGGTGGTAGAACTGTGGTCAATTGCTTTGCAGCTGTTATCAGCACATCTCTCAAAGTGAAAATCTTTGGGGGTAGCAGGGTATCTTTCCCAGAATGGTAAAGCAGGAAGCACTGGGTCAGAAAGGAACAAACACCTCCTGTTGACTTATATGACAGGAAACATAATTGACTTAAGTATCTGCTTTCACAGTGACCTACTTAATTCTGAGAATATGGATGTTTTAGGGAAGTTTAAACGATTATTCTGTTCCACAGGGTTCATTTTACACAACCCCCAAGACTGTCAATGTTCTTTGTTACTGTGAAGGTCTAGTGAGACTTCAAACATGTTTTCATATTTATGAGACCCATCATCAAAGTCAGGGGCAGTAGCATAGCTATTGTGTTATAGTACTTGAAATGAAGGAGAAAGTTCAGGTTTCTTCATTTTAGTGAATGAAGGATGATATTATATTCTAATGTACTAGTAATATAAAATGCAAACATGGCTAGTATTTAGTGGTAACTCAGACCAAAATCTTTTAAGTATGAAGATGGCTTTGTCACCTTCTTTTATATATGAGATGAGTTAAACTTTTTGTATCATAAATCTGTACCTCAGGAGGCCTTATTGTTTTGAGTTTAAATTTTAGTGATCTCTATGGAACCCAGAGCAAGGAACCAGGCTGATGGATGTATGAGACCAATGATTTATACCTATAGAACACGCAGCAACAATCAGAACACTGAACCTGGGGTAGTCCAGAGGCCATCTTAGATCACCCAGCTGCCGGCTGACCTGCACTCGGTTTGTGAACCAGGAAAAAACTAGCCAACAGCCATTTACCACTAAATCTTAGTAGCTGACTCATAGACTCTCAAGCTAAGAAACACATTTGTTTAAATTCAGTGGTAAGAGGTAAGAGGCAAGGTAAGAGACGTCTGGGACCATCTTCATTTAGATCTGTCTTCTATTAGCAATGCCTCTTTGCATTTTCAGATCTATCTTAGTTCATGGATATTTTGTACGATCCATCCAAGAAGATAACGTAACTTTTTGCCAAACACATTTTATATTTTAAAATGTTAAATAGATATTTCTGGTTTATTGAATTCCTATTTTCTGTACAATTCAAACTCCTTTCTTGATCTACAGTTACATCATCTGATCCATTACCCTATTTATACATTTAACTTGTGGCATTTTATCTGTTTCATAGTTAAATACATTAGTGTCCTTGCTTCTTCCAAAAATATACCATCATTTCCAAGACCTCTGGGATCGTCCTCTTCATTTCTTTTTATAATGTTTTGTGTCCTCTCCATAAAATTTTATTTATTTATTTATTTATTTATTTATTTATTTATTTATTTATTTACTTATTTATTTGGTCTTTTGAGACAGGGTCTCCCTGTAGCCCCAGCTGTCCTGGAACTCTCTCTGTAGACCAGGCTGACCTTGAACTCACAGAGATCTGCCTACCTCTGCCTCCCAAGTGCTAGGATTAAAGGCATGCACCACCAAGCCTGGCCCCATAAAACTTTCTATGCTTTAGTGCCTCAGCTCAGTGCTCCATTCTCTGAGCACTCATCTCGGATCCTCCTAGCTACAGATGAGTCACTTCAGTCTTAACTGTGCCATTGTCTTCAGTATGTTCATTAGGTTATAAAGAAAACCCAGTTAAAAACTTAGTTCATTTGATGCTACCAGTCTCTCCCAGGATAAAGAAGCTCTTTGAGAAAATTGTATGTCAGGGACTTAGCAGATGATCTGGTAAACAAAAAAATAGGAATATTTGGAGAATAAATGCTATATGTTTGATTCTGGTCCTAGATTTAAAATGTCCTGGATTTAAGCTTTTTATCTATTTATAAGGTATTTTATTTTGAGTAAGTCACTGAGACTCCATGGGTATTTTAATTATCATCTTGAACATTGATAAAATCAAGTCTCAAGTGTGAGTGAATGGAAGAGTGCAAGATAGATTGCAATGCATTGTTAAATGTTGGTTATTATTAGCCTTTTATCTCCAAATGACTTACTTTTGACATATAATGCACATATGTATAAAACATTTGTAGATATTTTCTCTTCAAATGTTAAGAATCAGTAATAGAGATCTGCAAGTCCATTTGAAAACTTATGATAGGGTGAGAATTACTATCATTTTGACATTCTGATTGAGTTGAAGACAAAAATAAGAAAAACGTTCATCCTCCAACAAACCATGTATTCTGTCATTTCTTGTACTTCAGGTTGATTTTTTTTTTAAAATGGTCTCCCTATAGTTCCAGTTGGCCTGGAACTTGCTATGTAGACCAGGCTGTCCTTTATATCACAGAGATTTTCTGCCCTCTGCCTCCTGAGTGTTAGGATTAAAGATATGTCCCATGAAATTTGGCAGGTTGAACATGCTTAAAAATTTATTTTGAAACAGGAAATCAGAAAATTCTACTTACCAATGTTTTTCCTGATAAATCAAAACAATATTTTACAATGATGTCTCATATAACATCCCAATGAAGCTATGAAAATGATGAGATTTTCTTCTGATTTGATCTTGAATGATGACAAGATTGGATTATGAGGACAGAGAAGAGGTCAGTGTCATTTCAATGATTTTTAATAAATGTATCAGTGCATGAAGCTAAAGCTCAATGTAATTATTCTACTAATAAAGCAACCACCAGGCATATATTACAGAAAGGTGCATTTTGAAATAGTCTCCTAAAATGAGCTAGTGTATAAAACAATTGGAATTAAAGGAAACAAGATATGCTACACTATATAGTGTACTTTCCTCTGACATCATAAAATGCATTTTTTATGCTTTAAAATTATTCTAATTTAATTCTTTCCTTTTTGTTAAACACAGCTGACTACCAGCAAGGCAGAGATGCAGATATTTGGGCTTCCCTTCCTTCCTTTGACATCTCTGGCAAGTGAAACATAAAGAACACATATTCAGTGACTGTGCTCTTTGTCCATTTTCTTTGTCTCTTTGCTTTTGTCCCTAGAGATAGTACAACATACGTATCCAGCAGAACTTTGAAACAGTACAAAGGTATTTACAGTGGAATCTCTCTCTCTCTCTCTCTCTCTCTCTCTCTCTCTCTCTCTCTCTCTCTCTCTCTCTCTCTCTCTCTCTCTCGGTCTTCAGTCCTCTGGTCCTTTATTTATATAAATATGTTTGTATGAAGTAGCAAGACCAATCTGTCTCAGATTGGATAACTTAATCAACATTTTGTTTCAGATACTTCATCTATAAATTAACAAATCACAGGGTTAATTTGGAATTAACTGGTTATTATGCAAGAAGCTCCTGAAAAGTGGCACAAAAGAAGCACCTGGTGACAGCTCTTATTATTATTCATGGTTTGACCAAGATCTTGCAGGACTAATTAACATAATCATAGTTTAATGGGAATATTTACATTTTGGATTAAATGGTTTCAAGTTTTAAAAGTATTAATGGCACAAAATATCAAAAGCCACACACATAGATAAATTCTTACCAAATTAAAAACAGAATTTAAGGCACCCTTTAAACATTTTTTCGAATATATGTTCTTACTCTAGAAAAAAATGACCTTTATTCAGATACCTTTGCTGCAATGATAAATATCAGAAGAAAAATAATAAATTTCACAGTTTTGAAAATTCATTAAATTTGTACATTTAAAAATTATTTAAGAATTATTTATCCCACACATCCTCTGATATTAAGCACACAACTCAGTGAAGAACAAATAAAATTGATATGATATTTTCAAGAGTTATTTCAACAAAAGTGAAATGTGTTTGTATGTTAGTTTGTGTTTACAAAAGAGAGGGAGAAACAGAAACAGAAGAAAAAGAGAAAAAGGGGATAGAGTAAGAAGACAAAGAGGAGAGGAGGAGGAGCGAAGGAGGAAGAGGAGGAGGAGGGGGAGGAGGAGGAGGAGGAAGAAGAGGAGAAAATATAATTCTAAGAAAATATTAGAAAATGCTCAAAGCAGATACAAAGAAGGAAGAAAAGCCAGGATGAACTTGACAGCTGTACTGCTCACTACAACCAGGATGAACCTGACAGCTGTACTGCTCACTACTACCAGGATGAACCTGACAGCTGTACTGCTCACTACTACCAGGATGGACTATGACAGATGTACTGCTCACTACCAGGATAAACCTGACTGCTGTACTGCTCACTACTACCAGTATGAGCCTGACAGCTGTACTTCTCACTACAAGGATGAACCTGAAAGCTGTACTGCTCACTACCAGGATGAACCTGACAGCTGTACTGCTCACTACCAGGATGAGCCTGACAGCTGTACTGCTCACAACAAGGATGAGCCTGACAGCTGTACTGCTCACAACAAGGATGAACCTGACAGCTGTACTGCTCACTACAACCAGGGGAACCTGACAGCTGTACTGCTCACTACTACCAGATTGAACCTGACAGCTATACTGCTCACTACCAGGATGAGCCTGACAGCTGTACTGCTCACTACCAGGATGAACCTGACAGCTGTACTGCTCACTACCAGGATGAATCTAACAGCTGTACTGCTCACTACCAGGATGAACCTGACAGCTGTACTGCTCACTACAAGGATGAACCTAACAGCTGTACTGCTCACTACCAGGATGAACCTGACAGCTGTACTGCTCACTAC
>VZQC01009922.1:111244-143663 GCA_009823505.1 Rhizomys pruinosus
GCCACCACGTGGGTGCTGGGAATCAATCCTGGGTTCTTTGGGAGAAGAGTCAATGCCCTTAACCTCTGAGCCATTTCTCCATCCTATCTTTTCATTAACTTTTAATTACTGGTTATTATCTGTTAATTTGAAGTCTACTTTACTCTGTTTTATTCTATTTTTTACTAGTTGTCTATGCTTTGTTAAAATGTTAAACTGATGGCCGGGCGTGATGGTGCACGCCTTTAATCCTGGCACTTGGGAGGCAGAGGCAGGCGGATCTTTGTGAGTTCAAGGCCAGCCTGGTCTACAGAATGAATTCCAGGACAGCTGGGGCTACAGGGAGACCCTGTCTTGAAAAGACCAAAAAAAAAAAAAAGTAAAATTGATGATGTTATAGCTTAATGTCTATTCTGGGTGACTTTTGTTTATGGGGTGCTCATCTAGTAGGTTGACTCAGCATTTTTCTGGAATGTTGTATGGAAGGGTTCCAGGTGCTTTTATTGTTTTTTTTTTAATCTCCTTTGGAGATTCCAGTGATGCAAGCATGAGCTTACCATCTCTCTTTCCTATGCTTCTTAGAGTTTCTCTAACCCTTGCCAATCCTAGCTCCACCCTTATTTCCTGATGTGTGATACTGAGTTTGAATACTCTATGGCACTTTCTGTATGTTTAGTGGATTTGTTTCCATTTGTGTTCTTCAAATTTTGTGATTCAACAATTCAATTTTTTTCATTGGACTTGTTTCCTAATTTCTAACAGTTCATGCTTTTCCCTTGTTGTTTCTCTTTCTTTACCCTTAAATCTTATATTTTTGTTCTATAACTTCTTTCAGAGCAAATAACTTTACTAAGTAATAAAAAAAGAGAAACACATAATTGGCACTGTTTCCAACTTGTTTGTATGTCTGTGTAGGAATGTAACTTTGCATGGCTTGAGGCAAGAACTTGTGAGACCTGTCCCATAAGACCTCCGAGGAGAGTTATCTGATAATCTCTGTAGGCATTCAGTTGCCTCTGTGAGTTTTCTGTTGCTCCACAGGAAGGTTTGGGATATTACAATGATTCTTGCTTCGACCTATCTCTGCAAAGTTCCAGAACCGGATGGCCCCTTCCCTTGAGGCATTGAGCAAAATGTCACACTTTTAGTTACTTATTGTACAAACAGGAGCTCTGCACACCCCGCCCCACCCCCCCATTAGAGCCAAGGTGGCTTGTCCCTCCCTCTGCCTGGCCCCCACTTCCTTGCCCAGAGCACAGTAACTTTTGGTATATAAGCACACTGCTGACATCAATAAAGAGAGACTCTATTCTCCTGGCCCTCACCCTCTGAGTCCCTCTTTTATTTCCTTGTCATTCTATTCTGTAAGGTAATTCTCCTGTGGTCTCCCGTGGTCCACTCCCCCCTCCTTGCAAGAGCTAAGCCAAGAGATTGTCTGCCTGCAGGCAGGAGACAGCCTCAGAAAATGCAAGAAGGAAGAACACCATGTGGATGTGGGCCACGCGTGACTAAAGGACCATTCAGACGATTATTAAACTTCCACATGTCTGTTTTTGATTAATGCCATTTGTCTACCAGAAAGATTTGCTGTATTTTCCACATTTCTGTAGTATCCTTTAAATGCTTGACTTATTATTTGCCTTATTATTATTAGAAATATATTTTTAGTTTATGAGTATGTGTTTTTTGTCTGCCTGTATGTAAACACAGCTGTGTTTTGCAGTGCCTACAGAGACCAGAAGAGAATGTCGGATCCCCTGGAACTGAAGTTGCAGATGGTTGTTAGCTCTTCTGGTAGGGCCTGAGAGCCAAAATCAAGTCCTGCTAAAGAACAGCCAGTGGTCCTAACCACTGAGCCCTCTCTCCAAACTGGCTTTTTGTTACTTTTTAAAAAACTGTCCAAATTCTAAAAACTGCTAAGTCAGAATTTCACTGTTTGATGTTTGAGTATACTGTCTTTTACAGATCATTAATTTCCCTGTGTTTATGAACTTCTTACTGTACCTTGAGGCTTGGGCCAAGCCCTGGGTTAATATCAATGAACATTAAGCCTAATATTCCATTTTTGGAGTTTATAAGATCAATAAAGATGGTGGTGAGAGATGGCTAACAACCACCTGTAACTCCAGCTATGGGGGGATCTGATGCCTCTGGCATCTATTCAGCTTTATTCATACGTATATACTCAAAAATAGATATAGTTTTTAAAAGTAAATCTTTAAAAAAAAGACCACTGGGGAAGGAGAGGAGGGAGAAGGGAGGTTAGAGAAGAGAGAGAGAGAGAGAGAGAGAGAGAGAGAGAGAGAGAGAAAATAAATGAAGCTATAAAGATTAGGTAGTATGAAAAGCCAGAGGAAATACTGTGCAGCAGTGGCAGCCATATGTCTGTATATCCCAAATCTAATTGGCTATTAGCTCTCTCCTTGGAGGAATAACCCACGGCTGATGCCACAAGCTTACATCCTCTAAATGTTAGGAGATGTTATAAGCCACAGGAAGAACCTGTCATACTTAACAGAAGAAAATATAATTCATGGATTAACATACCATCCAAACATCTGTGTCTATACCAAAGTAACCTACCATAACAATTAGTACTGTTTAAATACCTATATATCTAATTGCTTGTGCTTCATTAGTAAGATTGAAAGGTTATGCCTGGACAAGCTGTCAGCCCATGAAAGGAAACAGCCAGAATTGACCAGAGACCAAGACAATAGCTCCAGAGAAAGTAGACTGTTTTGCTTCTCATCCACCTGTGCCCCTTTTCTAAGCCTAGGGAACAATCTGTGAAAGAGGGGGTGTGGTAGAATGTAAAGGCTGCGATTGGGGTGAATGGTGAAACTACAACAATATAGACTGGACACTCATTTGATCAACTTGATTGAACATACAAGCCCCCCCTGCTGGATGGTGGGACCCATGAGCTGTGTGGGTTTGGGCACAACTGCTTGCAAATTGGTTTTATATGAAGGATGCTTGTACTCATAAATTATCACTTATTGTTAAAAAAAATGAAAAAAAAACAGAGAAAGATGCAGGAAAGTTATGGCAGAATGCATAATCTGGGATGGGTTGGGGTGGGGTGGGGGGAAGGGAAAGGGATATATACCTGAACTGAATTGGAAAATGATGTATGAAATACACAAAGCATCAATAAAAAATGAAAATTGAAAAAAAAAGAAAAGCCAGAGGAAAATTAACGTTCCCCTGCCCCCCCCCAAAAAAAATACACATACAGTATCTGTACATGAGGGCCTGTGTATAGCTGAAAGAAATATAACAAGTTGTTCATCAGGGTAGTCCAAAAAACTCCCCAAATAATGCAGGCTATTTCCACAGCCCTTGGTTACCTCCCAGAACTCGAAGGTAATACCCTATTGCTGAAGACAGAGTATACTTTGGAAACCAGAGTAAGAGCAATACAGCAGGAACCGACCTGGAGGCCTCCTCTCTGAAGACTAGTTTTCATAGTTCTAGAGGACACTATTCAAGATTTGAAGTGAGAAAATCAATCAATGGTTCAACCCCCTTGTGAAGCCTAATAAAAACAATGACAAGCACAGCAAACCATCTCTATTGGTGCGTTACTGGCACTTTTATCTAGGGAGTAATCAATATCTGTGTAATTGGACTTAAAGTCCTCTCATGAGTAGCAGTGTAAATATAGCCAAATACACATGGTTGGAGATGTCATAGATCCTAAAAAAACCTATCCCTTTCATATCTTTAAACAAATATAATTTCTTACTGCAAGCTAAATATGAATTATTATATTTATAAACAAATATACTATTCACCACTTATCCAAGAAGCTTCTTTTTTGTGACAGATGTAGGCTATTACAGAGTTCTACAACTGGTCTATACAGAGAATGTCTGTCTGAAAGATGCCCAGACCTAGGTGATTCGTTTACAATGGAATCTCTACACCTAAGCCTCAAGGAACATAGCAGAACAGGAGGTAGAGAGAATACTAATATAACCTTCAATTCTCACCAGTCAAGCTTCCTCATGCAACAGAGTTCCATGCACAGGGAATACAATAACTAGTCAAGTTTTAGAGAATAAGAGACCTATGATTTACCCAGCCAAGGATTCTTGACCCAGTCAGTAGTCATGAGCTCCATTTTGTGGAGCAGGCTTTGACTGGAATTAGAAAGTTAACAATTCCCATGCCCATAGTGCAGAGATGGCTATAGCTTGCTAGGCAAGTTGTTATTGTTATTAAGTTTGTTCCCTCTACCCTTTTGGTCCCATCCTCGCCCCTACTCCCTACAACTCCTTTTCCCAGATTCATGGCTGTCATTTTTGGTTTTTGTCTCATTTAGTTTAACCAAAGTCATCCGTGTGACCATTTGATAATAACTGTCCTATTTGTACAGCATTTTCCAAAAGAGTTCTTCAAGTCTCTGCCTAGTATCTGCCCGAATATCTTTGAACTTTAAGTATCTATGCACTGAACTGAAAGAAGCTGCCAAGGGCCTCTAGCAGGATCCACCTGGAAGTGTAATGTCTGTATTCCTGAATTCTTGTAATAACCTGCACATTTCAGATTGCAGGTTGGTGTTAATTCTGTTATACTTTAGCAATATCACTGTTATAAGGCTATGTTAGTTTTCCCAGTATTTCTCTGGGGCACTTAGAAATTCTACCAGCAGTGATAATATGTTGGCCTGATGGGTCCTAGAACTGCCAGGTAAGCGACTATTAGAAAACCCATATGACAAATCTCCACCTTGTCATGGCTGGACGAATCCATGGTGTTTCTATAGATGTTTTAGTTTCTTTCTTGTTTAGAAAAGGCACACCGACATTAACTTAACTACATTATTTATGACACAAATGTTGAAGTCTTGTTATAATTAAATCCTTGGGGCATTTCCTTTTATGTATAAAAAGGAAAACATACTTGGGCAACTGTGAATGCATGGATTTATTTTTTATTTTTAGTATTGAAACTACAGCTTGTTTACTTAATTGGTTTGGCAAGGGAAAATTGTCAGAAGGAAAACAGAACAGCTAATCCATCGTCCTTTTCACATTCGTCTTGTGTTCCGAAAAGTAAGTGTTTGATCCTTTTTGTAACAAAGGACATGCACCTGCAGAGATTAGACATTTGCGGATTGTAATGCACTGCTGGTAGTATTGTGAACCCTTAGTGGAAATAGAGAAGAAAAGAATGATGAGACAAATATGAGCTAAGCTGCTTTTTATTTTTTACTGTATTTTTTTTTATTGTGTATGTATAAGTGTTATGCCAGCATGGATGTAAGTGTACCTGTGTCCTTCAGTGTCTGTGGAGGACAGAAGAGGGTGTCAGATCCCCCCAAACTGGAATTATGGATGGTTGTTGACCCCCATGGGGGTACTAGGAATTGAACCCAGATCCTCTGCAAGAGCAGTCCACTTAACCGCTGATTCATCTTTCCAACCTCAAGTTAAGCTGCTTCAAAACACTGAATCTATTTTTTTTTAAATTAAAGCATTGTTAGTGAATGAGGGAGAACTGGAGGATATTAATCCCAAAGGCCAATTTGGGAAAATATAAAATATACTAAAATTTGAGCCAAGGTAATTACTATTGAAAGATCAAAAGTTTTTAATCATTTATGTGCATCTCTCTCTGTGTATGTATGTATATGTACATGTGCATGCAGGTGCTTACAAGGTTAGAAGAGGTTGTTGGATCCCTTGGAGTTGTAAGCCATCCACTCTGAGTGCTGAGACCTGAATTCAGGATTTTGTGGTAGAATAGCACATGCTCTTAATAGGTGAGCCAGATCACCAGCTCCAAGCTAACTTTTTTGATATAGCCAAGCTAGCTTTCTGGTTGTGAGCCAGGTGGATGTTTGCCACTCTTTCTGTCATCTGTTCTTTTTAATGCACCTGAGATACAAGTTAGATGTAAGATACTCTTGACTGGTTTTCAACCTTCCAATTATATATCATCTGTGTTTTCTTGTTGTTATGTAATGTGATGCATATTAAACTCTTTAACTTGGGGGCATTCAATTTGGGTTCTACTTCTTAGTTGTGTGAACTTGGATTTGATGCCTTTTCCATTAGTTTCCTTCTTTGAAAATGGAATGATAGCAAGTTCAATTTTCACAGACCTCTTAAAAGAAAAGTTATTATCTATCAATCATCCTTTTTACATATATTGTCTATCTATCATCTGTCTATCTATCTATCTATCTATCTATCTATCTATCTATCTATCTATCTATCATCTCCTATCATTAATCTGAAATGTATCCAAGTAGCTATCTCTCATCTACCACCTAGCTATCCAGACATCAGTCCATCCATCCATCCCATAGCACTGTGATATATTTATTATCACTGTCATCTTCCCTATAGAGAACCTTCAATCTGGTATTTGAGGGTCTTCATTTGTGCCCTCTTAAAACACATTTTGTCCTACTCTATCATTTTGCTTTGAATAAAGTACTCTTGCTACTTCAGAAAAGAAGAGTTAAGAAAAACTATAATTATCCTACAACACTTCTAGTGTAGTATCTATTTAAAATTTCTTTAAAAATGTGCTGTTACTCCAAGAACTGAGTGTAAGCAACAGTTAACACAGCATCAACCTATCTGCTGTTCCACCATCAGATAGATGGTGGTTATGTGGGTGAGCTACAAATGGTTGTTATGAGGATGTTGGGAATCAAACCCATGCCTTCTGCAAGAGCATCCAGTGTTCTAAACCTTTGAACCCCATCACCTTCCTTATTTATTTTTCAAAATTTATTTAACATACAAATAAGAATCACACCAAGTACACACATATGGTAGAATATGTGTTTCCATACATGCGTACATTGTGGAAAGAGCTATTTTGGTGCTATGTGATAAGTACCATACAAATTTAGTAGCATACTTTAAATTCTGCTCTTCTTTATATATTATTGGGATAAATTAATGAGTTAAATATTTGGAATATGTAATCAGGTTACTTAAAACCAACTCTTTTAGAAATTTTAAAATATACATTAACTACTCAGTCTTAATGCTGTACAATAAAACACTAGAATTTAATCTTTCAGTCTATTTCCCTCTTTTTCATATACTTCTCTACACCTTGTCACATTGTATAGCAATTTTCTACTCTTTGTTCCCATGAGGTTACTTTTATACAGCCAACGTATAAGTGACAGGATGTGCTATTTGTCTTTCTAGCTTATTTCATGTACATAATGGCCTCTAGATTTTTCTGTGTTGTCACAAATGTTGAGCTGTCTTTTAAAAATATCAATGTGTGTGGGGGGGTGTGGAGAGATGGCTCAATGGTTAGGAGCATTGGCTACTCTTATAGAGGACCTGGGTTCCATTCCCAGCATGCACAAGGTGACTAACAACCATCCATAATTCCAGTTCCAGGGCAATTAAGACCCTCTTTTGATCTCTGCAGGCACTGCACGACATGGGTACGTTTACATACATGCAAGCAATACACTAATACACATAAAAATAATAAATAAAATTAAACATGAAATGATTGGGGTACCATTTTTATAAACTCTCCAATTGTTGATATGTTAGTAACATACAGATAATCAATTTTTCTTCTTATAATTATATACAAGTCCATGTAATGTCTTTTAAGCATGATTTTATGTGTTTAACACGGGCTTTTGATAGTCCATGTTCAAAATATTTACTGATATCCAATTTTATTTATCTGAGTCTATGGGTCATTAGAGGTGTGGTAATAACATCCAGAATTTAGATTATTTCTACCTACTTTTGCCAATACTAAAAAAAAATATATTTTGCATCTTATGAATCAATTTAATCATTTAGGATGGGATTTTTTTTCCCATCAAACTGTATATTATGTAACGTTTTCTAAGTAATTGAAAATAATGTATGTTTTTAATTGTTAAGGGGTAGTGTTCCATGTTAGTTATGGCTTTGTGTTTCACAAATCTAAGTTTTTCTACTGGTCGTTTGACTTTTCTTTTTCAATAGTTACTCAGGGATTTGTCCTAAGACTTGACAGTCTGTTGGGGATTTGTCTGTCCTTTCAGTTCCATAGATTTCCCTTTATCGATTTTGGTGCTATATGATAAATACCATACAAATTTATCAGCATACTTTAAATTCAGTTCTTCCTTATACCTGTTGGGATAAATTAATGAGTTAAATATTTGGAATATGTAATACACTATTATATGGTAAAACATTATTCTGGGCTTATCTCTGAGAGTGTTTCTGGATGAGCCTGTAATTTCAATCAGTCGACCCAGTGTAACAGTCAAGGTTCTCTGAAGTAACACAGAACTCTTTTTTTATAAGTACCCTTTTATATCTTTTTTTAAATTTTTATTTTATTTATTTATTTATTTTATGTGCACGAATGTAGTGTCTGCATGTAGGTTTGTGCATCCGTGTGGTGCAATGCCACGGAGGTCAGAAGAGGGCGTCGAATTCCTTGGAACTGGAGTTCTCCTGGAATTGGAGTTAAAGACGGTTCTCAGCCGCCATGTGGGTGCTGGGGATCGAACCCGGGTTCTCTGCAAGATCAGTTGGCGCTCTTAATCGCTAGACCATCTCTCCAGCCCCCCTTTTATATCTTTTATATATAAATAAATATATACTAATCTATGTGTTAATAGGTGATTTATTAGGCTGTCTTACTTGATATAGTCTGTGTGATGCAACAACAGCTTTCTTCACACTGGAGACTGTAAAAACCAGCAGCTGCTCTGTCTACTAGGCTGTTTATCTCAGCAGTCCCAATCTGGTGCTGAAGGCCTGCAGGATTCCTGGAAAGCCACTGGTATTCTATCCATGTTGGTGTGCCTTTCTGGCCGGGCATATTGATACATGCCTTTAATCCTAGTACTTGGGAGGCAGAGGCAGAGGCAGGCGGATCTCTGAGTTCAAGGCCAGCCTGGTCTACAGAGTGAGTTCCAGGACAGCTAGGACTAAAGGGAGACCCTTTCTCAAAAAGAACAAAAAAATGTGTATTTCTACTTCAACTAATCTAATCAGGAAAATCCAACACAGGTGAGTTGAGAGTCTTATCTTTTAGTTGATTCTAGATCCAGTCAACTTTAAAAAACAAAATTAACCACCACATCTAGTTAAGGCAGATTGCTCTCCCCAGTATGGGTAGGCCTCATCCAATCAACTGGAAACCTGACAAGAACAAAAATACTGACATTTTAAAAATTAATCCAGTTTATTTTTCATATGCTTGGAAAATGTATTAGAGTTCACCACAGAAAGAGAACCAATAGGAAGTGTTTCATTTTAAAAGAGGGCATTTACTAGATTGGCTCACATGACCAGAGAGACTGGATAGTTCTATAGTGGCTGCTCTCTGGATAGGTGAAGTTGTAGCTATTCAGACCAAGTAAAATGAAATCCTAACAATACAACAGGCATGTAGCTCCAGTCCAAGGTGAAGCCCGGAGAGATTCCTGGAGGATGGTGGGTGTGAGTGTGTTCAAAGACAGAAGAATCCAAGTTTGGTGTTTTCTGGTGATGCTTTAACAACAACAACAAACCTCTCGTCTTCAAAAAGAGTCCACATGCTAGCATGAGGGACATTCCCTTCTGCCTTTTCTTCTGTTGGGATCCTCAGCTTATTGGGTAGTGTTATATACATTCAAATAGGGTTGTCCCCACTGAGTTTGTGGACTTGTGGTCACAGTCTCTGGGAACAATCTCACAGATACACTTGGGCATATGCTGTACTGATTTGTTAGATATCTCTCAGGCCAGACAAGTTAACAATCAAGCTAGCCATCACAGATCAGAACTGAAGCCTTAGTTATTTCTGGCACTGTAGCCTGCCAGCCTGGAGACTGGAACCACGACCATCTATTCTGCTTGTATGCACATAGAATGCATACTCATGCATGCACTCTAAGCTCCCCAGGACATTTTTGTTCAGCGTAGTTTCTGTGCATTTGGATTTCCCTTATTCCCACACTTTCTGTACTTCCCCATGCTTTTGCATTACTGTGCTTCTACTTTCTGAATTATGGTGTTATATCCTTTAGTGCAGTTGCTTTTTTTCCCTTGTATATGAATATTTTATTGTTTTATACATTTTTTTTCTGAAGTTTAGTGAATTTCATCGAACATTTCTCAATCCAATTTAGACTCATTCCCCCTGCCATACCCCCAACTCTACCCGAGCTCATGCATTCTGCCACACATGTCTTGCATCTTTTTCTCAGACTTTTTAAAGATTTTTTTTGCAGAAGTTTACTATTTGGGGCAGAAGTTTACTGTTTCAGCAAAAGAAACAATCAAGGAAGTGAAGAGAAAACCCATAGAGTGGGAGGAAATCTTCACTAGTGATTCATCTGACAGAGTATTAATGTCAAGAATATATAGACTACTCAAAAAACAAAGAAAACAAATGACCTACTCAAAAGATGGCATAAAGAGCTGAACAGAGACTTCAGCAGCAAGGAAGTAAAGATGGCTGAGAAACATCTTAAAATGTGTTTAACATCATTAATAATTAAGGGGGAATTTCCCAAGACCACCTGAAGCACAGGTAGGAGCTGGGAGTGTCAGCAAGGCAGATTGTTTGATTTGATTTAACTGTCTTTGGCTCAATTGGCTTTTGTGGCTGTGGGGGCGGAGTTGTCCTCCCAACTGGTATAAAAAGTGAGTTTGTGTGAGTCTTGAGATCGGAGATCTCCCAAGACTACCTGAAGCTACCAGGGCATGGGCTAAACAGCACCCCCCCCCCCGGCCAACTGGGATTGCTGAAGGAGTGTCTAAGTGGATTCTTTGGAGAACCTTCAGAGCAGAAAGGGAAAAGTGAGTTAGACTTCAGATAGAAAGCCTAAAGCTTAGACAAGTCAACACTCCATAAACAAAGAGAAAAGGAGAAAAACAAATCAATCAAACAAACAAGGAAGGTATCTGAAGGAGGCAAACAAAGCAAGCCTTCAAAACAGTGAAGAGGCATTTGGGATTCACATTGGAATACACGCAAAGAGAAACCCATATGCCAGGGACACAGAAGAGACAACATGGGAAATGTGAAGGATAATTCCACACCAAGGTCTACCAACCCTATGGAAGATTCCTACAGTGGGATCCCCTTGGGGATGGCTCAGGACACAGATATTAGAAATACAATTGTGAAAATACTTAAAGGAGTACAAGATCATAAAGAGCAAATCAAAGAATTAAGAAAAGAGAATGAAAACTTCAAGAAGGACTTAGAGAGAGAGAACGGCAAACTCTGGAAGGAAGTGGAAGCACTGAAAAGATCCCATGTTGAAATAGATAAGGAAACCAACCAGTGAAGCAAAGAACTACAGGAAGAGATTGAGAAGCTCCAAAAGGAAGTGGAAATAGTAAAGAAATCAAAAGAGGAAATGAAAAAGGAAATGAAACGCTCATCCAATCACGAGGAAAGGAATGGAAAAAGCCTCAGAAGCAGAATGGAGGAAGCAGAACAAAGAATATCAGACCTGGAAGATAACACAGAACAATTAAAAACCTCAAGTAAATATTATGAAAAATTTAGAAATACACAAAAGTGGAACGACCAGGAACTGTGGGATACTATGAAAAGATCAAACCTCCACATCATAGGAATAGAGGAAGGAGAAGAATCCCAAGAGAATGGTATTGATCAGATCTTCAACAGAATAATAGATGAAAATTTCCCCAAACTAAAAAAAGACAAACCAATACAAATACAAGAAGCACAGAGAACTCCAAACAGACAAGATCAGAAAAGAAACTCTCCATGCCATATCATAAGTTTTAAAATGGTAGACTCCCAAAACAAGACAAACTCTTAAAGCCACAAGAGAATAAAAAGTTTTACCTATAAGGGGAAGACCTATCAGAATTACAACTGACTTCTCATGCAAACTTGAAATCAAGAAGAACGTGGAGCAAAGCAATTCCCAGTGTTAAAGGACTATAGATGCCAATTGAGGTTACTCTGCCCAGCAAAATTGTCAGATTATAGTTAAAGGAGAGAGAAAAAATCTTCCATGACATAAACAAGATGAAAGAATACATGTCCTGAAAAACCAACCCTTCAGAGAGTACTTGAAGCAATTCAAAGGACAGAAGAAAGGAGCAATCATCCCCAGGCACCTAGAAAGAGAAATCAGTAAAAACATAACTGCAGAAGTAGAAACCTAAACCAAAAATGCAAATGGATATAAGGTGAAAGGACAAAACACAAACCTATCAGTCATAACCTTAAATATTAATGGACTAAACTCCCCAATCAAAAGACATAGCCTGGGAGAGTGGATTAGGAAACAGAACCATCGATATGCTGTCTACAGAGAAAGGCATCTTACCTTCAAGGATAGCACCACCTTAAAGTGAAAGAATGGAAGAAAAAAATTCCAAAGCAAATGGTACTAACAAAGAAACAGGTGTTGCTATTTTAATATCAGACAAAAGACTTCAAAGTAAAGAATCCGAAGAGTAAAGAAGGCCATTACATTTGTAGGAAGGAAACATTCACACGCAAGAAATTTCAACAATTAATGAATATATATGCACACCAAACTCTGGTGCACCAATCTTTATAAAGACAATTCCCAGCCACAAGGCAAAGATTAACCCCAGTACACTCTATTGGGACTTCAATACCCCACTGAACACTTTTGGACAGGTCTACAGGACAAAGAATAGAACAGAGAGACATCTGAACTGAATATGATACACGCAAATGGACCTCACAGATATCTAAACCGAATATTCCACTCCTAAACCAGAAGAATACTCTTTCTACTCAAGCACCCCACAACACTCTCCAAAATTGACCATTACTGGGACACAGAAGAAACCTCTACAAATACAAAAAGATTGAAATAATTTCATGCATCCTGTCAGACCACAGTGCAATGAAGCTCAACATCAACACCAGGACAAGCCCTCCTGCCTACAAGAACACATGGAGACTAAACAACACACTCTTGAATAATGAATGGGTCAAGGAAGAGATAAAGGAAGAAATAAAAGCATTCCTAGAACTGAATGACAATGACAATACAACACAACAAAACCTATGGGATACCTTAAAAGCAGCCCTAAGAGGTAAGTTTATAGCCCTGGGTGCCTACATTAGAAAAACAGAAGGAGCACAAGTGAACAATCTAACACTGAAGCTAAAAGCACTTGAGAGGCAACAACAGATGAACCCTAAATGCAACAGACAGGAAGAAATAACAAAAATCAGAGCAGAAATAAATGAAATAGAAACAAAGAAAATAATACAAGAAAATCAATGAATCCAAAAGTTGGTTCTTTGAAAGAATATCTAGCCCAGTTAACCAAAAGAAAGAAGGAGCAACTCTGAATCAATACAATCCATGATGAAAAGGGAAATATCACAACAGACAATGAAAAGATCCAGAAAATCATACAGGAATACTTCAAAAACCTATACTCTACCAAGTTTGAAAACCTAGAAGAAATGGATGAATATCTGAAATCCTGAGAATCACCAAAGCTCAACCAAGAAGAGATCGACAGCTTAAACAGACTCATAATATATGAAGAAATTGAAGATGTAATAAGAAACCTCCCAACTAAAAAAAAAAAGCCCAGGCCCACACAGTTTCACAGAAGAATTCTATAATACATTTCAAAAAGACTTATAACCATTATTACTCAAATTATTTAGAAGGATACCCAAACCAGGCAAAGATACAACCAAAAAAGGAGAACTATAGACCCATCTCACTCATGAACACAGATGCCAACATTCTAAACAGGATACTGACAAATTGCATACAGACACACATCAAGAAGATCATCTATCATGACCAAGTTGGATTCATACCAGAGATCAAGGGATGGTTCAACATATGAAAATCAATAAATATCATCAAGCATATAAATGGACTGAAAGACAAAAACCACACCATCATCTCAATGTGATCTGAAAACAACTGTGCTCTTATATTATGAATCCCTTAAAACATAAAATAAAAAAAGAAAAAATTAAGGAAATGTAAATTAAAACCACTCTCAGATATCATCTCACTCTGATACAACTGGCTAAGATCAAGGACAGTTGCTTTTGATATCATTCTTCTCAGAGTTTTACTACAAAAATTCCTTATCTAATCATTATTGTAAGAGTATTTTTAGTGGTTACAGTAGTTTTGATTCACTAGTATTTTCTCAGTATTTTGAAGCTGTCATTCTAGTTTCTCCTGAGTGTGTCAGCTGCTGTCAACTGTCAACCCTGGTCTTTACCACTCTTTGGAGGACATCTTTTCTGCCCCTTGACTTTCTGTTTTCTCTGCCTCTTTTTCAGTAAGCATCAGTTCAGGTACCTAGATGTACTTTTTTTCATTTTCCCTCCTTGATCATAGAACTTTTTGACATTTTTACAGGTTTAATGCTGACAGATTTTTATCTATCTTAGAAAATAAATTTGATGTCCAATATAACTTCAAATATTCTTAAGTTTTGTTCATTCTAGGACTCCTATTTTATACATGATTGATATTTCTAATTCTCATTTTATTCTTTACATATTTAAAATTTTCTTTCTTTGTATTTACATTCATTTATTTTTCTACTGATTCAATTCCTACTTGATAAATTTCTGTTTTGCTATGTTAAATAATTTATTCAAATTATCTAATAAATTCACTATTTAATTTATTGTGCTTTTAATCTTCTAAGAATTTATAATTAGTCAAAGAGATTTGCTTTCTGGTAAAGTTTTCTAGCATGTCTTCTATTATCTTATATATAAAAATCATGGTTATTTTAAACTTGCCCTTGATCACTGCAATATCTGTCTCCATCACCCATCTCTGATCTTAGTTTATAGCTCTTTGGAGAAGGCTACTACTTTTTAAGAAAAGTTACAAGGCGTTTGAATGATGTTCTCTTCATTCAACAATGGAATTTTATTATGACTCTGGGCTCGGTGCTGCCACTCCTCTTGGACACTTGGCAGGGACTCAGATTGGGGGGGCCTGGAATCCTGGCACTCTGCCCCATCTTTCACTTTTCTATTCAGAGCCACTAAATGGTGGCATATGGATGTGTACAGAAATAAAGGCAATTCATTGTGTTCTGAAAAAAACTGAAATAATATCTATTCCTGAAATAGTTTTACTAAAATAACATTGTGAAATTCAAACTTGTGGTTTTTATATGTTTACATATGCATGGAACAATTTGAAGAAGTGAGAATGTTATGTTTTGGATTAGAAAACATGCTTCTATGAAATTTGTCAGTAGATTTTCAAGTCTTTTAAAATTATTTTTGGATTTATTTACTCTTATTTTTGGTTTTGAGTGTTTTCCCTGCATGTATGTAAATGTATGGTTGTGGGATATCCACAGAGGCCAGAAGAGGACTTTGGATGCCATTGAACTGGAGTTAGGGATAGTTGTTAGCCACCATGTGGGCTAAGAACTGAACATGAGTCCTCTGCAAGAGCAGCTAGTGCTCTTACTCACTAAATCATTTTCTCAGCCCTGATTTTGAGGTCTGAAGGTTCTCTGTGCTCTTGTGAAAATCTCTTAAACTTTGAGAATGTTATGAAATGCACGTAAATTTTTATAGAAAATTCAAAATAATTATTTTCTTATTTTTTATCATTTTTATTGAAATAATTTTATTATATATTAAAAATCAAATGCCCAATTGTAGATGTGGTAGGATCTTCTTGTGTAAGAACTAAGGTAAAATAATCTATGTATGAGTTATTTTGTTGCATTTTTAAAAAAAAAACATTATGAAAATCTACTCAACTCTTATTTTTGTTCCAGCCCCTTGATTACATAGGACTGAAGCTTCACTACTGAGTATAGATGAGTAAAGATAGTTATAGGTAATGTGTGTGTGTGTGTGTGTACTTCACAATTTGAATCCTGTGATTTATAGAATGACTTAAATTTGTCACCTAAGAACATATTGATACATAAACAGTACGGAGCAAAATGTCCCCAAAATGGTCAATATAAAAAAATATCAAAGAAAGGTCATAAAAACAATTCTTATCTTCTTTTTAAATGTAATGATGAATTTACTAGATAAGGGAATATGGAGGATCAATACAATATGTTGTATAGTATAGATTCAATAAATTGCTTGATGAAATGTCATATGGCAACAGAACTAAAAAATCAATTTTAAAATAACAGGATTTAAATGTTATTTATTTAAAGGTTAAGGTGTGTCCAAAGAAAGGACATCAACCATAAAAGTTTCTCTAAGCTTATTCTTCAGACAGTGCCTTTCCTTCTATGCTTTGTGGCTTATCACTTACAGATTTACTATGACAAGTGGAGGTGGTAAATTATAGTTATGTTTTATTTTCCTCTCCTATTATTTATTCTTTGTAAGTTATTTCACATCAGAGAAACAGGTTTACTCATCTTGAGGTCTTTAATCCCCAATAAGTACCTGGCCTATTTGTGAACCTATTATGGCTGAAAGTGTTCAACTGTAATTAGAAAAAACAAACAAACATTAATTTAGTATTAAGTTGTGTCTGAAATCCTTTAACTTTAACAAGAAATATAGTTTCCAGTGAGTGTAAAGTTGGAAGTGTTTGTTCAAGTTTCACTTCTATTGGTATGATAAAACAGTGACCCAAAGCACCTTGGTGAGGTGTATTTGGTTTAGATGTTGCAATTCAGTTCTTCATTGAGGGAAACCTATGCAGGAACTCAAGTAGGAACCTGGATGCAGCAATTGAAGCATGGACCATGGACGAAGGATTCATTTGGCTGTGGAGCTTGGTAGCATACCTACTTGAGCAGAAAGTTGAGAACTGACATTTTCAAGCACATATAGGAAGCAGAGGGAGCACAAACTGAAAGTGAAGCAAGGCTAAAAACTCTCCAAGCCCACTCCAATGATAGGCTTCCTCCAACAGGACCCAGCTTCTTAAACTCCCACAAGGAGTGCCAGCAAATGGGGCAAGTATTCAAATACTCAGAGCATATGCAGGACACCTCTCATTCAAGCCACCATATGGTTATTTCTTCCAGGAAAGTATTATTACACAAGAAAAGTTCTGGTTTCAGCTCATGTTATTAGTATGCTAAGCAGATGCCAATAGGGCAGAAGCCACTTAGAATGGACGAAAAGAAGTCAACTGCTTCTTAATTGGTTAGAATAATGATTGAGCTGGTGCCAAGGATTCTAAAGTCTCCATCTAGGAAACACTTCTATGGAGTCAATCTTATGCTGTAATACCTTATGTATGGTTTGGGGAATAAGGGCAGAGATGAAATCCTGCCAGTAAGTGTGATGAGTAAAAGAAAACCCTGGTAAATGAAACATTTCATACGGTCAGTTTGTGATCTGACCGTATGAAATGTTGTGTCAGTTGTTTGAAAGAAAATTGCTATAAGCAATTAAAACAAATTATTGCTGGCTTCTGTTCATGTGAGTGCCTTAAAATAAAAATTCGATTTTACAACAATTAATTGATCTGGAGGGATTAATGATGAATAAATAATTTAGAAAAACCTGTAAAGGTAATTTGGTATTGATTGGTAACTAATTCAAGTATAATAACTTTAGGCATAGAACTGACTTGCCTGATTGCTGACAATAGTTTTTACATAATTAGGAAAAATTAGCATTTCTCTGCTGAGAATATAAAGGCTGAGAAAGCAGAGCAAGATCCATGGGACTAGAGTAACATACAATACAAACATATCATGAGAGACACTTGAAAGAATTAAATTCAGAGAATACCTATACTATTCTATGTCCAAGTAGATGTGATATGCTGAAAAAATTATCCACACAGAAATAATGGTAGCAATTCTGGAAAACATTTGTATACCAGAAACTTATAAAGTAATTAAAATTTTGTGTTGTTACATTAAGTGAAATCACATATGAGATGTAACATGTAACATTCACATGGAAGTGTCTCCCCACAGATATGTCTGAATGTTCAACTATGCATAAGTAGCAAATATCACATGATTTTCTTCTTAAGGGCCCTTCTAAAAACTTCAAAAAGTGATAAAAGATTGTCTTTGGATCACAAAGAATAACTTATTGAATAGAGCCTTTAAGTCAACGTAGTGATTGCTGAGAGATTTGTATCGGTCAGCACCTATTTCTACTACTGTTTCAGTTCCCTCGTGTTCCAGTCTTCTCTACTGCTCATCTTAGTCAATTCCTCTACTACTTCAGGCTCAATTTGACCCAATGCTATAGATCTAGCTTCTTCTTCTGTTCTAGTCTTAGTTAACCTTTCTCTCTGTTTTGGGCTTGACTCCATGACAATAGTCAAATATTTAGCTTCTTTATGCTTAATTTCTCCATCCATAAAGTGGAGAGATTCAGTGTGATTCCTAGGACCAGATGAAAATGAACAATGTATGACAAAGTAGCAGAGTGCCTGGGACATAAACAGAAAATGATCTTCAAGCTTAAAATAAACCACATTCTAAAACCTGAAATTTGTCAGAAATTGTAGAAAGTTTCCTTGCTATCGGTTTAGCTTGACTGCAACAGAGACTGATAGAGCCTGTTTGAAGTAGACACTTTTAACAGTCTTGAGGATGAATGCCCTCTGCTGTATTTTAGGGCATGATTAACAGAACACAGCAGAATGAAGAATGGAAAACAAGACTCCTGTTATGAAATGAGTATGCCCATCAATCAAAGGCCTGTGCCAACATCTTTAAAGCAGAAGGTGCAAGCATCATATTGGGGGCACCACAGTGTGAGAAGGGCAGTGCAGTTAAATACCAAAACAGTGCCCACCAAATTTAGCAGCAGGTGTCCACAGGCATAATTCCCATGCAGTATCTAGGCTTATTACATCAGTTCAAACATCTCAAGCTATCTCAGCTTGAAATCCCTCTGTGAAGGAAGAGTCAGTTTGATTTGAATATTGTTCTAGTTTGTCTTCCATTGCTGTGACAAAACACTCTGACTGACACCAACTTGGGGAGGAAAGGGTTTATTCAGCTTATATCTCCTGGATCACAGTTCATCACTTAGGGAGCCCAAGGCAGGAACTCAGGGCTCCCTAAGTGATGAACCTGGAGGCAGGAGCTGAAGCACAGGCCATGGAGGAATGCTGTTCACTGGCTTGCTCCCCTGGCTCATGCCCAGCCTGCCTTCTTATACAGTACACAACAACCTGCCCAGGGTGGCACCATTCATTGTGGGCTGGGCTCTCCCACACTGCTGGACAATCAAGACAATACTTCACAGATGTGGCCACAGGCCAATTCAATGGAGCCAATTCCCCAATTGAAGCTCCCTCAACCCAGGTGTGTCAAGTTGACACTAAAGCTATCCAGCACAAATATGTTATCTATAGAACAGTATACAAATACATTATTATCATCCAGAAGGGAAGTCTCACTTTGTCTAAACATTAGCATAAATTATTCTGCCAGATAGACAGGGAAAGAAATAGAATCAAAGACAAATAAGGTCATTGGAGATGAATAAAATTTACATCATCTCAGGAGAAGCAGGGAAAACTTTATCAGCAGGAAAACAAAATGGATAATTTGGATGGATGGATGATTTTGGGAGACTTTGTACTGGGAAAAGAGTTAAAGTTCTGAGGAAGAAAGAACTGTACAGAAACTTAGTTGCCCCATCTCTAGTTCCTAGCACAGAATCTGGCACAAGATAGGTCTTCAGTAACAAAAGAGGGGAGGGACCCCGGTGTCGAGCACGGGGGGGGGGGTGCTCCAAGATTGATGGTTGTTGGGGCCTGCCAAGGAGGAACCTTCAAGCACTTCCTTGAGGAAAACATGACATCTTTTAGCAAAAAATAAAAAAAGAAAGAAAATCCTCTAAATCAGGTGATATGTGTGTGTGTGTGTGTGTGTGTGTGTGCGTGTGTGTATATATATATATGCAATACAAGTTGGAGAGAACAACAACAACAAAAGAACTGGGGAAATAAAGACTGAAATAGTGAAGTTCTCCCCAAAACAATAAACGTCTGCTTTGGAAAAAAAAAACTCTGGAAAGACTCGGGAAAAGATACAAAACATGTATGAATGTATGACAGAGTGCAGGAACTCAGGTGGGGTGGGGGGGGCATAGAAATGGAAGTGACTCTAAATTCGATTGAGAAATGATGTATGATGAATGGAAATAGTTTAATAACAATAATAAAGTTTTTTCTTTAAAAAAGAAAAAAAGAAAAATGAAAAGATGGCTGAATGAGCTACTTTTTAGGAGAAATGTGCTTTTACTGTTTATAGGTTGCTAAAATACTACAAATGCTAAGTGGATTTTTTTCATCTTTGTGTAATACAGGAGCATAGGAGAACATAGATGAAGCATGTTCTGTATTAGTTTTTTTATTGACTTTCAACAAATGTAAGACAGGCTGTAAAGTATTTAAACCTATTAATGACTCTCTATATCAGGCACTGGTAAGCACAGGCCATGCATCTTTTCATCTTTTCAAGCTCCCATTTAACATAATGCACTAAATAGGATAGGTACCCAATAAAAGTTGATTAAACTAATGGTATTTGAATACACACAGTTGATCATCCGAAATCTTTGTGTATATTTTGTCTAACAGTTCAGAAAATTGCCTGCATGGTTACCACTCAGGCATATTCGATAGTGTGCCTCCCTCATCTATTGATGGCTTATGATTTGGCTCATTTAATTGTGTTTATGTTTTCTCTGTTGTATTTTTGTGAGAAATATGTTTGCTTTTCTGCCAGATTTTTGCTCAGTCACATTTGCATGTGTATTGACAAATTAGTGCATTTCAGTAGCCTTATGTTTCTAGTGAACAGACATGAGATGTTTCATCCGTAGTATCTGTATATTTAAAAATATGCTCTCTAGAAGATGCCAAATTTTTATGTAAATGAATGTGGAAAGATGAAGCTAAAACTTAGTAAATAAAAGAGACTCAGTAGAATTTTTGTAAAATGTGGACCTCATATATCTCTTCCTACAGATTCTGATTTAGTTAACTAGATGGCTAAGGGATGGGAGAATTAAATTACACTGTGTGGTTGTTACCTTTGAACATACAAGTTGCTATCCCACCTTCATTTTTGACAGGAAATTCTTATCAGGGTGGCATTAATTGGAACGTGAGAACAGAATCCTCATTCTCTCCCTCTCTTTCATGACCACGCTTTATTTGTTTACTCTGTGTGCTTTCTATCTCAGGCCAGGGATAAATTTGCAATCACTTAATATTTATTTGTGATCTCATAGTCATAAAAAGTGGTAATTAACCCATATCAATTGTTAGTGAACCTTCTCAAAGATATTACATCTATCATCATTATCTTCTTGCCAATTTCATTTGAAAGGAATCCAATGAATTTAGGGAAAGAAATTTTGAAGCTTGCTTCAAAACTTAGAACCCAGTATGAATGGTCAAGGTCTAACTCAGAAATTCAGGCTAATGTACTTCCCCTTGAAATAACTGTGTGTTCTGGTAAAAAAAAAAGTCACCCAGCATTTAGCTCTGTTTTTTTTTTTTTTTTATACAAAGATTGTTGTTTGGCTTGTGGATAGTGACTTTCAAATATTGGAGAGCAATGAAAATTTAGGGAATGTTATATTAACTCACTCATTTAAGATACAAACTACAGCTAATAACCACCCATTTTTTATTTTCTGTTCTACATGGTAAAGAGAAATTAAGTCATTCCAACAAAATAGTTATCTATAAGTTACTTATTAAATTTAAAATTTTAGAAGAAATTAGAAATGACTCAATATTAGCAGTTTCAAGGAAATCTAAAGTTATCACCCTTAAAGATGTTAACAACATTAGGTGGATGAACTTTGAACCATTGAGAGACAAATTTAGAGAGGCCTTAAATAACACAAAATATATTATGGAAAAATGTGATATACTTACTGATAATTTATGCACATCTACAGTTCTCAATTTTAATAAATTTACATTTATTTGTTTATTTTAATTTTATGTGTATGAGTGTTTGTATGTAAGTTCACCTGTGTCATTCTATTCCAGTGGAGGCCAGAAGAAGGCATCACATCCCCTGGTAATGGAGTTAAAGACAGTTGTTACCCATCAGATGGGTACTGGGAACTGAACCTAGTTCTTCTACAAGAGCAGCCAGTGTTATTCACTGAGCCACCTCTCTAGCCCTAATTTTTCTTTATTATTACATATTTTATTGAGCATTTGTACATCTCGTACAGTGGTTTCCAACCAAACACAGTCCCCCCGCCTCCCTGCCCCATGCACCAACCCTCTATCAGAACTCAGATGTTACAACATTTGAGGTAAGCCCTATCCAAACTCAGTGAACTCAGATGTCCTGTGCAAATACATTCACTGAAGTCTAGTCGGCACATCTAGAAATCCTAGGTAAGGCATACTCTTCCTCACCCAGCAGTACTCAGTCTCTTGTGGTTCTCAGTCCAGGGCTATTCCCCCCTGATTTCTCTTGCACCACTAGGAGACCTTGTCTGTGTTGGCATGGGTCCCATGTCTCGCCCTAACTTTAATACGTTTTAATTGTCTTAAATATAGGAAAATATGGAAGGGAAGAGAGCTAGATACATAGTAATCAATATACATTTGTTGAATAGTTTACAGCTAAATGTATTTTCTGGGGTTAAAATCCTTAAAGCAGACATTTGTAGACAATGAAAACACATATTTATCTTCTATCTATTGGAAATTGTATTGACTTCTCTTTGGTTTTTTTAATCTCCTCATAACAAAGAAGCTTGATATCACCAGAGTGACCAAATGGTAATATTTAATTAGTTTCATTTGGGGCCAATTTGTCCTTCTAAAGAAGTTTCAGTTTGAATGATAAGCAATAGGTTTTCTTCAATTAAAGGGTGAGGGAATTGGGAAAGGAAGAGAGATATTACATACACACACACACACACACACACACACACACACACACACACACACACACCAAGTTAGTGAGTTGGCTCAGCTTTGTCTGATCCATCATGTTAAAAAGATTTTTACCTCACAATTCCAGGTTCATTATCCCCAAAGTTAATGAGCATTCAAGATAGAGATGTAGACATCTTTGTCACGTTGTTTCTCTGAAAATGAAAGCATTCACCCATTATTTGTCTGATGTTTAGATTTCTTCCTTTTATGATTTTTAAAAAATGTTTAAGAGGGCTGGAGAGATGGCCTAGCGGTTAAGAGCACCGACTGCTCTTGCAGAGGACCCGGGTTCAATCCCCAGCACCCACATGGCGGCTGAGAACCGTCTGAAACTCCAATTCCAGGAGAACTCCAGTTCCAGGGGAATCCGACACCCTCTTCTGACCTCCGCGGCATTGCACGACACGGGTGCACAAACCTGCATGCAGACAGTACATTGATACACACACATAAATAAATAAAAATAAAAAAAATGTTTAAGGATGTGATATTGCTTTACTCTATCCTTAGCAGTTACGACACAGAAACATACACATACCCAAAGGAGGGGGACAAAGAGAGCACGTTCATATAGAAACCCCACTTCTAGTCTACGTAGGAAGAAACAGGGTCAAAGATGTTTCATCCCCATGTTCCTGATGTTTGTGCCATCGGCTGACAGAATTTATCATCTACACATTGCACTTCTTGTTGAGATTCACTTGAACATGAATAGCTGCATCTGAAAGAAAATAGAGACTTTATTTCAAAGAAGTGTATGTCTGCTTTTATTTGTCACTGCTTATAAGTAGTCTCATTTCACTAAGGGTCACAAAGTCTATTCTTGACATTCATCATATTCAGGCATTAACAGAAGAAATGTAAAGTTTATACAGTCGATTAGGTGACATTATCTTTCAGGAAACACTGAACTATGTGTGGTTGTATCATTTCTCTTTTAAACCTGGGCGAATATTGAAATCTGGGTTAAGTTTTACCTCATTAATATCTCTAAGACATCACAAATTCTTATTAAGTATTTGTAAAGTAAACCAATTATATACAAACTTATTGAAGCATCTATATTACTAACACTCTTACTAAGTCAAGGAAGTTTCCTTCACTTATTTACCACATGTTACTATATCCTTAGCCTCAGACTAGGTGCTGCTAAATGAGCAGGAACAGCCTGTGAAACATTATTTTACTCTACTGCTTATAATAAACCCAAAGACATACTTGAATTATTCCAGAGAAAACATATTCAGAAAGACAGATCTATATTTTCAGGCAACTTCTCAGGTCAGGTGCCTTTGGGTTCTTTGCATGACTGAGTTAAAGAGTCAGAATGTATATAAAAGCTTAGTGAGTTGTACATGCTATTTCAGTGAACAGCCATAGGTAATCCCTGACTCTGTTGGGTTTCAAGCGTAACCACTGGAGTGGTCTCTTGGGATTGAATTGCAGCTCTGTTGAAATACATCATTCAAGATAAGTCGATTGCATGACATGCAATCGTTAGTGTTTTCATCTTTATCTGCATGAAGACTACCTTCGCATGCATATGTTATGTGCAAACATAATAACTTCAGTAGAGATTAAATTGTTTTGAGAAGTGAAACTTTCAGTTAGTAAAAATGTCTAGTTATAATAAAACAACTCCAAGGGCTGAAGAATTGGTTCAGTGGTTAAGAGCATTGGTTGCACTTAAAGAGGATCCAGGTTTGATTCACAGCACCCACATGGTGGCTAAGAACTGTCCATAACTCTAGTTCTAAGGGAACTTGACCTCTGCATTTGCATGGCGTGGGTGTACTTACATATATGTAGGCAATATATTTATATACATAAAATAAAAATAGTAAATAAGTACATAAAATATTGAAAAATCCAGTGTTACTCTTTATGAGCAGAAAATTTCCCTTAAAAGCTAAACTTTTAAATTTATTACACTGAGAAGGTAACTGGTAAAATAATCAACAAAACCATTTTAACGAGCTAATGAATGTATTTAAGGATGTCAACAGAAGTGAAAAACTTTAATGCATCAATTCCCTAACTTCTGTTGAAATCGAAATTAACATGGAAACATAAAAGATGTATCATGTGAGACATATTTTCCCTTGGCTACACTTGCTGTCACTGTGGGATAAGTAGTCAATAATTATTATTTGGTATCGTATATTTAAATTTTTTTTTTATTAATTTTATTTATTTCCGTATGTGTATGAATGTACTGTCTGCATGCAAGTCTGGGCACCCGTGTCGTGCAATGCCGCGAAGGTCAGAAGAGGGCGTCGGACTTCCCTGGAACTGGAGTTCTCCTGGAATTGGAGTTTCAGACGGCTCTCGGCCGCCATGTGGGTGCTGGGGATCAAACCCGGGTCCTCTGCAAGAGCGGTCGGCGCGCTTAACCGCTAGGCCATCGCTCCAGCCCCTCATATATTTTATAGAAACTTTCAGAACATGCAATTGGGCAGGGATGATGAAATGGTAATAAAAGAGTTAGGAATAATGAATAGGCAATATACATGATCAATGGTGATGCGTAGAGCTTTAAAACTGTTTCCTAGCCCACCGATTATTTAATGTGATCATGGTTGGTGGGAACAGGTGAAATTTGATTTAGGAACTCTAATATAGTTATTTACTTATTTATTTATTTAATTTTGCTTGTAAGTTGTGCTTTAATTTCTGCCATCAGCTATGATGCAGTGAGACATGAATATAAACTTTTACTACTCATCCAGAAAATAAACAGCACATTTATACAGATTTAGCCTAACAGCTTATTCCCTTAAAAATTTCTCAATTTAATTAAAGCTAGTTTGTCTTCAGTGTAAAAACTCGGAGGTATAAACAAACTCAAAGTATTATATACAGTAAGTTATCAATGTACATTTCCAAACTTGCAGTGCATTTTAAACAAATGGTCTTATATCATCTTTTCCTGTTAAGCATACAATCTTGAATAAAAATTTCACAATATATAAACCCACTAAGAGTTCTGTACACAAATACAAGTTATAGAAATCTGGTTTCAAATATAAATACATAAACTGTTATGACCATACAGGTTACAACAGCTTGCTTGTCTTTCTATATGTTTTTTTTTTTTTTTTGGTCTTTTTGAGACAGGGTCTCACTGTAGCCCCAGCTGTCCTGGAACTCACTCTGTAGACCAGGCTGGCCTTGAATTCACAAAGATCCACCTGCCTCTGCCTCCTGAGTGCTAGGATTAAAGGCATGCGCCACCACGCCCGGCATCTATATGGTTTTTTAAAAAAATCATAGAAAATATTTCAATGCACATTCAATAGCTATGACAAGGGCCAACACCCATACTTCACAAAAAGCCTTTAAACCATACTTCATGAAGTATAAAGCCTCACACTAGGTATTTTGGAATGGAAATTGCTAAGACTGAAGAGGCCACCATTTAAATATTCACGTTATAATACAAAAATAGCTCAGATGTATCTGGGAGGCAATGGCAGAGGAGAAAGTGGGTTAGTGCTAGCTCAAGAAAGCGCCAAGAGAGTGTATGAAGGTCACTAAGGAGCTAGTGTACTTTATTTATTTATTTATTTATTTATTTATTTATTTATTTATTTATTGAGACAGGGTCTCCCTATAGCCCCAGCTGGCCTGGAACTCACTCTGTAGACCAGGCTGGCCTTGAACTCACAGAGATCTGCCTGCCTCTGCCTCTCGAGTGCTGGGATTAAAGGTGTGCACCACCACACCCAGCTTAAAGACAGTTCTTAGCCGCCATGTGGGTGCTGGGAATCGAACCCCGGGTCCTCTGCAAGACAATTGGCGCTCTTAATCACTGAGCCATCTCTCCAGTCCAGCCCCGAGGAGCTAGTGTACTTTAAAATTTGCCACTGTTAAACCTAACATAGGCCTGGCAAGAAAGACTTAACCAAGACTGAGAACATCTGGCCCCAGAAGCTTGCCCCCCTACATGTACCCCAACACTCCAACCTGTCTCACACATTAGTGTGCAGGGGAAAAGAGTGAAACTGACAGTAAGTACGAAGACAATTCAGTGCAAATCAGCCAACTCCACGCAAACAATCCCTTATTGCCCTTGAGCAACTGAAAGTCTTCCTAAGCACTGAAGATTCAAGTTGGGATCTATCCTGGACAGCAGATGGAGATAAGAGGGCAAACTCTAGCTGGACATTCTCACATGAGCTCACCTGCTATCGTGCACAGCAGTCTCGCTGGCAAGAACTTCACGCGGACAACAGGATTCTTCTGCAGCAGTATTTATTGTGCACAGCTCTTTTGTGAGAAGGACCCCGAAATGGGGCAGAAGCACTGTTTATATAGCAGTCCAGAGGGTTTGTGTATGCTCTGGATTGGTGCAGTGCCCTGATGCCTCATTAGCATGCCCAAGGCGCGGGCTCAGAGAGTAGTAGTCATGCGCAGTTTGTCCAATGCAAAGGCAACGGCGGGAAGCGGCTTGTTGTTCTAGCGACTCAGGAAGTCGGCGCCATCTTAGGGCGTGGTATAGCACACATTGTTTGTGTGGTAGGCTGCCAACAACCTGCCCTCTCCCACCCCGCCTTCCTTTTGTAGGATTGGACAGTGGAGAATGATAAAACTGTTCCTTACAAAGTGTACTTTCAAACATTAAAATAATATATCTTTAAAACAGCAGATCCAAGAAGGTGACCAGGCAGGGCTGAGTGTCTTCTATGGCTTTTGAAATCACTGAGGTATCCTGGATAATCATTTCTGACACCTCTGGTTGCTTTCCTGTGAAAGCCACATTCAAAAGTGATCTACCCCAGTATCTGTGAAGGGAACGGAGAAGGGGAGGGGAGCAGCTGAGAGGCTGCTGCAGAGAAACAGTCATAGGCACGACAAGGCCAGGAGTGTGCTCGAAACCGAGGAGCTCCAAGGATGGAAGCTCCTCCGGACAGTAATTCCCCCAGGTTAATCAATGTGTTCAGCAGCAAGACACTGGGACAATGTGCACCAAGGTGGCCAGGACAGAATAGCACGGAGCAGGAAGAGGAAAGACTATCGGCACAGGAAAAAAGGGTGAGTGGCTGCCACTGCCCCATGCCATGTTACAGTCCATGGGAGGGGAGGAGGGACAGAGTGTTAGGATGTGTGACACCAGTGGAATTTTCCAGCTTTCTATGGGGAAGGTAGGAGAAGACACACAGAAATGGAAGATGCTAAGATGTTAAGTAAATACATACATCTTAATACTGCATCTTTCCATTTCCATAAATATCACATAAAGCTGAACTTGTTTTTAACTGAGATAGATTACAGAGAAACGTAATATTCCCAATGGCTAGATGAACTATCTTGGCACAGTAAAGATCAAAAAAAGAATGAAGCTCTAATACCAACCTGGCCCTGACCAATTTTGTATAAAGTATTACACAGACAACAGAAAATGGCCACCCCTGGGCAGGTCAAGTAGGAGTTCCTTTCTATGAGTAACACTAGAGACATGGGTTTAATTGCATAGTCTTTCAGAACCGTGAGAAGAAAATGAGAACCAGCTCATTCCCGAAGGCCTAGGTTTTTTCACGCAAAGCACTGGGCTAATGACCCTCCCAGAATTAGGAGGCCATCAGTCCAGGGAACAGCTGTCCCTGTCTCCTGCATGCCTTATCCACAGTCGCTGAGGAGACATGTCACACATCTCCTAGATCCACAAACTCATCTTCCCGCTTGGCCAGGTCATCTTCATCTCCCAAAGCTTTCCAGCTACTGGTGGGTAAGACAGGCTTGTTGGATGAATGTCGCTGGAGCAGAGCAAAAGGAAACAAAGAAGAGAAGCAGGCAGAGTTCCTGAGCAGGCAAGGGGCCTCTGTGAGCTGTGGGGCCTCTGGTTGATTTTCTCCTGTAAGCTCTGCACTTTGCTCATTGTGGCCACTCTGCCGCCACCCAGGATTTGGGCTTCTGGAATCCAAGAGTTGGGCCCAAACCTTGATTTCTGGTCCCTCAATGTGGGGCAACAACAAGCCATGGTAGTCAGTGGGCTTACTATGCCAGTTGTCATAGAACTCTCGGGAGTTGTCCTGAAGCTCGTCAGAAGAGTTAATAAGCTTACTAATTCTCTTGCCTAGAAGATTTTTAATCAAATGGTCTGTTTCTTCCCTGAAAACTCCTCTTTTGGGAGACGACTTAGACTGAGTAAGTGGCAAAGAAAGTTGCTGATGTCTGAAACGTGCTCCTTTCCGTGGGCCTTTGTCCAGTTTTGGCTTTTCTGCATAGAGAGGGTTTCTGAGCAACGTCTGGGCTTTGGGTTCAAACCATACAGACCAATCCCACACAGTGAGCACAGGCAAAGGCTTGCTTTGTGTGTCTAGGCCTTCCTTCCCCATGTTAGTATCTTTCTGATGAGGTGAATTGAAGAAGAAGGTGCTAAAAATAGGTATATACAGGCTATCTGACAAAACAGTCAGGTAAGTCTCTGTGAATTCAAACGCTGGGGGATGCTGGTGCAACAGCTGCCAGACACAATCTAAGAAAAGCAGGAACACAGGAACCTCCTCTTTGTCACTCTGGCGGAGATGGTTTCAGTGATCCAAAAAACAGTGGCCACCCATGACCCACTCCTTTTGGATGAGGCTCTGGAAACCAGTCCTGGTACAGCAGTAGGGGTCCATCATCACTTGCATCATAGAAGAGAGGAGGCAACAGAGGTCTGAGGCATTCTCCTGTAAGAGGAGGACATTCATGTTCTGTGCTTCCAGGCATGCTGTAATCTCTACTGCTTTTTTTTTTAATTTTCATTTTTTAATTGATGCTTTGTGTATTTCACACATCATTTTCTAATTCAGTTCAGGCATATTTCCCTTTCCCTTCCCCCCACTCCATCCCCTCCCAGATCATGCATTCTGCCATAACTGTCCTGCACCTTTGTTTTTTTTTTCATTTTTTAACAATAAGTGATAATTTATGAGTACAAGCATCTTTCATGCAAAACCAATTTGCAAGCAGTTGTGCCCCAACCCACAAAGCCCATGGGTCCAACCAGTTGGTTGTTCTTCAAGTTGATCAATTAGTGTCCAGACAATATTGCTGTACGTTTCACCTTTCACTACTAATCGTCAGCCCTTACATTCTAACCATGGCCCCCTCTTCCACAGATTGATTCCCTAGCTTAGAAAATGGGTGGAGGTAATGAGAGTCAAAACGTCACTTCCTATCTGGAGTGGTGTCATTGGACTCTGTAACGAATTTCTGTTTGCTGTTTTCCTTTCTGGGCTGACAGTTGTCTGACAGAATAACTTTTCGATCCTACTGAATCCTATATGAAGCAAAAGCAATTAGATTATAGGTATTTAAGCAGGTACTAATTAGTTATGGTACTTTTTGGTATAGACACAGATGTTTGGATGGTATGTTAATCTATGAATTACTTTTTCTGTTGAATATGACAGAATAATATTCTGTTGAATATTACTGTGGCTTATAACAACTAACCTGTAGAGGATGTAAGTTGTGGCATCAGCCATGGGCTATTCCTCCAAGGAGAGAGCCAAGAGCAATTAGATTTCTGGGAATAACAGCTTATGGCTGCCTTTGTTGCACAGTATTTCCAGGCGGTGAGGTTGTAGCTGGTGCTGATGGAGGAGTCTTGCTTGATCAAGGAGACCATATTTTGCTTTATTGTTTAGAAGTAATTAGAGGTAATCTCTTATAAAACCAGTAAAACTGCCTTCTTTAATTGACTAATAGACATAGGAACTGTGAAAAGGATTATTCTCTATTCAGAACCAAATATAATACTAAAGTCTCCTTAAGCTATGCACTTAAGCAAAATATATTAATACAGGAGAGCTCTGATATCAGCAATGGATTATTCTACCAAGGAGATGTTGGCCAGGGGATCCAAGCCCCCACAAAAGGTAAAGGCTCCTTGCCTCTAAACTGGGATACCTGTAAGAAGAGAGGCGATAAGGCCCTGCTTGTTGAACACTTGATGTTAACATGGGAAAGATGAATTGAGACCACACATGCAAGTGTCCAGATGGTCTCTGGAAAACCACAGAGTGTTATCTCTACTGCTTTTTTAAGGCAATGTCTGATTATATCAAGCCAGCTGCTGCTTTCTAAGAGAGAAAAAAATTTTATATCTGTGTCCCCAAATTCCACACTATTATCTATCAAAAACAGCTGCTTAAATTTACTGTATGCATTCTGGATTTTCTGCAGGGACAGGAAGTTGCTTGATAAGTCTTCAGTTTTAAAAATTTCATAGGGTGGCCTGTGAATGGTCTTGTAAATTCCATCCAAGAAGTTCTTCTGGATTTGCGAAATGCCATCATCCTGTTCTTTGGGCAGTGCTGACATTTTCAAAAGGGCACTTCCATTGCGGTATGACCAACACCAAACCTGTCACTGACTTTGTAGCCTTCATTGACACTCACAGCTTTGTACTTCGTGCTGCCTTTGGTCCGCTCCAGGTCCCAACACCAGTCTTTAGGTGTGTCAAACATTACTGTATGTTTCCTGGGATCAGTTGCTGCACTGTTTTGTGCAGCAGTTGCATAGGAAAACAGAAACAATCTTTTAAGCAGTTTAGGAGACTGGGTATGATGAATTATGCCACTGACAATCTTTTCAACTTCCTCTTCCTTTGTCTACCTCAGACAAAAGTGGAACACTCGGAGGTCTTTGCAGTGGATAAGTTTCTTAGGATATTTCTTCAGTTGTCCAAACAGAGTTTTCTTTTTCTCATCAAATACACCATAAATCTGATCCACACAGTGGAGTGTAATGTTATTTTCTCCTACAACCTTTTCTTAAACTGAGATTCGTCATTATCCAAAGTAGACTCATCATTGCCCAGACTGCAATCTTGAAGTCAGTGCAGACAAGTCTCCTGTAGACTTCACGTTGACAGGAATCCTCCTGCACATACTTTAGGACTGTGCTGACTTCACACAGCAACTGCTCACCTGGCAACAAGCGAAGCATGACTTCCTTCTCTGTTCCTTCTTTTTTATTTGTGTGAATTTCCTCAGGGCGCACGTATGACACTAAGTGGGGCTTGGGCGGCTTAGTGCCGCCGCCCCGGCCCACTCAGGTTTTCCCCAGCATCCCGCGGCCCAGCGAAGCAACGAGGCGCGGCAGCAGAGCTGGCGGATAGCTCCCTGGCTCAGGCAGCAGCGGCGACAGCTACCAGCGCCAGCGGCTGGGGCTCCGCCCATCCCTAGGGCCTGGCAGCCGCGGCACCTCCCGCATCCGGCTCAGCCGTCGACCCCGCTTGCCACCCCCCGGGACGTGAGCACCTCCCCAAGGAACTCTAATATATTGAACTCTCACCTGAAAATTGACATTTGTTCAATTCTTTTGGCCCTCACTATATCATAAACCACCCTAGAACTCCGTAAGGAAATCTATAGATCTTGAACAATTCTATGAAGTCATTTCTTACAGGTGTGCAAATGCCTCAGCTATACTATGATTTCACAGCAAGGATTCCATAAAAGTTAGCCTCCAGAGAAACTTAACAATTTGCTACAGTTGAGCTCAAAGATGAGAGTTGAAGGCAAAATTGATTGCGCAACTTTAACTTTAAATATAACTTCTGATTTTTTTTTTTTTTTTTTTTTTTTT
>VZQC01009922.1:154969-283167 GCA_009823505.1 Rhizomys pruinosus
AAAAAAAAAAAAAAAAAAGAAGCCAAGTTTAAGTCCCTGTTTACAGTTACCTGTGAGGCTCAATAGACCTCTCCTCCTCATAGTTCTTTTAGCTATATTTTGTAAGTGTTTGTGTATCTGTGTGCGTATGGAAGCCAGTGGTTAATGCCTAGTGTCTTCTTCTGTTTATTCTCAGCTTGTATTTTGATATAGGGTCTCTCACTGAACTTGGAGCTCACTGAATGACTAGACTGGCTAGCTTGGGATTCCCCCTGGGATTTTCCTATCTCTGTCTCTGAGTCCTAAGATTATAGGTGTGTGCTAACACACTAGTTTTTCTGTTTTAAGTGGGTGTTAGGACTCTGATCTGAGGTCGTCATGCTTGCATAGCAAGCAATTTACCCAATGAACTATCCACTTTTTTTTCTCATTGTATGTACATTTATTGGATTATTATAATAAATATATTAACCATTGGAACTTAGATAGTCAAGATATGGATAATATATATGAGTTTTTTCCTCTTTTGTTTATTTTTAAAGGGATTCTACAATATAATAACACTGTTGTTTTCAGATAACATTGATGTTACTCAGTTTGCCATACAATTAGGTAATTGGTGCGTTTTTTTTTTTTTTTTTGAAGTGAGACAAATTATTAAGCATAAGCAATGAATGTAAGTAACATTCACGTAAAACCAATTTGCAAGTATCTATGTCCAAATTTTGAACAACCCAAGGTTCCCATAGTCCAGTTGGAGAAGGTTGTATGCACAGGCATGTTGATCAATTAGGAGTCCAGTCTATATTGCTGTAGTCTCACGATTCACCCCAATCTCTCCACAGCCCTTACATTCTACCACGCCTCCTCTTCTGCAATTTATTCCCTAGGCTTTGGGAAAGGGGCACAAATGGGTGAGAAGCAAAACAGTCTATTTTCTCTGGAGATGTCATTTTGGACTCTAGCCTGTTCAGGTTGTTTTCCTTCATGGGTTGACAGCTTATCCAGTGATACCTTTTTAGTCATACTAACAAAAGCTTTCAGTTTTCTAAAGATCAAAATGCCTTGACTGACGTATTGAGTGATATATTCATTTGTATGGTACTTTAAATCCACCATACTTTATTATTTATTTGTAGTCTCCATTTTTAAATTATACTTTGTATAATTATGTCTTATGTAACTCCACGGAACACATGCTCTTAATTACTGTACAGCAATTTATATCATTTTCTATAGGCTTAAAAATTAAATGATTATAATTTTTCATTTTCAGAACTTCTATTATTTAAACAAACTTTAATACTGGGGATGATTTATAAATATTTGATATTCATCTATGATGTTTCATGAGATCTTAATGCACTTGTAAATAGTTTTGAAGAAATTATCAATGCTATATCTTTCCAAAATCATAGTTAAAGCTATTAATTATGATGATTGTTTTTACATGAAGATGAAAGTATTTGGGGTTTCTTATTAAAGTTATTCTTCACTAAATTTTGTATTAATTCAGTTTCATAATGTTATATAATGTATTAATTTATATTATTGCAGTTTTCTATTGATTCATTAAAAATAGTAACACATTAAGAAGGTTTCTAATGTGTGCCCCTGATATAGATTACAATGGTGACCATGTGTTACAGTCATTGGACATTCTATTTTTTCTTTCATACACACTGAGAACTTGTGTTCAATATTTTTGCATTTTAACTTTTGATAAAATATATTCAGAAAACTGGTTTACTTTTGATGTGTAGTTTTTCTATTACTATTGATGCTGACCATTTCTTATATTTTGGAACATATTCATAGAATATATTTACATCTATTATAAAGTGGAAGTAAGTTCTGTTTTTATGATTATCTAATTATATGCTAGTTGTATATAGGCATGCATTTATGTGTATTTATATAAAGTTACATGCCAAATATAAATGACACTTGTCAATGGTTGAATATGTTTTGGAGAAGCAAAGGTTAACAAGCAGCAAATAAATATAACACTAAAATGTTAACAAAAAAGGCCCTGCAAAATACAATTCTAGACATTGTTACAAAGGATCAATTTTTCATTAAGTTCTTAAAATCATTTCGATACCATTTTTGGTACAAACACATCTGCCTTTCTTAATATTTTCCAGAAGGTGGTGCTATATTAATAAAGTAAGATTTCTGGATTTTAGGTAATACAGATGAATGCTTACCAAAGTATCAAATTACAAATAATTTATAGGGCTTGAAAAATAACCCCTTAGTATTATGGTCCCCCTATTTCAGTAGTTTTAGTCTACAAAGAAAGTTTTCTGCTCACTGGGAGGAAAGGGCTTTAAAAGTATAATTATTTTCTTACAATTTCACTGTTCCTTCTCAATTTACAGGAACAGCTAGGATAACTGGGGTATAAAACTGCTTATAAGTGATTATTTTTTAAAACTAAAGCTGTGTTTATCAATGTAAAATAGATTTAAAGTTATTGTACACTCAGAAAACACCTACATACACATATGCACACACATACCACACACAACACACACACCCAACACACACACACACACACATTTCTTTGCTAAGACTAAAATATCACAGTGGAAAAACCCAGAGTCAGATTTAAACCTTGCTATATTTCCATGAGATCAACTACAAGAAAGTAAGTTCTTTGTTTATAATTCCTTATATTTATCAAGAGTCCACCAAATCTTGGTTCACAGGCATATTTGCATTACATGTTATGTACAGTAATACCCAGTCACCACCCAAGTTCTTAAACAGAACAAGGATCCTTTCAACCACTGATTCCATTCTGTGTCATCAGATATAGATGTCTTTTTCAACAGTTGATAATTTGATATAAATGAAAGGTGTCAATGTGTGCTAATAATGGGACTTTGTTCAGCATAAAAAAATGAACCTCAATAAAACCCTGAACTTTTATTTTGTTTCTAGCTCCAGAATTGTCCAATGAATAGCATCAGGAGCTTGGCCAAGAAGTTTCTTATCCCAACAGTAACTGCATCTAATAAGTAGTCAGAAGAACCAGGGTCAAAGTTCTATTGAGATATTCAGTGTAACCTCATAGGTTTAGGTTCTGTAAGGGAGAAAGAACCACAGACATATGTGTGGAAATATAATTGGTGCATCATTCATTAGCTCTTGGTTTTGTTATATCTCTTCAGTGCCTTCTCATCCAGACGAATGCACAGGTTAGCAATGTCTCATTCTTTACAATAAGCTGGTTCATTACCTATTACATTTAGTGAGTTCCTTCTTTTGATGGAATAGCTTCAAAATATTCAAACTGGAAAATACATTAAAAATAAATAGCAATGGCTTTTGGAAGAAATCATTTGATTAGAGAGATGAAATAAAAATATTCATGCAAAAATTACCCCTATTTTATAGTGCTAAGTAATATAATATAAAATGATGTGGGATTAAATAGTGACTATTTATGATCAATGCTTTTGTTAGAATGTGAAAAAAAAACATAACCAAATATGCTCTTTGAGATGGACTATGGCCATGCTATGTGGACACCATTCTCTCCTCTCAAAGAAGTTGACTAACTGATGCACTCATATAGCCAATAGCCTATGAGATTTGAGATATGGACTCATTAGTTCTTTCTCCACACTTAGAGCTCTCCCCACAATGTCAAGGAGACCTTATACCCTTTCATGACACCGTGGCTTCAGCTAAGTCTCATACCCATTTTGTATTCCTCCTATTGTGAAATCTTAAGTCCCCTGTCTTTACCTTTTTTACAAAAAGAAAAAAAAAATCTCCTGGAAAAATTTTCAGAGTCAGAGTTGAGATTGATTTCTGTGATTCATTTGTCACTGTGAAAAGAGATCAGAGTTGAAAAAAGTGACTTTTGTGATGGCTCCTGCTCACTGCTGCATGACTGGGAGCTTCTAGGACAGAAAAACATTTTCTCCCCTCTGAAGAGTCCTCAGCAGGAGAACAGTTCACTCAGCAAAGCTGATGAAAAATTTTCTTTCTGTTGGACACCTAAATTCTCCTAGAGCACTGTGTACTAATATTCCCCATGTCTTGTAGATTCTGCAATGATCTTTTACAAAATTCCAGGATTATATTCTCTGTTTCCAGCTCCTTACATTGTTTGGATCCCACGTGGTGTTCATCTCCAAATTATCTGAGTCATTAGGCATTTAGAAAAGAGAAATTGTTCTTTGAGGAGTCTGAGCACAGAACAATGAGCTATTCCTTCACCTGGTTTGGCTTGTTCCCTTAAAACCTACTGACAAAAATGATTATTTCACCAACTGTCCTCAGAACGCACATGCATATTGCATGTGGTGAAACTACAACAATATAGACTGGACACTCATTTGATCAACTTGATTGAACATACAAGCCCCCCCTGCTGGATGGTGGGACCCATGAGCTGTGTGGGTTTGGGCACAACTGCTTGCAAATTGGTTTTACATGAAGGATGCTTGTACTCACAAATTATCACTTATTGTTAAAAAAAATGAAAACAAAACAAAACAAAAAAGCAGATAAAGATGCAGAAAACTTATGGCAGAATGCATGATCTGGGATGGGTAAGGGTGGGGTGGGGGGAAGGGAAGGGAATATATGCCTGAACTGAATTGGAAAATGATGTATGAAATACACAAAGCATCAATAAAAAAAAAAAGCTAAGAAAAAGATACAAGACATGTGTGGCAGAATGCATGAACTGGGGTTGGGTGGGGGGCATGGAAAAGAGAGTGTGTCTAAATTGGACTGAGAAATGATGTATGACACGCACAAAACACCAGTAAAAATATGTTATTTAAATAAAAAAAGAATTATCAATGACAAAAAAAAGAAATATATGCAGAATTTATTACATTGTCAACTGTTCAAACATGGATGTATCATTACAAGGCAGTATGTCTAATTTTGCATTTATCTAGATTATCGGTTTTCATTCCCATTTCTAATAAATTGAGGCCAAACCGTTTTGGAATAACAATTCATGATTCTTATAGAAATTGTATCCCTAAGCTCTTGATGAAGCAATCTATGAATCAACTTAGAGACAGCAAATGTACAGTTATGAATGAATGTATCAGCTTTTAAAATTTCTAGTGAGCTTGTTTTGCCTCCAAGTTCTTGATTCATTTCTGTTGACCTGGGCTGGATTCAGTCAGTTTCCTGATGGGGGCAAGCTTCTCGCTTGAGTCATTTTGTCTCTGATTCACATGGTCTCTTGACATACTCTATGAGTATGTACAATGCTATCGAGACAAAGCTTAGAACAGGCACCTCATCACAGTGCTTTATCACCTATCTAACTTAGTAAAGTTAACACTTTAAGTATCACGGGTGCCATATGTTTCAATTATTTTAGCTTCTGTTACTGGACACTTCATGATTTTTAGCTTCACAGCCAATATAAGTAGAAATTAATATTTTATACAATTGTAACAATTATTGGCTGTATACTATGTATGAAGAATATTGGTATTTAATAAATATCATTTAAATTTCAGGTCCATTCTTTAAAATTGTCACTATCATGTCTACTTTGAAAGATATTTAGTTTTCAAAGAATCATCTATTCATGGCCAGATAAATAATAAGCAACAAAGCCTCAGTTTGACACAGGTTGTTTCAGGAATAGAATCTATGGAGTACCCACATTCATTTTATTTACTTTTGCTGTGTGTCAACCAATTCACAGAAAGAAATGAACAATGATCAACTAGGTGATTGTTAATTTGTATTAAATATAAATGGCTTTGAGACATATCTATTCTACACATAATTATTATAAGAAGTAAGCTAGACCACACCTTAGAATGCTGTTTTCTACCTTACACTTTCAGAGTCTATAGTCTAATTGGTAGGCCTGTTCCTATGGCAGAATGAACCAATTAAACCAAGTTTTCATCCTGCTTCTTGCTAAAATGTCAAGTCAGAAATGGGATTCATTTAAAGGCATACAATAGTAAATGGGGTCCATTTAAAACAGGACACCCTAGGCTATATTCCTAATTAGAAGATTGAAATAAATGCTACCCTTTAAAATTGTAACATGCTCTTAATATTTTCCTAGTTTATCAGCTGTATTGAAATCTAATATCACCTGAGTCACAGAGACATTTTCAGAAGATTTTCTGGAACATTAAAGAATCTCCACAAAGAATAAAAATAATTGGCTTGGAGGCATATGAGCTACATGTGAACTGACAGCAGAACTGTTAACCTTAACACCTTTGCAAACTTCAGAATCCTCCTCTGTTTCTCCGTTCACTTTACTTCCACCCCTCCTCCTCACCTCCTCCCCTGGCACCAACTTCTCAATATGCATTTGCAAATTTGTATACAAAATCCTTTTCATTTCTCCTCTTTTCCCCATACCCCTTGCTACTCTTCTGACCCAGACCATCATTTGGAAGAAAGCAGTAAGTTTCAAACACATTTTCTTGTCTGTAGTGCCACTCTTTCCTCTCTTATTGTAGTATAATGTCAAAGCAAATGTCCCATTTTCTTCATTTTAACATGGATTTAAATGTTCTTATTGATTAGCTTTACTTTTCTTGAACCTTTTCCAAGATTAATAGATGGCCTATGTGTTTTAATTATTCCTTATCTAATTCTATTTGTTTTTAGGTGATTCAGACCACTGGGATTCTAGAAATCACATAGTGGTGTCAATTTGAGAAGCACTAGCTAGAGCCAGTCAATTTTCAAGTTGCAGTCCTCAAAAGATAATTGAAAAGTTAGGACCTCTCTTTGAAGATCAGGGGGAAAGTGGTGGCTGGTATAGGCCCCTTTTACATGATTCCGAGCTTAGTCTCCTTATTCATCACTGCCTTCCAACTCTAAAAAGGCACTCATTCATTCTTGTCTTGAAATTCTTTCCTATCTTATTGGATTCAGTACCAGCAGGCTCAAAGTCATGGAAAATAAAAAAAAATAATAATATTAAGAAGGATAACAATGAAGCTATAAAAATGGCTCAAATAGGGCCAAGAAAACATTCAAGCTCAATAAGAACAATAATGTGAAATTGGGCCTAATTTTTTCACTGAAAAAAATTGACAAATATAAACATTTTGTTAAGTCACAGCTAAGAAAACATGGGCCTATATTCCTGTAATTTTCAAAGAAAATTCCAAAGAATTTGTTGAAGTGTTGTATACTAGCTCCTGCACTCAGCGATTTGATACAAAATATCAGACACTGAGTTGGTGACATTTATTTCAAGTTTAAAAACGTTTACGTTTTGAACAAACAGTACCAATGTAATAATTTCTGTTAGAGAAATAATTGAAGGTATTTTTTAAAGTCTTTATTTTGGATACTACTTTTTTTTTTACAGTTGTTTTCAGATCACATTAATGTTGCCATACAATCAGGTAATTGGCACTAGCATCCACAGATGAGGGATGCCACTCCTCGTTTGTTTTTCTGGGACTGTGTTATTTCGCTTAGCATATTTCTAGCTCCGTCCTGCAAGCTCATGATGTCATCTTTCTTTACCGCTGCACAGAACTCCATTGTGTAGATGTACCACATTTTCTCTATCCACTCATCAGTTGAGGGGCACTTGGGGTGGTTCCAGCTCTTTGCTATTGTGAAGAGAGCTGCAATAAACATGGCTGTACATGTATCTCTGTGGTAAGATGAGTCTTATGGGTACACATCCAAGAGTGGTATGGCAGGGTCAGGTGGCAACTTCATTCTGAGTCTTCCAAGGGTTCTCCACACTGCTTTACACAGTGGTTGTACAAGTTTACATTCCTGCCAGCTGTGGATGAGTGTTCCCCTTTCTTCATAACCTCTCCAGTATTTGGTTATTTGTTTTCTTGATCCTAGCCAGTCTTATTGGAGTGAGATGATATCTTAAAGTGGTTTTAATTTACATTTCCTTAATTGTTAGCAACTTCAAACACTTTTTAAGATGTTTCTCAGCCATCTCTAATTCCTTACTTGCTAAGTCTCTGTTCAGCTCTTTGCTCCATCTATTGAGTGGGTCATTTGTTTTCTTTCTCCTTTGCTTTTGAGTAGTTTATATATTCTGGAAATCAATGCTTTGTCAGATGTATCTGTGGTGAATGTTCCCTCCCACTCTGTGGGTTTTCTCTTCACTTCCTTTATTGTTTCTTTTGATGTACAGAAGCTTTTGAGTTTAATGAGGTCCCATTTGTCAATTGTTGATCTTGTGCAGCTGCTGTCTGAATTAGAAACTCTTTTCCTACACCTATGTCTTGTAGGCTGCTGCCAACTTTTTCTTCTATTGCCTTCAGAGTTTTGTGTTTCACGTTGAGGTCTTTGATCCATCTGGAGTTGACTTTTGTTCAAGGCGAGAAGTATGGGTTTAATTTCATTCTTCTACAAGTGGTGATCCAGTTGTGCCAACACCATTTGCTGAAGATGCTATCTTTCCTCTATTGTGTGAAGGTATTTTTAAATGTGGACAAGTAAAGGATTTTTATTAGTATATTATAACAAAGAGCAAATTTTAGGAAATAGTTTAAATATAAAATATTAAGAAATTTGCTTAAATTAAAGAAAGACTGAAACAACAAATGGAATGACAGTCAGCTATGTTGTGAATTCTGCTCTATAGATTCAACTACTGTGATTTTGTGAAAATGCTCGGTGGTGTGTGTGCGTGTGTGTGTGTGTGTGTGTGTGTGTGTGTGTGTGTATGTATGTGTGTGTGTGTGTGTGCCTGCTGTATATCCCTGCCTGGATATTACTGTGAGGTTATATTATTGAGAATGAGATTGTCCTGCTGATTTTAATTGATAATGAAATTACAAAAGATATTTATTTCCTTCTTCCTGTTACTATATACTTGATAACACATTGTTCAATGTTTAGTTTTGCAATCAGATCAATATCATAGTTTTCTGTAAAAATGTTTATTATGATGTGTGTCTGTGTGTGGCTTGTATTTCGTCGAGAATATTTTCATCTATGTTAATTAAGAATATGGACCTATAGTTTTCATTCTTGTTGAGTCTTTACTTAGTTTTGGTATTACTAGTGACACTGGCTTTATAGAAGGAGTTTGGGAGTCCTCCCTCTGTATTTATATTTTTAGATAATTTAAGAGGTACTAGTTGTAGATCTTCTTTGAATATCTGGTAGAATTCTGCTGTGAATCCATTTGGGCCTGGGCATTTTTTAGTTAAGAGGCTTTGTATTACTCTTTCAATTTCCTTATTTAGTGTGGGTCTGTTTATGCTTTTGATCTCTTCTTGGTTTAACTTGACTTTAGAAATTCATCCATTTCTTCTGCAAAGAAGGACAGTTTGACTTCCTCCTTTCCAACTAGTACTCTAATTTCCCTTTCTTGTCTTATGTTTCAAGCACTATATTGAAGAGGAGTGGCAATATGGGGCAGCCTCGCCAGGTTTCTGCCTTAAAGGGGAATGCTTCTAACTTTTCTCCATTTGGGATAATGTTGGCTATGGGTTTGTTGTATATGGCTTTGATTACATTTAGGAATGATCCCTCCAGTCCAGTTATATAAATGTACCATATTTTCACTATCCATTTATCTATTGAGGGACATTTAGGTTGTTTCCATTCTTTAGCTATTGTGAAGAGGGGCAGCAAACATGGATGTTCAGCTATCTCTACAGTAGGATGAGTCCTTGGGTACATGCCAAGGAGTGGTATAACTCAATCATATGGTAGTTTACTTTTTAGATTTTTAAAAAGTTCTTCACGCTACTTTCCATAGTGGCTGCACAAGTTTGCATTCCCACCAGCGGTGACTGAATGTTCCCCTTTCTCCACATCCTTGCCAGGAATTCCTTTCTTTTGTTTCCTTAATCTTAGCCAGTCTGACTGGGGGTTAGATGGAATCAGGTGGATCTCTGTGAATTCAAGATCAGCCTGGTCTACATAGAGAGTTTTAGCATAACTGGAGCTACAGGGAGACCCTATCTCAGACCAAAAAAAGGGGGTTTTTATCTGTACTTCTCTTATTACTAAGGATGATGAGCGCTTTATCCATTTTTATTTCTTTATATGAAAACTCTTTGCTCAGATCCATAGTCCATCTTTTGCTTGTGTTATTTACTTTCTTGTTTCTTTGTTTTCTGAGTTCTTTATATACTCTGGGTATTAATTCTTGTTGTAGGAGTATCAGGTTAACATTTTCTCCCACTCAGTGGGTTTCCTTTTCACTTCCTTGATTGTTTCTTTTGCTGTACGGAAGGTTTGTAACTAGAGAAGCTCTCACTTGTTGATTATTGATCTTAATGCCTATAAAACTGAAGTCTGGGGGCTGGAGAGATGGCTTAGCGGTTAAGAGCGCCGACCGCTCTTACAGAGGACCCGGGTTCGATCCCCAGCACCCACATGGCGGCTGAGAGCCTTCTGAAACTCCAATTCCGGAGAACTCCAGTTCCAGGGGAATCCGACACCCTCTTCTGACCTCCGCGGCATTGCACGACACGGGTGCACAGACTTGCATGCAGACAGAACACTGATACACATACGGAAATAAATAAATGCCGGGCGTGGTGGCGCACGCCTTTAATCCTAGCACTTGGGAGGCAGAGGCACGCGGATCTCTGTGAGTTCAAGGCCAGCCTGGTCTACAGAGTGAGTTCCAGGAAAACAAAACAAAACAAAACAAAAAAAACCCTGAAGTCTGATTTAGAAAGTCTGGGACACTTTATAAGCAGCCCTAGAAGGGAAGTTTATAATTCAAAGTGTCTACATTAAAAATCAGAAAGAGCACATTAAATGACAGTAAACTAAAGTTTCTGAAAAGGCAAGAACAAACCAAACCCAAATCCAGTAAGGGAGAAGAAATAATAAATATCACAGAAGAAATTAATGAAATAGAAAAACAAAGAAAACAATATAAAAAAAAATCAATGGATCTAAGAGCTGGTTCTTTGAAAGGTTAAGCAATATATACAGACCCTTAGCACAGTTAACCAAAAGAAAGGAATAGCAAATCCAAATTAACAAAAACCAGAGATGAAGCCATGTGTGGTGGCACATGCCTGTAATCTCAGCACTTGGAAGGCAGCGTCAGGCAGATCTCTATGAATTCAAGGCCAGCCTGGTCTACATAGTTCCAGGACAGCTGGGGCTACAGGGAGACCCTGTCTCAAAAAGACTAAAAAATATAACAAAAACCAGAGATGAAAGGCATCACAACAGATACCTCCCCCACATACCCCCCCCACACAAAAAAATGACACAGCCTACTGTGGGAGCCTTAGGCTCGCTCCCAGAACTGTAAGATAAGTCTCTAATGATGAAGATGGAGCATAATTGGACACAGGAATTGGAGCAATGGACTAGAACTGAGCTTGAAGCCTTTTCCCCCAAAGTTTAGCTTTTGTTTTCCTAGAGGATACTGTGTAAGCTACTAAGGGAGAAAATCAATCAATAATCCAACCCAGGCCTAGAGCCCAATAACTATAATGACTGTCATGGCAAACTACTTATATTGGTGCAGTAGTGGCACTGTTATCTTGGGGGTGATTACAGCTATCTAATTGGATTTAAAGCCCTCTTAGTGGAAGAAAATTCCTGGGTGGCACTGTAATTATACATGACTGGAGAGGCCATAGATCATAGATAAAACCTCATCTCTGTCATATTTCTAGAAAAATGAAATTTCTTACCATATGCTAACTATGGATTCTTATATTTACAGACAAGTATACTGTACAGCACTCATCAAAGAAGCTTCTTTTTGCAACAGATGGAGGCTACTGCAGAGTTCCATGACTGGTCACAAATAGACAATATATACCTGAGAGATGTCCAGCCCTAGGTGACATAACTACAGTGGAACAGAGGTTCAAGTGGAACACTAAGGTTCAAGGGATGTAGTGGAACAGGGGGTAGAGAGAAAAGTAGTGCATCCCTCTACTCTCACCAGCGAAGCTTTCTTATACAACAGAGTGCGGTGCACAGAATTCCACAACTAGCTAAGTATTAAAGAATACAAGACTGCAGAGATGTATCCCTGGATAGAACTCTTATATTAAACCTTACCCACCCATGGCTTAGGGACGATTGCAGAAGAGGGGGCAGAAACACTGTAAGGGCCAGGGTTTGTCCATGAACACAGGGAAAGAAAGGCTTTCAGGAGGTTTGCTCATGTGAATTTGTGGCAATGGCAGTGTGGAGCATAAGACCCATGCCAGTCCAATCAGATAAAGGTCCAGAGTGGCAGAGAGGAAATGGGCAGTGGGCTGAATCAAGCCTGGGAACTGTTGGAGACTGATTACTGAGGAGAAAGGGAGAGCAGACCTTCCTTAAAGTCTATAGTTAGGCTGACTAGATTCCCGTGGATGAAGTTGCACTGAAGGAATCAGTGTAAAATGCAGGGACTTAACATGTATGGCAGAACGCATGAGGTCTGGTGGGGGAGAGTGTGGGGTCATAGATGGGGAGGGGGTACAAATTTGATTAAATATTGTATGAAATGTACAAAAGCTCAATAAAAACTAAAATCCATTTTAAATTAAAACAAAATTTGACTCCAAAAACTACTGAATTTTTTTTTTGAGACATGGTCTCCCTATAGCCCCAGCTGGCTTGGAACTCACTCTGTAGACCAGGCTGGTCTTGAATTCACAGAGATCCTCCTGCCTCTGCCTCCCCAGTGCTGGGATTAAAGGCCTGCACCACCGCACCTGGCTTAAAAAAATATGGAACGCTTCACGAATTTGTGAATTTGTGTATCATCCTTGTGCAGGGGCCATGCTCATCTGCTCTGTATAGTTCCAATTTTTAGTATATGTGCTGCTGAAGAGCACTTTTTTCTATTTTAATAACAAGTGATGTTTCTGATTTTCCCTATGTAAAAGTGATCACAGGGTATATAAGTAAATCTTGTAGTAATAGCTCATATTGTTTCATGACTTGGATTTATATTTGTGACTTCATAATTTTAACATTTATAATTTCCTGATCTCACTGTAAACATATATTTGCATGGGTTCTTCAAAATATTTACTATGTTTTGTGTTTAATCTTCATATATATTTTATTCTGTTTGTACTTATCTAGGAATTTTAAATGAACAAATTCATTATTTTAAAAAATCTATATGATAATACTAAATTATTAGAATGATAGTATCATTAATTTTTAGCACAATGCAAATAAGTAAGAACTAATATAAAAGTTATCTATAGGGAACACAAGGAAAGGAAGAAAAATGCTATGCAGGTGTCACTCTCATGCTGCCTAGAGCTTCTTAGCTCACCTCTCAAGTCTGCCATCAATATTTGAAAAATCAATTTTCTAATTTGCAGATCTCTTCTCACCTCTGAAAGCTAAGGCTAGCTTTAGACTGAATGAGTTTGAGGGTTTGAGAAGATTATCTTATCAGAGTAAATTTATCCAGTTGGTGTTAAATGAATGTTTACATTTATTTATGAATCAAGGTAGTGATGTTTGAGACACATTAATTCCATGAAGGGGAGCTTATTTAATGACTGTATTTCAATAGTCACAATTTCCACAGATCTCTGGCCATTCCCTGGGCCACTCCATTCAGCAGTCTTCCAGAAAAGCTTATGAACAAAGGCACAGTGGCAAGGTAAGCACATCCAGTTTTGATCCTTGTTACATCTATAGATGCACTAGCTTTGAAACTAGCTTTGATCTGATCTTGCAAGGAGAGCACTCTCGAGGCATTGGCTTAATGGTTTATAAGAGGCATGTAGATCTTAAACCATCAGACTACCGGGCAGCAAGAGCAAGCACTGATTCTGAAAATGCCATTCAGTACTACTTATCTTCCAAGGGTGTTAAGAAAGAATGAAAAACACTAATGTGTATACAAAGACATATAGTGGGTTCAAGGTGCCTTGATACTAAAATATTTTCCAAAACTATTGTTAGGGTTATATTTGCTTGAAAACATCTGTTCTAAACTATTTTGGGGGGAAAGTTTTTTAAAGCTATTTTTATTTTTTTATTGAGCATTTGTACATTTCATACAATGATTCCTAATCAAATTTAGCACCCCCTATTCCCCAATTCCCCCATTAGAACTCATGCATTACATCAACCAAGTTAAGTCCTATCCAGTCAAGCTTTGAACCCAGATGTCCTTCTGTGCAAATGCATCCACTGGACTCTAGTCAGCACATCAAGAAAGGTATATTCTTCTTCATCCAGCAATATTCAGTCTGTAGCAGTTCTCATTCCAGGGCCAGTCCACCACCGATTTCTCTTGCTTCTAGTAGTCTGTAAGCCTCTGCTTCCCTACATTCCTGCACCAGCCCTGGCTCTTACAATCTTTCTGCCCCTCTTCCACAGTGCTTCCTGAGCCATGGGTAGGAGAGGTTTGATATAGGACTCCCATTCAGAGATACACACTCTGGAGGCTCCAATTCTTTGAAACTTGGCCAGTTGTGGCCTTGTGTTTGCATTACACTCTGCTGTATGAGGAAGCTTCCCTGGTAACGATTGAGGGATGAACTCATTTTCTCTCTGCCCTCATTCCAGTATGTTCCATGAGTCTTAGGTGTAGAGGTTCAACCATAGATGTGTCTCCTAGGATTAGGCATATTTCAGATGTACATTTTCTGTGCCCTGCCAGTTGTGGGATTCTGCAGTAGCTTCCAACTGTTACAAAGAGAAGCTCCTTGGATGAGTGGTGTGTGGTATGCTTGTCTGCAAATATAAGATTCCATATTAATGTACAATAAGTAATTTCACTTGTCTAGAGATATGACACTGATAGGGTTTTCTCTAGAATCTATCTCTTCTCCAGCCATGTGCATTTGGCTGAGTTTAGAGTGGCACCCATGAATTCATTCCCACTGAGACGGTTTTAATCCCAATTAGATAGATAGTTGTTATTAGCCACCAGATAAAGTGCCACTACTTCACCAATAGAGGTAGTTTGCTATGCAGGTCATTATGATTTTTATGCTTTAGGGATGGTTTGGACCATTGATTGAATTTTCTCCCTTAGCAGTGTGTGTATTGTCTAGCGTTATGAGCAATAAACTTCAGGTAGAAGGCTTCCAGTTCAGTTCTTGCTCTCTTACTCTAAGTTCTATTTCTGATGTATATCCTGTCTTGAGGAATGGACTCTCATTTTCTAGTTCTGGGAGATAATCAAGAGCTTTAGTCATACCCTCTGCTATTTGGACAGTCTCTTTGATCACTCTCACCAACCACTCCAAAGGAGCTATCTTCTGTCTGGCACTGTGTTCCTTGCCATACAGCCCCCAAGTATACCTGTGCACTAATGTTCATAGTGTATGCGCATTTCTCATTGGGTCTCAGGGGATTCTTATTACCCTCTCGGTAATAAGATAATAAGCCACCCAAGATCCAATTATCTCTAGTCTTTTTTCTTCCCTTCCCACCTCCCTCCTCCCCCAGGTCCAGCACCCCCATTATCCTCAATCTCCCTCTCTCCAGTGTTTAATTGAGTGGCAACTGAAATACTTGTCTGTAAATATAAGGATACATATTTTGCATGTGGTAAGAAGTTATATTTGTCTAGGGATGAGACAGACAGTTTGGGGATCTTCTCTGGGCTCTATGACCTTGCCAGCCATCTGTATTTGGCTATGTTTACAGTACCTCACATGAGTTTTCCCCCCTCAAATGGTCTTTAAGTCCAATTAGATAGTGGTTGTTACTCCCAAGATAAAAGTTCCACTACTGCACAATGTCATGTGTTATGCTGGTCATTGATGTGGTTATTTAGCCTTGAAGTGGGGTTGGACTATTGATTGATGTTTTCCCTTATCAGCTTGTGTAGTGGTCTCCAAAGCTATGAGAGCTAGACTTCAGTTCAGTTCCAGCTCCATTGCTCCAAATCCTCTGGCAGAATTATGTTCTGTTTTCAGTGATAGGGTCTTACCTGAAAGTTCTGGGAGCCAATCAAGGGCTCTAGCAGTACCCTGTGTAATGTTTGGAGTCTCTTGGATGACCCTGGCCAACAACTCAAAGGAAGGTTTATCCTGTCTGGTACTTTTTGTTGTTATGTAGACTTCAACTGTGCACAAGGACTCATGTAGAGATATTGTATTCGTAATGCATCAGTAGGTTGCTGGACTAATATGAGTCACCACCCATCAAAGAAACTTCTTTTGCACCAGACAGAGACTATTACAGAGTACTACACTGGCCATCAACAGACATTGTCTGTGAATTGCCCAAGCCTCAGTGTCACATCTACAATGCAACCTTTGTACCTAAGGCTCATGGAACATAGAACAAGGGGCAAAGAAGACAATAATGGATATCTCAATTCTCATTAAAGATGTTCCCTAATGCAACAGAGGATATGAACACAAAAGGTCACAAATGCCCAAACCTTAGGGTGTAAGAGTCTGGGTCCCTGGGCAAGTCTCTATATTAAACTTTACCCACCATGATCCAGAGATCATTGAGGAAACAAGGGATTGTAATAGCCAGGGAGGAGGTACACTGCCGTATGGCAACAGAGTCCTCCAGGCTCCTGGGACCAGCAATGGTGTCACCACATACAAGACTTATGCAAACTCAAGTAGGCAAAAACCTATCACAAATTGTGGAAATGGGCAACAAACTCCTATCTTAATTAAAGAATTATTGGCAGCTGATTATTGCTGAGTGAGGAAGAACTGACTTTATTTTTTATTTATTTATTTATTTTTTTATTGATGCTTTGTGTATTTCATGCATCATTTTCCAATTCAGTTCAGGCGTATATCCCCTTCCTTTCACCCCGCCCCACCCCTACCCATCCCAGATCATGCATTCTGCCGTAACTTTTCTGCATCTTTCTGGGTTTTTTTTGCTGTTGTTTTGTTTTCATTTTTTTTTAACAATAAGTGATAATTTGTGAGTACAAGCATCCTTCATGTCAAACCAATTTGCGAGCAGTTGTGCCCAAACCCATACAGCTCATGGGTCCCACCATCCAGCAGGGGGCGGGGCTTGTATGTTCAATCAAGTTGATCAAATGAGTGTCCAGTCTATATTGTTGTAGTTTCACCTTTCACCCCAATCACAGCCCTTACATTCTACCACGCCTCCTCTTCTGCAGATTGTTCCCTAGGCTTAGAAAAGGGGCACACGTGGATGAGATGCAAAACAGTCTACTTTCTCTGGAGCTGTTGTCTTGGTCTCTAGTCAATTCTGGCTGTTTTCTTTCATGACTAATGGACATAGAAACTGTGAAAAGGATTATTTGCTATTCAGAGCCAAATATGCTAAAGTCTCCTTAAGCTACGAACTTAAGCAAAATATATTAATACAGGAGCTCTGACATCAACAATGGATTACTCTACCAAGGAGATGTTGGCCAGGGGATCCAAGCCCCCACAAAAGGTAAAGGCTCCTTGCCTCCAAACTGGGATATCTGCAGGAAGAGAAGCGATAAGGCCCTGCTGTTGAAGACCTGATATAAACATGGGAAAAATGTATGGAGACCGCACTTGCAAGCATACGGATGGCCTCTGGAATGCCAGAGAGTGTTACCAAAGGCCACTAAACCAATAAAGCAAATATGGGTCTCCTTGAGTCAAGCAAAACCCCTCCATCAGCACCAGCTACACCTCATCTGCCTGGAAACACTGTTCAGCAGTGGCAGCCTTATGTCTGTATATCCCAAACCTAATTGGCTATTGGCTCTCTCCTTGGAGGAATAACCCACAGCTGATGCCACAAGCTTACATCCTCTAATGGTTAGGAGATGTTATAAACCACACGATGACCCTGTCATACTTAATAGAATAAAATGTAATTCATGGATTAACATACCATCCAAACATCTGTGTCTATACCAATGTAACCTACCATAACAACTAGTAATGTTTAAATACCTATATATCCAATTGCGAGTGCTTCATTAGTAGGACCAAAAGGCTATATATTATACTGTTTAAATAACTATATATCTAATTGCATGTGCTTCATTAGTAGGATTGAAGGTTATGCCTGGACAAGCTGGCAGCCCATGAAAGGAAAAACTGATTTTAAAGGGAAGGACTCTAGATAGGCTGACTAGACCCCAGTGGATGGACTTGCACTGAGGAACATCTGGGGACACTAACTTGACATGATGAGCCTTAACACAAATAACATACTCTACAGATTCTAGTGCAGGGTGCTACTGTGGGGAAGAGGGTATAAAGATGATTAATATTGATTGAGATGTTCTGTATGAAATACATAAAAATTCAACAAAAAGTTACAAAAGCATTTTTAATTGAATATTTGCAAATTTCATACAATATATTTTGATCATATTTAGAACCCATCTCCTATCTGCACTCCTTACTACCCATGCCTGATCAAATGTACTCTATTATATATATATGTAGATATAAATATGATTTTTGATATATATATATATATACATATATATATATATAATAAAATGGTCAAATTAACACTTGAATGAGTTAAGCCAAGATATAGTTGAACATAATCATTATCATTAAAGTCAAGAACTATAGGGGCTGGAAAGATGGCTCAGTGGTTAAGAGCGCTAGGTGCTCTTGCAGATGAGCTGAGTTAATTCTCAGAACCCACATGGTGGCTAACAACTGTCTGTAACTCCATTTACAGGGGAATCTGACACTCTTTTCTGACCTCTGCAGGCATTGTACAACATGGATCCACTTACATGCATGCAGGCAATATACTTATAAACATCCATTTTTTTTTTAAAGTCAAGAACCTTAATTTGTTATTTGTGAACACTTTACTAACTTCTGGTAGATTCTTAACCTCTCTAACTTACCAAAATAAGGCCATTATACTTGTGATTATGCTAAAAAGGTGAAATACTGGGTAATTTTTATTAATTTTTATATTTTTTTTGTCTTTTTAAGGCAGGGTTTTCCTGTAGCCCCAGCTGTCCTGGAACTCACTCTGTAGACCAGGCTGGCCTTGAACTCACAAAGATCTGCCTGCCTCTGCCTCCCAAGTGCTAGGATTAAAGGTGTGCGTCACTATGCCTGGATAATTTCTTATTCTTAGATACTAAAATATAAATAAAAAGTAAAATGTCTATTTAAAAATTATTTATTTCTATCTACTGTGTTGAGTGGTTTTGCCTGTATGTATGCGCCCCGCATCTGTGCACAGAGGCCAGAAGATGGCCTCAGATCCCCTAGAACTTGAGCTGCAGACTACTGTTAGGTGGAATGTGGATGCTGGGATCCAAACCTGGAAAAACATCAAATGAACTTAACCACTATTTCCCCAGGCTCAAAAATAAAATATCAGTTCTGAATATATCAAGGTATACAGTCAAAATTTTCTGTAACCTTAAAAAAATTCTTCATTAAGCATAGGTTCCATAGGGGAAATAATACTGGGCATTTAAATAGATTTTCATGTTTTAAAAGATCCCACCTGTGCAATAGCTGCATGGTTTTTGTGAAGGGAATCAAGACTCTAATTTACTTTGATGCCCAGTCTGTGGAGGGAACCCTTGCCTAGTTGTATAAGCCAGGCTAAAAACCCATGGGGAAGGTCAAAGCCCAGGCAGGGAGTTTATTAGCAGTTTTACTGCCTTGACATACGACCTATCAAACTGCATTTTAAATGTTTATGCTTCAGTCCCTAGATAAAAGCTGTTCTCAGCCTTAATTGTAGAAGCCTCTTGTTACAATAGTGGATTGAGACTCCCAATACCCATGGTGTTGAGGAAGAATGATGTTGTGGGCTCAGCCCTAAACCGATGCTTAGACCATCCCCTCTAAAACTCAGTGAAAATTGCAGAAGATGGGTAGGAAGTATGTATCAGCCAAAAGACAGGGTGAAGGGCAGTTAAATGGCACCCTTCTTACTCAAAACTTTCATTGCAATCTTTAACTTAAAAAAAAAATCTGTGGTTAACAGCCCTGAGCGAATACAAGACTGGCCCTACCTAGAATCAGTCATAGAAGGGTGAGTGGCCTTTCAGCTATGTTCCCAAAGTGGAACCCATCAGGCTGCAGTGGATAGCTCCAAACCCATTGTGGGTTTGTTAAGTTCAGTGGATCACAAAAGAAAACAAATAGATGTGAACATGAGGGAGAGATTTGTGGGGAGGACTGGGGGCCAGATTGGGGGGGGGTAGAGAGATGGAGACAGGTAGGCAGAGAATAATCAGTATGCCTTGTGCACATGTTTGAAATTGTTTAAGATCAAATTTTACTAATTATAAATCAGTGAAAATGTTCTGAATAACAAGCATTTCTTTTTTTTTTTGGTCTTTGTAGTCCCAGTTGTCCTGGAACTCACTCTGTAGACATTTCTTTTAATAACACATAAATCATTAACAATAATGTAGCTCTAGGTATCTAATTGACAAAGTACTTACTAGATTAGAGAGCCAATAAAAATAATACAATGCTTATTCTTATTTTTAATTATGTTTATGTGTCTGTGTGGGGTATGTGCACATGATTGAACTGAGGGAAGAATACATAGATGCTAACTCTACAAAGGCAGAGGTGGTAAGAAGTCTGGGGGCAGAGACACCAGAGATCACAAAATCTTGTGAGGAATGCCTGTCTGTAAGAGTAACCTCTCTCCACCCTCTCTGACATCTAGAATAACTGATCACAGTAAGTTTTTCTTTTCCCTCATGTCCAATAGGCTTTCTATATAGCTTCCCAGTTTGGTTCATCACTCTATCACAGACTGGGGGACAAGTTAGGAAAAGTGAAAGAAACAACAGAACAAGCCAAAAAATATAACAAGATATTTGGAAAGTATTGGATAAATGGGGGTAAAAAACAATTTGTGAGTTACTTTAGGTAAAGATCGTTAACAATCTAAGCCTCTGTAGTGTGATGCTGATTATTTCTAACAATTTAGCAAGAAATCAGTTAAATGGTGTGTTCTAAAAGACTTCTAAACTTTTGAACCACATATCGACTTAAGCTATAAAGAACTGAGATATTTATCAATGATTTGATACCTTTCATAAATGTATTTGGGTATTTAATATTGCTTTTGTATTATCTCCTGCCAATTTCTTTGAATAAATGGACATATTTTATTTAAGGAGCATAAAGGAAAAAGAGCCACAGAGGTTAATTATCTGGGAGCTTAAATGCTTTACCTCTTTCTAACTCACATAATATTAAAAATAAAATACTTAAACCTGATGGTTTCTATCTATTCACATCCTAGTGTGAATGTGGCTGTGTCTTTACTTACCTAGAGTCAAAGCCAGTAGGCACTGTATTTCTGAGTCTTAAGAAACAGGTAGCTGGGTGTGGTTGTGCACACCTTTAATTCCAGCAAAACGGAGGCAGAGGCAAGTGGATCTCTGTGAGTTCAGGGCGAGCCTGGTCTACATAGCAAACTCCAGGCCAACTCAAAATCACCAAAAACAAACAAACAAACAAACAACAAACAAACAAACAAACAACAACAGGTAAATTCTGGAAAAAGAGGAATCAATGTGATTCTTCATGTCAGATTAGGATGATGAATGATCCCACTATAAAATGCACCAAGTGAACAGATGATTTCATGTGGATATATGTATATATCCTACAATTATTTCCTTCCCAAACAATATCATGTGTCTTGACAAGATGACAATATTATTCCATCCTTAGATAATATATCACAAAGTTGATGTCTATCTTCTAATTGCAGAACTTGGGAGAAAATTACTAATTTATTTATTTATTTATTTATTTATTTATTTATTTATTTATTTATTTCTGTATGTGTATGAATGCACTGTCTGCATGTAGGTTTGTGCACGCGTGTCGTGCAAGGCCGCGGAGGTCAGAAGAGGGTCTCAGATTCCCCTGGAACTGGAGTTCTCCTGCAATTGGAATTTCAGACGGTTCTCGGCTGCCATGCGGGTGCTGGGGATCGAACCTGGGTCCTCTGTAAGAGCGGTCGGCGCTCTTAACAGCTAGGCCATCTCTCCAGCCCTGAAAATTACTAATTCTTTTAAAGTGAAATTCTTCATCTGTAAAATGGGATGCTACTTGTTATTACCACAGAAAAACGTTGAGAGAATTAAATGATATAATAAATTGAAATATTGCACACGTATATGCCATATATATAGTCTACTCTATTTCAAAACAGTTGTAATTGCACTGGATACAAATCTTGGAGGATAAATGAAGCCAGAATACACTACTAAAGAAATGGAAATGAGCCGGGCGTGGTGGCTAGCGCCTTTAATCCCAGCACTAGGGAGGTAGAGGTAGGCGGATCTCTGTGAGTTCAAGGCCAGCCTGGTCTAAAAAGCGAGCTCCAGGACAGCTGGTACTAAAAGGGAGATCCTGTCTCAAAAATACCAAAAAAAGAAAAAATGGAAATGAAGACTGAGAACAATGGAAAGCCTGATTCTTAGCATTATATATATCACATTAAAATTAAATTTTATTAAAGTTTTTTAGGATTTTAAAGTAAGCCATTTTGGCCCATATCCTATAATATACCACAACTTTATATAATTTTAGGGATTCATCAATTATTGTAAGTGCAGCAGTACTGTAGGCAGTGGCACTCAAACTGTAGTCCTGCATAGATAGCATCCCTTGGGAGATTGAGGAACTGCAAATTCTCAGCCCGAAATCCACATTTGGAAGACCTAAGTGTTTAAAGTTTAGGCTGGTGTGCAGAGAATTTATTCTAATGATTCAGAGTCATGCTGAAGTTTGATTCTGGTAGAGAATAACGAAGGACAGTGGACTGTAGTGAACTTGCCTGAAATTCCAAGACATTTAGATTTATAGTTAACAAACTGAGCTGAAGCAGACACAACAAAATCACTGCATTTGGAATGAGAATTTAACAATGGTCATCAGTTTATGGCTGCAGACTTAAAGGAATCTTGGCACCTTTGATTTATAGAATACCTCCAAGCCTAACTGATCATATTTGAACTGTCTGGAAAACTTCCCTGTCTTGTCTGCCTTACTGTTTCGGTTACACATTCTTAAGCAGAAAGACTAGGAAGTGGTTTTTTTTTTTTTAATTCAAGAGGACTTTATTATAACATATATAAACCATACATTTTCAAATCCTTTGGAGTCAGTGAAGATCCCCAAGAAATAAGAGTGGTAGACCATGTGTATCGCTTGTATGGAATACAGTGGTCTGTCTCATTTTCTTTTTTCACTTAATTGTACATAAAGAAAACAAGATAAAGAGGCTGAGCAATGAGCTGAAGAAGTAACAGTGAGTAGATGGAAAAAGGGTTATGCTCTAGCACTGGTATGTGGGAGAATCAAATGCATGTATAATACACATTGGAAAAACTGTGCTCCTTTCAAAATTATACTCAAAATTGTGAACTCTGAATATAAAACATATAGGAAATAAAATCACCCAAGAAGAACACATCTATGAGATTATAATCAAGTCTTGTGTGGAAATGGCTGAATAATTATCTGACACAAGCATTCCTTACATTTTCCACATTATAATTAATATTTTGTATTATGTGCTGCAGCCTTATGATAAAATAGTTGAGTTTTATTTATTCTGCCTGATTTGTTTATATCTGGATCATACACACTGCAGTTATCTTCACTAAGTGAAAGATTTATAAGAGAGGGGTTCTTATTTGCCAAGCTTCTGCTGTATCCCACTTTCCATAGTTCCTGGCACACTGTCAGTTCTCAATAAATATTTGTTGAATAAATGAAAGTGAAGACAAGTTATTCAATTTTCTCACCTACTCAGATCCGTTTTCCTGAAATAATGCTCCCTTCACCCTGGCTGTTTGTAAAGTGGAGCCCACAATTCCACCCTTTCTACCATGACTGATGGGATGTATAATTCATGGAACTAGGGATAAATTTGGTCAATTACTTTTCTGTCTTAGGAAAATGTTTCTGAGACATTGGGACTTCATGAGGTTGTGTTGAGCACTTCAAGAGGATGGTATTAGATTGGCTACTTTCTGTAAGTTTTTAATAGGAAAGTTACGGTTGAGTACTTGTTTTCCTGTGCATGATAACGATGTGGGTAATAAAACATGCCTCTGTTCCAACACCTGCGAGGATGTGTGAGCTCCTATTTGCATAAATATTGTAAAGAAGAAAATTAGTGTATTGATGACAATTAAGACAAGGTAAAGTCATATCTGGCAATAGGAAGTGTGATCTAAACAGGGTAATCAGAGACCAACTTCCTGAGCTGATGACATTTATTGAAAAGTGTGAGTGAAAGGAAGACTAAATCATATGAAGAGTTAGAACCATCAGGAACAAAAAGTCAAAAAAGTAGAAAGGAATAGACAGAGGGCAGGAGAGGCCAGCAGAAGGGTGAAGCTGAAATTAACCCAGGAGCCAAATCCTTTAGGAGTGGAGGGATAGAGTACATATGTCAAAAATTACTTTTGAAGTTAAACATTGGGAGAGTTTCAAAGAAGGTGGTGGCTTAGCTTTGTTACTGCTAACATGCAACAGCCAAATGACGAGTCAGCCAAACAAAGGGATGACTCAGCAAAATGATCAAGCAAAACCCCAAATGATGACTCAGCAAAAGTAATCAAGGATGACTGGGTAAAAACAACAAGGGATGACTTAGCAAAATGACAGCCTATAACTCAGACTCAGCAAAAACCAAAACAGGAAATTTACAAAAGCTATAAAAGAAGTCTCAATAAATATGTCCAAAGGATTACTCATCAAATTCAAGGATGATGAAATCACCAAATCTTGCCTGAGCTTTATCACTCAGCAAAATTGCCAAATGTGACTCAGCAAAAATTCCCAACTTAGCAAAACCCCAAAAGGCTGTCTCATCACAAAACCCAAGATGGATGCAACATAATTCCTTTTTTTTCTATTATTTCTTTATTTTTTTTTAATTTTTAAAAAATAAGTAATAATTTATAAGTATAAGCATCCTTCATGCAAAACCAATTTGCAAGCAGTTGTGCCCAAACCCACACAGCCCAAGGGTCCCACCATCCAGCAGGGGGAGCTTGTATGTTCAATCAAGTTGATCAAATAAGTGTCCAGACTATATTGCTGTAGTTTCACCATTCACCCCAATCACAGCCCTACATTCTACCATGCCCCCTCTTCCGCAGATTGTTCCCTAGGCTCAGAAAAGGTGGACGAGAAGCAAAACAGTCTACTTTCTCTGGAGCTATTATTTTGGACTCTGGTCAATTCTGGCTGTTTCCTTTAATGGGCTGACAGTTTGTCCAGGAATAACCTTTCAATCCTACTAATGAAGCACAAGCAATTAGATATATAGATATTTTTTATTTTTTTTTTAAATCCTTTTTTTTTTTTAATTTATTTATTTCGGTATGTGTATCAATGTACTGTCTGCATGCAGGTTTGTGCACCCGTGTCGTGCAAAGCCGCGGAGGTCAGAAGAGGGTCTCAGATTCCCCTGGAACTGGAGTTCTCCTGGAATTGGAGTTTCAGACAGCTCTCGGCCGCCATGTGGGTGCTGGGGATCGAACCCGGGTCCTCTGTAAGAGCGGTCGGCGCTCTTAACCGCTAGGCCATCTCTCCAGCCCAGCAATTAGATATATAGATATTTAAACAGTACTAATTGTTATGGTAGGTTACTTTGGTATAGACACAGATATTTCGATGGTATATTAATCCATGAATTATGTTTTTTTCTGTAAAATATGACAGGGTCTTCCTGTGGCACATAACATCTCCTAAACACTAGAGGATGTAAGCTTGTGGCATCAGCCATGGGTTATTCCTCCAAGGAGAGAGCTAATAGCAAATTAGGTTTGGGATATACAGGAATATGGATGTCACTGCTGCACAGTATTTCCAGGCAGGTGAGGTGTAGCTGGTGCTGACGGAGGAGTCTTGCTTGACTCGAGGAGACCTCTATTTGCTTTATTGGTTTAGTGGCTTTTGGTAACACTCTCTGGTATTCCAGAGACCATCTGTACACTTGCAAGTGCAGTCTCAATACATCTTTCCCATGCTTACATCAGGTCTTCAACAGCAAGGCCTTATCACCTCTTTTCTTGCAGGTATCCCAGTTTACAGGCAAGAAGCCTTTACCTTTTGTGGGGTCTTGGATCCCCTGGTCAACATCTCCTTGGTAGAATAATTCATTGCTGATATCAGAGCTCTCCTGTATCAATATATTTTGCTTAAGTGCATAGCTTAAGGAGACTTTAGTATTATATTTGGTTTTGAATAGGGAATAATCCTTTTCACAGTTCCTATTTGTATTAGTCAATTAAAGAAGGCAGTTTTACAGGTTTTATAAGAGATTACCTCCTTCACAGTTGGCTCCAATTTACAGTTGGAGAACGACCTCGTCATCATCATATTTCTCCTTGTTCTATGGAGGGGAGGTAAGAAAGTCTCTCATATTAAAACTTTGCAGCACCTAGAAGGTAAGTTTTGTTAGGACTCATTATAAATAGTTGTTACAAGTAGGAGCCACAGAGGGGTTTGATGTCTGTAGCAGTCTGAGGCTTTTCTTCCTTTCAATATTCAGATGGGCCAACCTTTCTGCTGGCACTTCCCAGTACATTCTACATAATTCAATGCAACATAATTCCTAATTATGACTTTTTACAGTGTGCGGCAATAAATATTTACAGTGTTCCCTTAGTAGAGAAAAAGCAGGGACAATTATTTGTCAATTCCACAGAGCTCAGTCTTCTTGTCTATAACAAGTTTTCAAGGAGGATTACCATTGTTTGCTTTAAGATCTGTGTTAAAATCTGTGGGTGAATTTAGAATCTCTAAAAGACCAACAGCAGCTTGCAGTTCTGATTCAGTCTCCAGAAGATCTGTATACATAAAACGTAATTTTAAGGCAAGTGAAGTATGTGATTTCTAGAGGAAATAAACACTCCTCTAAGAACAGCAGAAAATCCTATAAGCCAGGGGGAAAAGTGTACAATCACAGTAGCAGGTGTGTTTTTCTAAACAAATGACAAAGTCTGATTCAGCGGCACAGCAACAGACTGCAGTATAACTCTGCATGGGGTCATGCCAGGTCACCCCTGCAACACTGTTAGGAGAGCTGAGTCAAGCACCCAACTGCTATCTGTGGTGGTCACCCTTGTTTTCCCTTTCACAGAAGAGGAGCGAGTGAGAAAAAATGGGACTTTCTAGGATTTGATGATTAACTAGTTCGTCCCTTACCTTGCTTAGAAGCTCAGCAAGAGAAATGAAGTAGAAACCTACTCAAGATCATGACTTATGGGAAAATACTTCTCTATTTTATTATAAAAAAAATCAAACACATAGCATTTTTTATTATAAAAAAATCAAACACATTGGATTCTCTTGTGAACATTTTATTAAATTTATCTGTCTGTCCATGCACCTTTTATCCTGCTTTAGCACTCCACCTTATATTTTGCATACCTTTCAAAGTGAACTGTTGATATGCTGCTCTGTCCCTTGAAGCAGGACAGTGTTTTCTTTAGTCATTCTTCACCTAATAGTTTAATGTTTCAGATTAATACACATCATGGGATCAGAAAAAAAAAATTACAAAGGAATTCATTGGACTCAATAAATGTGAACTGGCATCAATTATCTTGAAAGAAAACACAGAGTTTCTTAAGATCCTGCCTCCACTGCTCTTGAGAATTCTTTTTATTATCACACTTTCTCTTGTATTTGGATTCTGGTTCTTTTTTAAATAGAGTTTTAAAATTGAACATTTATGCAGCATTTCCTATCAAAACCAATTCCCCCATTCCTCAACCCCATCAGAACTCATGTATTACAACATCCAAGCTAAGCCCTATCCAGCCAAGCTCCCAAACCATTCTTCACAAGAGCCAATGCTAACTGTTGTAAGAATTCTGGGCACTAGTTATTGCTGCTTATGCCATTTACTTCCTCTTCACAGAGCCCTGTTCTCACTCCACCTGTTGGGACTTTCTTCATTTCTCCAAAATCTTGGGGAAGAAGCACAATCTACTGGTTTACATAGATTTCTGTTTTAAGAAGGCAAATTAAATTACCAGAAGATGCTCATCTGCCATCTTCTTTCAAATGTCTTTCCTAAGCCTGGAGATATTAGTTTTCTGTTTTTGGAAAATCAATCAATGCCTGCATTGCCACAAATTCACATGTGTAAATTTCCAGTGGTGTGAATGCCTCTGGTTCCCTATGTTCATCATTTTACAATCCTTCTGCCTCCTCTTCTGAAATGGTGAGCTTTAACATAGGAGGTGTAACGTAGGAGTGTTTCATCATGGCATCTTTATAAAGATGTTTCATTGTACTTGTTCTCAGTCCTTCTCTTCACTCGCTGTCCTTCCTAAAGTTGCTTACTTTTTTTTTCCTCTTAGACCTCTCTTCTGTTTTCTTTTCTTTTTATTTTAAAGTTTCAGCACTCAATATTCTTCTCTGAAGGTTTTTTTTTTAATTTTATTTATTTCCACATGTGTATGAATGTATTGTCTGCATGCAAGTCTGTTCACCCGTGACTTGCAATGCCACGGAGATCAGAATAGGGTGTCGGACTCCCCTGGAACTGGAGTTCTCCTGGAATTGGAGTTCCAGATGGCTCTCGGCCACCATGTGGGTGCTGGGGATCGAACCCGGGTCCTCTGCAAGAGCGGTCGGTGCTCTTAACCACTAGGCCATCTCTCCAGTCCCTCTTCTGTTTTCTTATTCCATGATTTCCTTTACTCTCTATTTGCTCACTCCCTTTAGAATTCTTCCTCTCTTATAATGAACCTTCTTTTAGTTTTGTGATGTAAAATACATCCAAATACACACACACACACACACACACACACACACAAACACAAACTTGGTTTTCAGGTTTGGCAGCAAGCATTTTTACCTGCTAACCTATCCTGGCAGCCCCCATTTTGTGTTGCTGTAACAAAATACTTTACCTGGGAAAATATTTTTTCTTATTGTTTTGTAAATTTTAATAGAATTTTTGTGCATTTCATTAAAAATATCCTTCTCCATCTGGACCCCTCAGATTACTTTCCACTGGATTTCATGTACTTTGTTAAGGTCTTTCAAGTCAAGTTTGTATACTCAGATGTCCATCAGTGCAAGTTCATTCACTGGAATCTAGTCATTCTGTACTAGTTATTTTTCTGTTACTGTGATAAACCGCCATGACCAAGGGAACTTATAAAAGGAAGAGACCAAAAAAAAAAAAAAAAAATTAAAAAAAAAGGAAGAGTTTATTTGAGCTTACGATTGAAGGTTCCAGGGAATCAGAGTCCATTGTGGCAGGAGGCATGGTGGACAGGCATGGAGCAGAAAGCCGAGGTTCACATCTCGCAATGAGCACAGGAAGTCAAGAGAGAGAGAGACTGGAGACTGAGAGGCCTTGTTAACTCACTAAGCCCACCCCCAATGACATACTTTCTCCAGCATGGCCACACCTTCGAAGATCTCCCAGAAGAGTGCCACCAACTAGGGACAAAAATGTCTGAATACCTTTTTTTTTAAATTTTTTTATTATTATTTTTTGTAGTATATGAAGTACTGTCTGCATGCAGGTCTGCACCTCAGAGGTCAAAGGGTGGGGGGAAGAAGGTCTCAGATTCACCTGGAACTGGGATTCTCCCAGGTGAATTGGAGTTACATATGGTTCTCAGCCCCCCATGTGGGTGCTGGGGATCGAACCTGGTGTCATCTTGCAGGAGCAGTGAGCTCTTAAACCAAACCCGCAGGCTATTCTCCAGCCCAAAAATGTCTGAATTACTTAAAGCCTATGGGGGCCACTCTTATTCAAACCACCAATTCCACTCCCTGGCCCCCATAGGCTCCTGAGCATTAAAATGCAAAATGCATTTCGTCCAACCTTAAAAGGTCCCCAGGTCTTTACCAGTCTCATTTCTATTCAAAAGTCTACAGTCCAAGTCTCTTCTGAGACACAGGACAATCTCTTAACTGTAAGCTCCTGTTAAAATCAAAAGACAAATTACATACTCCCACACATACAGAGGAAACTGATAACACATTCCCATTCCCAAAAGGGAGGAATAGAGGCTGTGCTGGCTACCTTTAGTGTCAACTAACACACCCTGGGTTGGGGGAGCCTCCAGTTGGGGAATTGGCTCCATTGGATTGGCCCTGTGGTCAATCTTTGGAGTATTGTCCTATTTTTCCCACCCTGGGCAGGTTGTTGTGTAACAGCATAAGAAGGTGGGCGGGCATGAGCCAGGAAGCAATACAGTAAACAGCATTCCTCCCATGGCCTGTGCTTCAGCTCCTGCCTCCAGGTTTCCTGCCCTGAGTCTTGCCTTGGGCTCCCTGGTGATGAACTGTGCCCCAGTAGATGTAAGCTGAATCAACCCTTCCTCCCCAAGTTAGTTTGTCCAGAGTGTTTTGTCACAGGCAATGGAAGACAGACTAAAACAGAAATTGGTACCAAAGAAGTGTAATGTGCTGTGACAGACCTGACCCTTGGTGTTTTGGGGAAGGATTACAGAGGCGTTTGGAACTTTGGGCTGGGATGATCATTGGATGCCTAAAGATCGTTGATTTGGAGCTTGGAGCAGTTTTTTTGCTGAAGGAGTTGTAGCAGATGGAGGCCTGGCTTGTGAAGTTTCTCGTTTCCACAGGGGAGCAGAGATCATCTGGACTGTGTAATCTGTGGGTTATGGTCAGCTGGGGCTGAAAAATCAGTGTAAGTAACAAGAGACCACGAACCTGAACGTTGAAACTCTTTGTTGTACTGAGAACAATGTGCTGCTTAGCTGTGGCTGAAAAATTAGCTGTAAGTAACAAGAGACCAGCATCACTGTGGTGAACTCTTCTGGGACGAATTTTCTCAGGTCAGCACATAGAAGCTGTGATCCAGAAGGGGCCTGAGCTCCATGTCAAGCCAGAAGCAGACTTGGTAATGTGTAAGAACTCCTATATGGTTCTGGTTTGAAATTTGAGGGGGTCACAGAGAAGCAGCCGAGGCTTGGCACTGTGAGAGGTCAGGGAAAGACCATTGGTGAAGTGCAACCTCAGTTTCAGTAGAAGGGACCCCGATGCAGGTGTCATGGAGAGAAGATGAGGCTTGCACCAGGAGAGGTCAGAAGCGACCATTGGTGAAGGTGCAACATCAGTTTCAGTGGAGAACCGCTTTTGGAGATTCTGGGATCTTGGGATGACCACCAAGAGAGGCAGCAGGTGTGGAATGGAGTCAGCCTGGGCCTATGAGATGAACTGTGTGTGCCATGGTCGTCCGAGTGGAGAGGGGCAGCTGCCAAGACCCTTTGGAGCCCAGAAGATTCGAGTGAATCCCAGGTGTCCAGCCTTGAAGTACTTTGCTGGACTTAGGTTTTGTTGAGAGGCCTGATCTTCCCTTTGAAATAAGACAGTACTTGCTTTGTATTTTAAGCAGCCCACAGTTAAGAGGACTTTAAGATTGAACTTTTTAAGTGTTGGACATTTTAAGGACTGTGGGGCTTTTACAGGTTGTACTGTCTTAGGTTTGTGATTAATGTTAACATCATACTTTGGGGATAAGAACTGGAAAAGGGGTGTTTAAATAATAATGTTTTTTTGTGTGTCAAGTTGATAAAGGCTCAATTGTGCTGGATAGGTTTCGTGTCAAATTGACCACACCTGGGTGAGGGAGCCTCAGTTGGGGAATTGGCTCCATTGGATTGGCCGTGGCCACATCTGTGCTATTGTCCTGATTGTTGAGTAGTGTGGAAGGTCCCAGCCCACAAAGAGTGGTTCCACCCTGGGCAGGCTGTTGTTTTGTACAGTATAAGAAGGCAGGCTGGGCATGAGCCAGGGAAGCAAGCCAGTGAACAGCATTCCTCCATGGCCTGTGCTTCAGCTCCTGCCTCCAGGTTCCTGCCCTGAGTTCTTGCCTTGGGCTCCCTGAGTGAGAACTGTGACCCAGGAGATGTAAGCTGAATAAACCCTTTCCTCCCCAAGTTGGTGTCGATCAGAGTGTTTTGTCACAGCAATGGAAGACAGACTAGGACAGAGGCATAGTGAGAAAATACTGGACCAAAAATACCTGAAAACCAGCAGGGCAAATACCAAGTCCGGTAGCTCCTTGTGCGACTTCTGGGATTTGACTTCCAAAGGGCTTAGGTGGCTCAACTCCTCCAGCTTTGCTTGCAACATACATCTCTTTCTTAGGCCGGTACCATTCCCTGTATGCAGCTCTGCTTGGCAGATATCTCACAGCCCTTGCATCTCAAATGTCTTCTTGGGGTCTCTGCTGCCAACCAGGCCTCACATTCACAGCTTCATGCAATGGCCTATCAGAGCCTTCTTTGTTCCGGGATTCCCCTGCTGCACTCTGCCTGGCCTCAGCTGCTCTCTGAAACCGTGGAGGAAGAACTGATGACCCCTTTCCTCTTGCATCCTTCATGCCTCTAAAGCCAGCACCACGTGAGTGAATGAAACTGCCAAGTTTGGCTGCAAGTTTGGGATGGACCCTGTCCTACTTCAACCACATTCACAAATTTGCCCTTTCAGTATTTTCCTTTCAAAAGTTGGAGGCTTAACTGGGTGTGGTCTTGCCCTGAAGGTACTGTTTCTGTTGTTTACTTGGAAATCTCCAGGCCTCTCCTTAATCACTTTAATCTCACTTTTTTCATTGTTTACTTGTAAATAGCTAGGCCTCTCCTTAATTACTTTAATCTCCTTATCAAAAGAGATTAAAGGCCCCACCTTTAATCTTCCTAGTGCACTTTTCAGATCCAAACTGTACATTCTGCATTTCTTTTTTTAAAGCAATTCTTTTTTTTTTTTTTGTATTTTTTAAATTTTATTTATTTTTGTATGTGTATGAATGTATTGTCTGCATGCAGGTCTGTGCACCCATGTTGAGCAATGCCTCGGAGGTCAGAAGAGGGTGTGGGATTCCCCTGGAACTGGAGTCAAAGATGGTTTTCAGCCACCATGAGGGTGCTGGGGATCGAACCTGGGTCCTCTGCAAGAGCAGTCAGCCCTCTTAACTGCTAGGCCATCTCTCCAGCCTACATTCTGCATTTTGTTCTGCCCCATCTGCTCTTTTTCACTGTAGATCTACACAATATTCACCATTAATAGCCACACCACCATTTCTACATTAGGCTGTCTTGAAATATCCTCCACCAAACACTTATTCCATTGCTTTTCAATTTAGCATCAGGCAAGCATTTGCCAAAATATCCCAGTTTCTACCTAAGTCTTTATTTTCCTCTGGAACTACATTTTTTTACAGCAATGCTTTCTTCCAGGCTTCTACTAGAATGGCCCATTAAGCTCTACTTACAGTAGCCGACAGCTTTTCTAGCCCAAAGTTCCAAAGTCTTCCACATTTTTCCAAACACCCACATAGTCAGGTTTGTCATAGCCAACAGCCCACTCTCTGGTACCAAATAACTGTATTAGTCACTTTTCCGTTGCTGTGATAAACTTCCATGACCAAGGGAACTTATAAAAGGAAGAGTTTATTTGAGCTTATGGTTAACAGTTCCAGGGAATTAGAGTCCACTGTGGTGGGAGGCATGGTAGCCAGGGCTGGAGCAGAAAGCCAAGGTTCACATATTGCAAGAGCACAAGAAGTCAAGAGAGAGAGAGAGAGATTGGAGACCACAGGGCTTGTTAAACTCACTAAGCCTGCCCCCAATGACATACTTCCTCCAGCATGGCCACACCTTCTAAGATCTCCCAGAACAGTGCCACCAACTGGGTACAAAAATGTCTGAATACTTTTTTTTTCATATAAATTTATTTATTTATTTTTAATAAATCTAGACCCATGTTCCCGCCCATTCCCCCACCCCACCAGAGCTCATGCATTCTGACAAACATGCTTTTCATCTCTTAGTCTTTCTCAATATTTTCCATGGGGAAGTTGACTGTTTTGAGCAGAAGTTCACTGTTTCAGTCAGTTCTTTGATGCAGTCTTTTCTGTTGTTGTTGTTGTTGTTGTTGTTGTTGTTGTTTCCAAAATGCATTACACCCAATTGCTTTGTACAAAAGCTCAGGGGGCCCCATACAAGAAATACTTACAACTGGGTAATTGGCACTAGCATCCACAGATGAGGGATACCATTCATTGTTTGTTTTTCTGGGACTGTGTTACTTCACTCAGCATGATGTCCTCTAGCTCCAGCCATTTTCCTACAAAGCTCGTGATGTCGTCTTTCTTACTTAAAGCCTATGGGGGACACTCTCATTCAAACCACCACACATCCTATCTAGTGTATCTGGGTAAATTTACAGAAAGCAATTTATTTACTCAAATATATAAGCAAAGACATGATACATCCAATATCTTATTATATCTTGCATTCACAAGTGAGGATGAGAAAGAGAGGAAGGGAGGGACAGAGGGAGGGAGGGAGGAAGGGAGGGAAGGAGAGAGAGAGAGAGAGAGAGAGAGAGAGAGAGAGAGAGAGAGAGAGAGAGAGAGAGAAAGATTGAATTTATGGAGAAATGAGAGTGAGTTTGGGTCTTTCTAACTATTCAGCTCTTTTCCAACTGAAGCCAAAATATCCAATCTGTTTTCCTTTTTCCAAGTGTGAAGTAAATTGTTATATATTCTTTTATTCTTCTGAAAGGGAAAAGTTAGAACTGTAGATAATATATAAAAGCAACTAGTTCACAGGGCTGCATAATAGCCACATGAGAAATTTGTTGACTAAGTAAAATTTTAATGAATACATAATTTAAAATGTTTCTGATTGATTACCAGTGAGATGGCTTAACAGACAAAGGACCTTGCTGCCAAGTCTGAGAATCTGAGTTCTATTCCTAGGAACCACATGAAAAGAGAGAATCAGCTCCCATATGCCACAAGTTGATATCTGATCACAAACATGCTATCACACACACACACACACACACACACACACACACACACCCCAAAGAAAGAAAGATAGACAGAAAAACAATATCCTGATTAGTAATGTCTTGGATCTTTAATTTGTTCCTGTGATATGGGTTTGGATTTATTTGAGGGGGAGTTTGCATTTTATTTGTGGACAATTTAAAAATTTGATTGAAAAAAATACAACTAAATTTTGAGAAATTAAGACCCAAAAGCAATGTAATAGTTATATTTGCTGTGGAATTTTTTTCTCTCCTAATATGTTTGTTCGAAAGAGGATGTAAGTAGGATGAAAATTGTAAATAATAAAAATTAAGAGTACATAGTACTCTTCCATCACATTAGTGATGGAAATAAGCTTATTTTAATGTATAGTGTGTGTTGGGGGATGAAATTTCCATAAAACACATATAATGCAGCTGGTAGGAAGTTGCATTACTTGGCTGTTGGAGATCCTGATAAGAAAGAGACATACTGTATAATTAACATATGATCATGACTTGGGGATGACAACTTTCCGAAAGCACCTACTTAGTACCAAGTTTATCCGAAATCTTGTTTGGAAACCAAGAGTATATTAAATAGGAAATAATCTATGCTCATAATGTTTGTAGTGAGTTCATATAGTAGGTGAGTTTAAAATGATATGAAAGTGGAACATGGAAAAGCATACTTTTGTCCTCCAAGAGTACAGGGCACTTAGCATGCACACACACACACACCAGTTTAAGCAGATGTAGGGAGATATCCTCTTCAGGATTTGGCTTTGTGGGTAGAACATACTTGTTTAGGATTGGAGAATAGTCAAGATTCTAATTTCCTGCTATTAAATTTATATTAAAGTTATTGAGAGGGTTTGTAATATTTTCACATTAGAGATCAAAATAAGAAGCAAAATTTATAAATTATGTTTTATATACAGTCTCTCCAGGTAAACTGTAATTATTTAACAGCATTTTGCTAAGCTGTGACTAACTTGTGGCAGCTTGTCTTCTATTTGTTAATTTGGTGTAGATAGCCTTCTTTCTGTTCTTTTGTTTACCGGGTCTCTTAACTTCCTGGCTCCCTTGGTAGCAATTCATTTTTTGCTGAAAGGTAACAGAGCTACAACTGCAAAACATTTATTTAATTTGTTGAGATTTATAAAGCCATGCCCATTCTCTAAACCTTTGGGGGCATGAACCAGATAAGAACATATGGTGTGAAATATTATTTTTCAACACTTGCTGTGTGGAAAAGCATTGTTTAAATGTCAACAAGGAAATTTCAGATTGCTCTCTTTGGAGCAGTGATTTCATGGAAAGTGCTCAGTTAAATTTAATAAAGGTAGATTCTTCTTTCTTTGAGTAATCCACCAAGGCCACAGTAAATCTTATTAGAAGAGTAGCAGAATCCCTTTCTACTCTTGGAAGTCCAATTAACCTATTATCCCTTGTTGTAGGGACTAGTATTAAAAATACATTCCACTGTATTCTAAGAACATTTATAGTGTACTCAGATTGTTAAGAGCTTTGACATTTTTTTTAAATCACTAATAGCTTTAAATCCTAAATGGAAAGCAGGAGAAATGTGGTAAATGTGACAATATATTTTAAAGAGTATAATTTTATTCAGATTAAGTTTGTATTTCCATAGTTAATGTTGGAATAATGCTTAGATTTTTTTTTGTCTTTTTGAGACAGGGTCTACTTGTAGCCCCAGCTGGGCTGGAACACGCTCTGTAGATCAGGCTGGCCTTGAACTCCCAGAGATTTGCCTGCCTTTTCCTCCCTAGTGCTGGGATTAAAGGTATGTGCCACCATGCCTAAGGATGCTTAGATTTTTAAGATTATTCTGATCAAGGAAAGAATTAATTTTTACATGACAGATAATATGTCTGAAAACCCTATGACTCCCAAATGCTCAGATCCATTTTATAATACAAAATGCATTCAGTCCATTTCTATGAATTCCCATAGTCTTAAGAGTTTCAACATGCTCAAAAACCTACATTTTAAAGTCTCATCTGAGATTCAGTGTAAAATCTTGAGAGGTAGTTTGAATGAGAATGTTCCCCACAGGTTCCAAGTATTTGGATATTTTATTCCTAGTTGGTGTCAATGTTTTGGGAGATCTTCAAAGGCGTGGCCTTGCTGGAGGGAACAAGTCACTGGGTGTGGGTTTATAGAGTTCTCAGGCCTTGCCAGATTCCCAGTGGCTCTTTGCTTTGCTTCTGGTGCCTGCTTGAAGATGTGAGCACTCTTCTTTCTTTTCTGGCCACCTCTTGACACCATGCCTCCCCAGCATGATGGACTCTGATTCCTCTGTTTGCTAGATAGCTTTAGTTGTTAACTCTGCACACTTGGGTAGAGGAAATTGGCAATTGGGGAATTGCCTCCATTGGATTGGCCTGGGGCCAAGTCTGTGGGGACACTTTCTTGATTGTTGAGTGATGCAGGAGGGCCCATCAGCTGTGGCTGTGGCAGGTGCCACCCTTGGGCAGGTTGTCATGTGTTGTATAAGAAAGTAGGCTGAGCATGTGCCAGAGGAGCAAGCCAGTAAGCAGCATTCCTCTATGGCTTGTGCTCTTCCATAAGCTCAAATAAACTCTTACTTTTCTCTTGCTACTATAAAACACCATGGCCAATGCAACTTATAGAAGAAAGAGGTTATTTGGATGTATTGTTCCAGAGGAAGAGTGTATAATAGTGGAGGAAGAATGACAGGAGGCAGCCAAAACAGGGAACTGAGTTCTCACATATTCAAGCATGAACAGGAAGCAAAGATAGAGAGGAACTGGAAATGGGGCAAGGCTGTGGACTCTCAAAGCCTGCCCCCTTTGCTGTGCTTTCTCCAGCAAACTTGTACCTTGTAAACATCCACAAACAGAGCCACCAACAGTGGCTAAGTGTTCAAACACATGACAGACATTTTTCATTCAAACCACCAAAAGAGATACATATTTTAATGTATGTAACGTGACACATGCATATTTCCATTCCCAAAGTAATTACGGAAATATATCAAAGAAACATTGGACCAAAGCGAGACTAAATCCAAACAGGAAAACATTGAACTTGAAGCTCCACATCCCACATGTGGAGTAATAGTGGCATGGTATTAAGTTTCATTTGGTTGGGGCAGCACTAACTCTAGGGGCCTCTGTGATTAAAGGTATTGGTCACCACACTTGGCTTGTTTCTTCTTTTTCTGATTTAAATTAAAAAATTTTTTTTATTAATTTTTATTTATTTCTGTATGTGTTTGAATGTACTGTCTGCATGCAAGTTTGTGCACCCTTGTCGTGCAATGCCGCAGAGGTCAGAAGAGGGTCTCGGATTCCCCTGGAACTGGAGTTCTCCTGGAATTGGAGTTTCAGACGGTTCTCAGCTGCCATGTGGGTGCTGGGGATCGAACCCGGGTCCTCTGCAAGAGCGGTCGGCGCTCTTAACCACTAGGCTATCTCTCCAGCCCCTGTTTCTTCTTTTTCAAAGGAAATTTTTATTACATGTATTTATGTGTGTGGCATGCACGTACCACTGGACATGTGCGGAGATCAGAGGGCAACTCACCAGAGTCACTTCTTTCCTTCCACCATGGCAGACCCAGGAATTGAGCTCAGGTCACTAGATTTAGCTTCAAGTTCTTTTACCCACTGAGACATCTCTCTGGCTCATGGACCTCTGTTTGAAATGGTATATGTTTTTTCTCTCCACAGTTAATCCCTATTTTATTGCTGATTGTGTCAGTTTGTTGTGATGCCCTGAAATTCTGGATTCTTGTGAGTTCCTCATAGACAGATTCTATTGATAATGATTCTAAGAAGTATTCTTCTTGGCCAGGCTGTGCAGTCTTATTTGTATGGTATTATATATTGACATTCTTTGTGGTGTGTGCGTGTGTGTGTGCGTGTGTGTGTGTGTGTGTGTGTGTGTGTGTTGTATGTGCATGGTATGTGCCTGTGAAGGTGCATGTGGACATTCATGCACATGGACATGAAAGTTTGAGATCAAAATTGGCTGTCTTTCTTCTAGCATTGTTTACTATTATTAGAGAGAGGGACTGTCATTGGATATGAAGCTCATTGATTTGGTTGGCCAATGAATTTCAGAAATCCACATTTCTGTGACGTCATGCATCCACAACCTAGAAGCTACCATGCCTGGCTTTATGTGTGAATGCTGGGGATCCAAACAATCTTCTTGCATGCACAGCTAGCAGTGTCTTACTGACTTTGCTACCTCTCAAACACCCACAGATTGTCGTTCTTAATGCTATCAAAGTAATTCTACAAAATTCAATTTTCAAAAGTTTTCAGCTGAGAGTCAGTGCATTTGGGGATGCTTCACTATTTTTTTTTAATGTAAGTGTTAATAATTTAACATTCTACTTATAAAAACTATTTTTGTCTTAGAAACCATATTAAAATTTTGGAAATTTTAATTAAAAATATGTGTGTTGGGGTTGGAGAGATGGCTGAGCAGTTAAGAGCACTGGCTGCTCTTGCAGAGGACCCAGTTCACTCCCTGACATCCACGTGGCAGCTAACAACCATCCTAACTCCACTTCCAGGAGATCTCTTCTAGTTTTCTTTCAACTGCTGTGACAAAACACTCTGAAAAAAACCATCTTGGGGGAGGAAAGGGTTTATTTGGTCATGGTTTATCACTGAGGGAGTATAACATAGGAACTCAGGGCAGGAACCTGGAGGCAGGAGCTGAAGCACAGACCATGGAGGAATGCTGCTTACTGGCTTGCTTCCCTGGCCCATGTTCAGCCTGTTTTCCTATACAATATACAATATACAACAACTTGCCCAGGGATGCCATCACTCACTATGTTCTAGGCCCTCCCATATTGCTCAACACTCAAAACAATGCTCAACAATCAAAACAATACTCCACAGACATGGGCACAGGCCAGTCCAATCGAGGCAATTTGCCAGTTGAGGCTCCCTTAACCTGGGTTTGTCAAGTTGACGACACTAAAGCTATCCATTGCAGGATCTGACACCCTCTTGTGACCACCATGAGCATTGCACAACATGGTTGCAGTTACATACATGCAGGCAAATCACTCATACACATAAAACATAAGAATAATAAATAAACTATTAGAAATACAAATCTTTGAAGCTAACCAAAAATGCTAATAATATTATATGTTTCAAGCCACAATAGTCAAAAATGTCAGAAATACTGGGTTATTGTTGGTTTGTTTATTATTAGTAATCATAAGTAAATCATACCTCTTGACAGGACAGCTTGACGCAGGTTAGAATTAAGGACTTTAAAGCATTTGGAGGTAAGATAATGAAAAATAAATAGGAATGACTTTTTGTCTTTTTCCTAAATGAAAGGCAAAGAATAATAAAGTCGACATATGATGAAGATACTCCTGTTTAGTTTTTACTGGGTATAAACTATTTCTCTCATCCTCTGCCTTTCAGTTTGCTCCACACTCCTCTCTCTCTCTCTCTCTCTCTCTCTCTCTCTCTCTCCCTCTCCTTTCTTCTCTTCCTCTCCCTCTCTCTCTCCCTTCACCTTCTTTCCCTGTTTTCCCCTCTATTTTCCTCCCTCCCTCCCTTCCTTCCTTCCTTCCTTCCTTCCTTCCTTCCTTCCTTCCTTCCTTCCTTCCTTCCTTCCTTCCTCCTTTTCTTCCATGTAGACCTGAAGTTCTAATTCTGGATTTGGCATGTGCTTGGCAAGTGTTCTATCACTGAACTACATTAACAGACTTGCTGATCTTATAGATGGAAGACCAGTAGACATCCAGAAATCCTTCAGGCCTTCAGTTCCATGTTGGGGCTGCTGAGAAATCCAGTCTTGTGGACTGGGCAACTACCAGAAACTCAGCTTCTCCAGTGTGGTGCAGCGGTTGTTGGACTGCTTGGATTCTATCTTGTAAGTGAATCTAATGAATGAATGAATGAATGAATGAATAAATAAATAAATAAATAAATTTGCCAACCTTCACATCTTTTTTTTTTTTTTTTTTTTGATTCTTAGCCTCAGTCTTTAACGGCTGTGCTATCCCCACAGCCCATATCTTTTTATCCTGTTCTTTTCAATTGTATTTCTCAAGCATTATGCCTACAAGATCATTAAGAAGTATTGAGAATATGGGAGTCTTATAAACTGAGGCTGTTGGACTTCAGCACTTCTTATGTAACCATTTTTGCTGTGGAGGTGGTGCTGTGCATTACAAGATGATTAATATTATCATCAATTTTATCCACTAGATGTCAGTAGCACTCTCAGTCATCTCCACAAAGACAGCCAAAAGTCTCATTTGAGATCCTATTTATCCCATCTAAATCTCTCTGCTACAAACTAAACTTCCAAAGGACATAAAGTTTCTTTGTTGGACTTGGAAAATGACTCATTGGCTAAAGTGCTTTCTGTGCAAGTGTGAGAATGTGAGTTTGGTCCTCAGTAGCCACATCAAAGCAGAGTGCAGCAGCATGTGTCTGCAAACCCAGTGCCACATGTGTGGAAGCAGGTAGATCTCTGGGGCTTTATGGACAGCTAATAGATCCAATGGGTGAGTTCTGAGTTTGTCTCAAAATATGAACTGACTCTAGGCATGTCAACTAGACTCCCGTGGGTGAACCTGTATTGAGGGACATATGGTGGACATATGCTGAACCATGTAGGACTTAACATATATGACAGAATACCTGAAATCTGGTGGAGGGCCTTTGGGGATTTGGGAGAGGGAAGTGGGTTTAAATTTGATTTTCTGTGTTGACCTCTGCCCTCCACACACATGTTCACACACATGCACCTGCATAAACACATGCACAGACAAGAACATGTATATACAACACAGACAAACACACACACACAGCTTCCCTGTTGTCAAAGAAGACTGAGGACTTTTGTAGTGCCCTACACAAACATTTAGCAGGTAGGAAAAAAAAAAGACTGGCATAATTATACACAATCTTTTGACTATATTTGTAGAGTACAACAGTAAAAGGCTTAAAGACTGATTACAACCCCCTTGTACATATCCCTTAATTCACTATGCAATACCCTGAAAAATGGAGTTGCAGGCTGGTTATTTAGTTTGAATTAGTTGTTAACAGTAAAAATTAAAATATTTCACTGAGAAATACTTCGATATGTCATCTCTTGAAAAAAAATCAGACGTTCCATGAAATAACTGTCAATTTTTAAAATAGTAACTAATTTCTATTTAAGACACAACAAAAAAGAAAATATGGTGAAAGTTACTTTATCTTCCACTGTGAGCCTGGAAAACTAAGTCTTCCTCTTAGTTTCTACCAACTAGGACTATGTCCCATGGTATTCTCATCTGTAGAGCACACTGAGAAATTGAATATTTATACGTGTAAATATTTACTGTGATAATCAAACAGGTTGTTCTATTCCTGAATTCAACTTAGTTTGAATATGAACTAATAATGTATCATTTAAATGGAGTAGAAGATTCAGTAGTTTAAAGGAGGATATTTCTCCAATATATTTCAACCACAATGCCAGCAAATTTTTCTAAAAAAAAACTGACAATACACTGAATATATGTAAAATATTTTATTTATTATTTTTACTTTATGTACATGAGTACATTGCTTGCATGGATGTAAGTGCACCTGTATCCTTCAAGGCCCACTGGGGTCAGAAAAGGGTGTTGGATCTCTTGGAACTGGAGTTTTGGACAATTGTTAGCTGACATGTAGGTGCTGAGAATTGAAACTAAGTGCCCTGCAAGAGCCGCCAGTGCTGTTAAACGCTGAGCCATCTCTCCAGTCCTCATTCGAATATTTTAATGGAAAAAGGCAATGAATAAAAAGGGAATCCTTAAAAAGGGTAAAGCTGAAGGACTTCTACAACAGAAACAGGATTTATTATTTAACTCTGGTAGTTAAAACTAAAATAGTTAACAGAAGATTAAAGAATAGAGCAGTGGAGCAGAATAACATTCAAACATCAACTACACATGCAAGATCTCTTGATTTATGACAAGGTGTCAGGAGAGAACCAAGGGAGATGAATTCTCATTTTAACACATGGTAGTTGGTTGGTTAAAAATCTAGATGGAAATGAAGCTAAACCATATTTATTCTTACACATACATGAGGAATGAATAAATTTCATATGAATATTAAAACCATAAAACCTCTGTGAAGGTTTCCACAGCTTTCCAAGCTTATTCACTCTGTATGTCTCTGGATATTGTTCTCTGTTTTTTAAATCTCTTTCCATTTGACTCTAAGAAGTAACTTGAAATCTGGGGCTATGGGGAATGCGGATATGGGAGGAAGTCTAAATATGATTGAGATGCATTGTATGAAATGTACAAGAATTCAATAAGACGTGAAGAAAAATAAGTTACTTGAAGTGTATGGCCATTTGTCACGAGGGACTTGAGTAGACTCTTGGAAATTGTGCAATTAATTCTATATGAGATGGGCAGGCCTAGAGAGAGAGTACGGACCTCATATGATAAACTATCCAACCTCATATTTATTTTTCTTCATATTTCATGTTCAGGAAAGTATATAAGAGATTTCATCATACTTGTGTGGCTTCAACTGGTAGCAGGTGTCAGCATTGTCAAATTTATTTGTTATCTTGTTTTCATGATGAACTTCTTAATTCAAGAGATATGTTGAAACAGTCTTTTTTATTTATTGTGGAGCACTGCTTTTCATAAGCAGGAATGGAATGTATAGATGTTTCAGATTTGTGTTTTCTTGGATATTAAATAAATGTCAGTAATTTATCTATATAATGGATAGTTGTTTGTTTAAATGTCCAAATAACTCATGCCTCCCCTTGTAGAGAGATTCCAAGATAAACTAGTGGAGGATGAACAGTGTTCAGTGCTCTTGTTGGTGCAGTAGAGTTAAATACTTTTGGAGTTTAGGGCCAGGGGAGAAATTCCCTACAGCTGAGAAATCTCTGGTGTTTATATTTTTTGTCAGATATTTTGCTGAAATTGGTACTTAGGATTTAGAACCATGGATCCATATTTTGAGGTATTCCTGGAAGTAAAAAAAATCTGAGTCTAGTGATAAAACATGAAGCTAATATCCTCCAATCATCAGGTATAATTAATCAGAATTCCCAATAGGACTGTTACACAGGAAGCCTATTTTTATAACAAAATTACAGAAATAAATAGACAGAAATTACCTTATAATGAATGGAAAGAATTTAAACTATATCCAAATGCTAATCTAAAATTCCTGTGATTATAAGCTCTTGGAGAAAAATTAGATTTGCACAATCTATAATTTTTAAAAATATTTTATTTATTTTTAATTTAAGAGTGGATTTCCTGCATGTGTGTAAGGGCATCCTTGTCCTGCAATGACCACCAAGTCAGATAAGGCTTCAGATGTCCCTGGAAATGGAGTTAGGGTGGTTGTTATCAACCACATGGGTGCTGGGAATCAAACCCAGGGCCTTTGAAAGAGCAACTGATGCTCTTAACTCCGGAACTATCTCTCTATCCCCTACAATCTACAATTGTTGAAAACAACAAACTATTTATAAAAATCATTCTCTCAATATCCTTCCTGATGAGCAAAATTCTGCATAAGAATTTCAGTAAAGTGGTGGGATACAGATTCTAGGTTAATACAGAATTAACCTAGAAAAATCAGTAGCCTTTCTTTATGCCAACAATAAACAAGTGGAGAAGGAATATAAGAAGACTTTTCCACTCACAATAAACCAAAGACACCAACCAAACAAAAGACACCAATGATTTCTACAACAAGAAATTTAAACCCCTGAGGAAGTAGATTGAAGATGACATCAAAAGATGAAAAAACCTTCCATGCTAATGGCTTAGAAAAAAAATGTCCATTTTACCCAAATTGATATACAGATTCAATGCAATCCTAATCAAAATCCCCATGAGTTTCTTCACAGACTTGGAAAAAAATCCTTAAATTCATATGGAAAAACAAAAGACCCCAAATAGGTAAAGCAACACTGAGTGAAAAGTGCAATACGGGGTTGGGGGGGTGTTGCTTTACCTGACTTCAAGCTATATTACAGGGCTATAGTCATAAAGACAGCCTGGTACTGGTGAAAAACAGACCCGTTGACCAATGGAACACAATCAAAGAACCAAACTTGAGATCATGAAATTTCAGCCACCTCATATTTGACAAAGGGGCAAAAAAAGCTCAGTGGAGGAAGGATAGCATCTTCAGTAAATGGTACTTGCAAAACTGGATCACCGTTTGCAGAAGAACAAAATTAAAACCCTACCTCTCACCCTGTACAAAAATCAACTCCAAATGGATCAAAGATCTCAATGTGAAACCCGAAACCCTGAAGGTGATAGGAGAAAACGTTCGCAGCAACCTACGAGACATAGACATTGGAAAAGACTTTCTAAATCAGACAGCAGCTGCACAGGAATAAGGTCCACAGTTGTCAAATGTGACCTCAATCAAACTCAAAAGCTTCTGTACAACAAAAGAAACAATCAAGGAAGTGAAGCAAAAACCCACAGAGTGAGAGGAAATCTTCACCAGTATTACATCTGACAGAGTATTAACTTCCAGAATATATAAACTTCTCAAAAAACAAAGAAGTAAGAAAACAAATAACTCAATCAAAAAATGGAGTAAAGACGTGAACAGAGACTTTACCCATGAGGAATAAAGATGGCTAAAAAAAGAACATTTTAAAAAGTGTTCAACATAGTTAATAATTAAGTAAATGTGAATTAAAACCATTCTCAGATATCATCTCACTCTGATAAGACTAAGATCATGAAAACAAAGACACCAAATGCTGGAGAGGTTGTGGGGAAAAGGGAACACTCATCCACTGCTGGTGGGAATGAAAACTCATACAACCACTATGGAAAGCAGTGTGGAGAACCCTTAAAATACTCAAAATGAGTCTACCACCTGACCCAGTCATACCACTCCTGGGTATATACCCACAAGACTCATCCTACTGCAAAGATACATGCACATCTGTGTTTATTGCAGCACTCTTCACAATAGTGAAGAGCTGGAACCAACCCAAATGCCCCTCACAGATGAGTGGATAACAAAAATGTGGTACATCTACACAAGGGAGTTCTATTCAGCAGTAAAGAAAGATGAAATCATGGGTCTGTTTAAGCTGTCAATCTCTTCTTGGTTAAGCTTTGGAGAATTCCAGGATTTCAGATATTCATCTATTTCTCTTAGGTTTTCAAATTTAGTAGAGTATAGGTTTTTGAAGTATTCTCATATGATTGTCTGGATCTTCTCTCTGTTGTGACATTTCCCCTTTTCTCACAAATACAATTGATTTGGAGTTGCTCTTTTTTTATTTTGGTTAACTGGGCTAGTGGGGTCTATCTATCTTGTTTATGATTTCAGAGAACAAGCTTGTGATTCATTGATTCTTTGTATTTTTTCTTTGTTTCCATTTCATTGATTTCTGCTCAGATTTTTGTGATTTCTTCCTGTCTGTTGGTTTTAAGGTTTATTGTTGTTGTCCCTCAAAATGTAGTAGTAAACCTTCCTACTAAATAAAAGCCTGGGCCCAGATGATTTCACATCAGAATTCTATACAACCATTATTGCTAAAACTGTTCGGAAGGATACAAGCAGAGGGAAATCTCCCAAATTCCTTCTATGAAGCCAGCATATCTCTAATACCAAAACCAGATAAAGATACAACCAAAAAAGAAAACTATAGACCCAACTCATTAATGAACATATACGCAAAAATTCTCAACAAAATACTTGCAAACTGCATACGAAACAACATAAAAAAATGTCCTCCATCATGACCAAGTTGGATTCATCCCAGAGATGCAGGGATGGTTCAACATATGTAAAACAATAAATATCATAAAACACATAAATGGACTGAAAGACAAATACCACACAATTATCTCAATTGGTGCAGAAAAAAACATCAACAAAATCCAGCATCCCTTCATGCTTAAAGTCCTAGAGGGAATTGGACTGGTGGGAACATTCCTCAAAATAATCAAAGCCATATACAACACATAGCCAACATCATCATAAATGGAGAAAAGTTAGAGGCATTCCCCTTAAAGGCAGGAACATGGCAAGGCTGTCCCCTATCACCACATTTCTTCAATATAGTGCTTGAAACATTTGACAGGGCAATAAGGCAAGGAAGGGAACTTTAAGAGTACTAATTGGAAAAGAGGAAGTCAAACTATCCCTCTTTGCAGATGATATGATATTTTACCTAAGGGATGCTAAAAACTCTGCCAGAAAACTAGAAATGATTAAGAGTTTCAGTAAAGTGGCAGGATACAAAATTAATCTAGAAAAGTCAGTAGCCTTTCTTTACACCAACAACAAGCAACTGGAGAAGGAATACAAGAAGAACTTCCCACTCACAATAGCCACAAAAACAATAAAATACATAATAACAAATTTAACCAAAAACATCAAAGATCTCTACAACACAAAACCACTTTAAGATATCATATCACTCCAACAAATCTGGCTAAGATCATGAAAAGAAAAGACACCAAATGCTGGAGAGTATGTGGGGAAAGGGGAACACTCATACACTGCTGGTGGGAATGTAAATTCATACAACCACTATGGAAAGCAATGTGGAGAACACTTAAAAGACTCAAAATGAGTCTACCACCTGACCCAGTCATACCACTCCTGGGTATATACCCACAAAACACATTCTACCACAAAGATACATGCACATCTATGTTTATTGTAGTTCTCTTCACAATAGCGAAGAGGTGGAGCCAACCCATATGCCCCTCAGCTAATGACTGGATAGAGAAAATGTGGTACATCTTCACAATGGAGTTCTATGCAGCAGAAAAGAAAGATGACATCATGTACTTTGTAGGTAAATGGATGAAACTAGAATACATCATCCTAAGTGAAGTAACACAGTCCACAAAAAAAAACAAAGGACAAATGGTATCTCTCACCTGTGGATGCTAGCACTAAATACCTAGTAGTAAAGCAAACTGACCCGTGTATGTATGTATGCATGTATAATTTATATAGTAATATATTGAAAATAAGGTTGGTATTACCTGAAAACGCCAACGATTAACATTATAATATGAATACCTTTAATGGGATTTAGAATTAACTCTATCACTTAATTTCAGACTTTGTCATTGTGGTTATGGGGGGGAGGTGTCTATATGCATTTCTTGGATTATATAAAATTAAAGGAGGGCTGGAGAGATGGCCTAGTGGTTAAGAGCGCCGACCGCTCTTGCAGAGGACCCGGGTTCGATCCCCAGCACCCACATGGCGGCCGAGAACCGTCTGAAACTCCAATTCCAGGAGAACTCCAGTTCCAGGGGAATCCGACACCCTCTTCTGACCTCCGCGGCATTGCATGACACGGGTGCACAGACTAGCATGCAGACAGTACATTCATACACATACAGAAATAAATAAAAAAAAAATTAAAGGGGAAAAAGTGAATTCCAAAAATGTTTTCCCTCATTTCTGGATGCTAACGCAAAAGCCCCAGTTGAAAGGCAAGCTGAATAACATTATTTTTATATTTATTTTTATCTGATAGTAACTGTGTTGTTATAATGTAAATCTCTTAGTGGGCTCTAGAATCCACCTACCACTTATTTTCAGACTCTTTAATTACTGTATATGGGTGGAAGGTATGTATTCATATTTGAGAGTAATATAAAATTAAAGGGGGAAAATGTGAATGCCTAAACATATTTTGGAATGAACATACAGTTTATTCTCAGAAGTCATAATTTTGATACATATGTGATGGTTATATAGGCATCTGTGGAGCAATACAAAAGGGAGGGAAAAACAACAACATAAAGACTGGATTAAAGAACTGACTGATACAGTTAAACTCTGCCCAAAGTAATAAGCCTCTGCAGAGGAAAACTTTGGAAAAGACCGAGAGAAACATGCAAGTCGTGTATGGCAGAAGGGATGAACAGTGGTGGGGTGGGGCAGGGAGAGGGGAATGCATCTAAATTGGACTGAAAGATAATGAAATACACAAATCATCAATAAAAGTATTTAAAAGTTCTATATTTTAAAATAAATATCATCATAAAATATCCAGCTGTGTATAGCGCATGAGATTAAAGTAGTGTGGCTATGCACTCTGATTTCTCAAACAAGAATCATAGAAAAGCTCAAGGTAAAAGTTGGATGCCCAAGATGAATACACATTTTAAATTGCCCAAGACTCCTTCTGAGAGCAGCTTAATTTAATTTCTGTGAACTAGGTCTTTTGTGTAGACTCCTGTGAACTTTCTGTTACATACCATTCTTCCTTGACATCCATGTCATATTGCTTGCTTGTTACATAATACTATTTTTCACTAGTTCTTAGCATTTTTCCAGTGCAGTTTGTAAAATCAAGGACTTTTATACTTGCTATATTATAGATTGGATAACAGCAACAGATTGGTTACAGTAATTAGAGTTGTTTTTTTGTTTTTTTGTTTTTTTTTTGGTCTTTTTGAGACCCTTTAGTTCCAGCTGGACTAGAGCTCAATATGTAGATCAGGCTAGCCTTGAACTCACAGAGATCTGCCTGCATCTGCCTCCTGAGTGCTAGGATTACAGGTGTGTGCCACCATGCACAGCTTAATTAGCTACTTTTAATATCAGAAAGACCTCAAAAGGAATTTCCATTTTATAGTACATTCACAAATGCATCATAAAAAGACACACTAATAATGTTATGGCAACCTTGTTGGTATTAATCTTTGTGGAAGAGACCACACAGGAACGAAAAACAACTTGCTAATGATAAAGATAATATTTAACAGAAAGTGAATTGTGAAGAATTGACTGGAACTATCTCATTGCTCCTTTATTTTGTGTTCTCATAAATTCTAGCAATTTATAGGTAAGAGAGAAAAATATGACACTTCTGTTCTAGTTTTCTTTTTGTTGCTGTGATAAACCATGTGGCCAAAAGCAACTTAGGGGTGGAAAAGGCTTCTTTCAATGACATTTATTATAATTATTTGGGAAAATAGAATAGGTATGTGAGCTTTTCTAGGTGATAAGATCTGGCATATGTTAAGATGTTTTTTGGAGTTTAAGATTTTCCCACTCTTTTTTTCCCTTTTATTCTTTTCAAGACGGCATTAGCAGACAAGGTAATTAGGAAATTAGAATGGGTAAAGTCAGTACGTGAGTACAATTTTGAATACACAGGAAAAAGACAATAAGAGTCCCTGAAATATTCCTTTTGCATCCTCATAGTTTGTTTTTCTGAAGTTCTCAAGTTTGTCTAATTTCAGTGTTTAAATCATTTAATCATCCTGGACATTTTCCTCAAAACTGTGAATGTTCTCTAAATGGTTTACTCTTTACCTCTTCTTTCCATTGAGATATAATTTTCAAGTGGTTCATGAGAAGAGTCACAAAGATAGTACATTTACTGGGAATTTGGGAAATATGTGATTAAAAGCAGACATATTCTGGTGCATATTTTTATCTACATGTGCACCTGCACACACACGAACATGTACATAAATAAAGATGCAGCCACTCTACTTTTATACTACACTGAGAGTATTGTTCAATACAGAATCTCTGCTAGATAGCTTTAGTGTCAACTTGACACACCTGGGTGGAGGCAGCTTCAGCTGGGGAATTGCCTCTGTTGGACTGGCCTATGGCCATGTTCATGGGGCTTTTTGATTGTTGAGTGATGTGGGAGGGTCCAGCTCACTGTGGTTGGTGACACCCATGGGCAGGTTGTGCTGTATTGTATAAGAAAGCAGGCTGGGCATGGTGGCACACACTTTTAATCCCAGCATTCAGGAGGCAGAGACAGGCAGATCTCTGTGAGATCAAGGCCAGCCTGGTCTACATAGTGAGTTCCAGCTGGTCCTACAGGGAGCCCCTGTCTCTAAAAGACCAAAACAAACAAAGAAACAAAGAAACAGACAAAAAAACAAAGAAACAAACCAAAGTAAAACATAAAAAGCAAGCTGAACATGAGCCATAGGAGCAAACCAGTAAGCCAAGTTCCTCCATGGCCTGTGCTTCAGCTCCTGCTTCCAGATTCTTGCCCAAAGTTTCTACCTTGGGCTCCCCAAGTGTTAAACTGCAACCCAGAAGTAAGATGAACAAATCCTTTCCTCCACAAGTTGGTATTAGTCAGTTTTTTGTCACAGCAGTTGAAAGAAAACTAGAGCAGAATCTAAATAAAATATGACATTCTTCAATGATTGAAACAATGCTACTGGGGCTGGAGAGATGACTCAGTGGTTAAGAGCACTGAATTCTCTTGCAGAGGACCCAGGTTCAATTCCCAGCACCTACATGGTGACTAAGAATCATCTTTAAGCCAGGCCTGGTGGTGCACATCTTTAATCCTAGCACTAGAGAGGCAGAGGCAGGCAGATCTCTGTGAGTTCAAGGTCAGCCTGGTTTACAGAGTGAGTGAGTTCGAGACCAGCTGGGGCTATAAAAAATGCTATCATTGGCTGTGTTATCTGTGTTACCTGCTGTGAAAACTGAATAGTACAATGTTATTACTCCCTTAAACTTTTGGAACCAAATTCATAGTTGTCAGTTTTGGCTCTTGAATATATTTTAAGTTGTGTTTTCTTGCTTTATTACTGTGATTTGGTTTATAGTATGCTGGGTTTATTGTGACACTTTCATATATCTCTGACATATTTTGTTCTTATTTATCCCCCAGCACTGCTCAGCCCATCTCCACACTTCCCTCATACTGATCCTGTTTATCTCAAATAGATGTTCTTTCTCCCAAATTACACAAAGGTTTCTTCAACTCTATGTACTGCTCTGACTTTTCTGAAATTGTGAATTTTAACACTAGGGATACTGAAATATATTTTTAGAAATAGATAATGGAATCCTGTGTACTGCTCTGAGACCAGGCTTTCTTGCTGCCTCATACGGGTCTAGACTGTTTTAAACTAACTGAGAGTCACTGACGTGGACTACTTGGTGAGCTGGCTAAATACTGTCATGCCCATCCCTCTGCTTTGGGACCAACTCCAGCTGGTCCTCCCATACCCAAGGACCAGGCTTTCCTGATGTCTAGTAGCTTCTGGGACCTTTCAAGTCTGGCTGAGAGGTCCTGATTGCCTTCAGGGTGAGCTGGACAAAGTTGTGCTGACCATCTGCAATCCCTCCCACTTCTCCAGGGCTTAGGCTGCCCTGCTGACTACTAGGGACCAGCACATCCACTTCCCATCTCTTCTCCTTGGACCTTGGCACTGTCCATCTGAGGTTTCTGAAATGCTCTTGACTAGCTAGGGTCATTTCATCCTCCTGGAGAACTCCTGAGTAGCCTGATTGAAGCCATCTGGTCCCTTGCTTATTAAATCAAAAGAGAGAACCTGAAGCCTTGACCAACCAGCTTTTCATACCCAATCATAAAGCAACCAAGGTTCGTCAATAATACAAATGGAATAAAACTTCAACTGAACAAAGGCAGGCTTGAGTTTCATACAAGAAACACAGCAGAAAAATATATACAGATACTAAAACCACAACAAAAATTATATATGAAAATCCATGGGAGTAAAGGTGAAGAACAAACTCAAGAGAGGGAGAACATAGAGAGCATTATTATTAAGGGTGAAAGGGGGGAATGTGGGTACTTTAACTGGGGAGGAAGGAGTGAAGTCTACATAGGGAGAGAGAGAGAGAGAGAGAGAGAGAGAGAGAGAGAGAGAGAGAGAGAGAATAAATAATGCTAAGCTAGTATGAAAAACCAGAGGAAATGTGTTAGTTCAAAAGCCTGCTTAAAAATTAAATATGCAGTATCTCTACATGAGTCCATGTGTATAGCCGAAGGCTATGTAACAAGAAAAAGTGCCAGATAAAAGAAACCTCCCTTTGAGTTGTTGGCCTGGGTAGTCCACAAGACTCCCAGAATTACAGAGACTGTTGCCATAGCTCTTGATTGTCTCCCAGAACTTGAAGGTAAGTCCCCATTGTTGAAGACAGGACATACTTCTGACACAGGACTTGGAGCAATGGAGTTGGACTGATCTGGAAGCCACTTTCCTTAAAATTAGCTCTTACAATTTTGGAGGACACTGTGCTGGATAACTTTAGTGTCAACTTGACACACTTGGGTTGAAGGAGCCTCAATTGGGGGATTGGCTCCATTGGACTGGCCTGTGGCCATATCTGTGGAGTATTGTTTTGACTGTTGAGCAATGTGGGAGGGCTGGGCCCACTATAGGTGGTGCCACCCCTGGGCAGGTTGTTATGTCCAGTATAAGAAAGCAGGCTGGGCATAGGCTAGGGGACCAAGCCACTAAGCAGTATTCCTCCATAGCCTGTGCTTCAGCTCCTGCCTCCAGGTTTCTGCCCTGAGTTCCTATGCTGGGCTTCCTCAGTGATGAACTGTGACCCAGGAGATGTGAGCCAAATAAACCCTTTCCTCCCCAAATTGGAATTGGCCAGAGTGTTTTGTCACAGCAATTGAAACTAGAGGACTGGAGAGATGGCCTAGTGGTTAAGAGCACCGACTGCTCTTGCAGAGGACCTGGGTTTGATCCCCAGCACCCACATGGTGACTGAGAACCATCTTTAACTCCAGTTCCAGGGAACTCCTACACCCTCTTTTCACCTCTGTGCCATTGCACAACAGGGGTGTACAAACCTACATGCAGACAGTATATTCATGAAAAAAAGATGAAAAAAGAAAAAAAAAAGAAAGGAAACTATAACAGACAGTATGCAAGCTGCTAAGAGAGACCATCAATCCGTGGTCCAACTGCAGGTTTAAGTCCTAATAACCACAGGCACAGCAAATGACAGGCACAGCAAATGATATTGGTGCAGTAGTGGCTCTTTTATATTGAGGGTAATCAACAAATAATTGGACTTAAAGCTCACTTTATGGGAGGGAATTCATGTGTGGTACTCTAAACATAGCCAAATGTACATGTCTGGAGAGGTCATAGGTCTTAGAGAAATTCTTAAGGCTGTCATATGCCTAGATAAAAGTAATTTCTTACTATATGCTAAATATGGATCCTTATATTTACAGACAAGTATGCCAGTTACCAGTCATCAAAGAAGCTTCTTTTCAATAAATAGAGACTACTACAGAGCTCCACAACTTGTCACATATAGAGAATAAGTGTCTGTGAGATTCCCAATCCTATGTTATATAACTATCATGGAACTTCTACAGCTAACGCTCGTGGAATATAGTGGAACTCTCAACTCTCATGAATGAAGTTCCCTCATGCATCAGAGGGCAATAAATATGAAAGGCCACAAATGGCCAAAGGGTAGGGAATAAGAGTCTGCAGAGTGTGGGTCCTTGGACAGGACTCCCATATTAACTTTACTCATGCAGGGCTCAAGGAGCATTGCTGAAAAGGGCATTGAATGATTGTAAGAGCCCGAGGGGATGGTGCATAACCATATGGAAAGAGTCTTACAGGCTCCTGGGACCTTGCTCATATGAACCTACATCAATAGTGTTAACATGCACAAGACCCATGAAAAACTCAAGCAGACAACAAAACTCAGTACAGAACTGGGGAAATGGCCAAAAAGAGGCTCCAACCTTAGTCAACTATTGACAGATGATTATTGCTGGGTTAGAGTTAATTTTCTTTATGGGAGTGACTCTAGGTAGGCTGACTAGACTCCAGGGGAATAACTTGCACTGAGGGACACCCAGTGCATATGCCTTAATATAAATGACAGAATGAATGAATGACGTCCAGTGGTGAGGCTTATGAGAGGATCTAGATGGGGAAGTGAATATAAACATAAGATACTTTGTATGAAATACACATTCATAAAATTATAGAAAAAATAGAAAATGGGTTGTAACATATTTTACAATAATTACTTAGAATTTACTAATTTGATATGACAGATCAATTTTTCCAAAAATGGAACTTGAGAGGGAAAATTCTCATGCAAGTGATTTATTGAGTGTATGCTCTCTGGAGAAAGAGAGTACAGGAAGTTCAATAGGTGAGGAGACATTGGTTAACAGGATGTCATCCAGGTGAAGGTTTGCCTCAGTCTGATCCCAGGAGAGGCAGTGGATGGGAATTATTCAAAAGCATGGTTTTCATCAAAGACAAGCCTGCAAGGGTGGAATATTCTATCAGTTAATTAGTTACAAAATGTGGGGAAGACCAGAGGGGATGTGGATCATAAATAGTAATTATTTCAAGAAAAGAAATTCTGTAGTAAGCAACCAGCCTTCCCAGAACAGGGTATGCATGTAACTGTCTGATAAAGGAGATCTCCATGAAAGCCCTTGAGAGCAATGCATTTGTTCATTAAGCTCTCCTTACTGCAAATTGCTTTAATAGGCATATCGGATAGTTGATACAAATGAAAGTATTACATTTCACCAATTTGATTTTTGCAAAGACTTTAATAAAGAAGCTTAGTTTTTAGTGTCAATAAATGTAAAATTCAAATTTAAAACTTTAACTTTTACCCTTTCATTTCTTACTAAATTTTCTATAGGGAAAATAACTAAGTATTTAAGGGAAATTATTTTAAACCACATTAACTTTGAAACTGGATCTGGTAGCATAGGTCTGTAATCTCAGGGATTTAGGTGATTGAGGAAAAAGTATCACAAATTCAAAACCAAGCTGGGCAACTTATTAAGACTTTATCTTAAATAAAATGTTAGACTATGGCTGAGAATTTAACTTAACCATAGGGCTCTTATATTTTTGTGTGTTTGCATGAGTAGGGCACTTATGTATGTGCCAGTATATGTGTGTGCATGTGAGTATGGAGGCCTGAGGTTGACATTGGAAATGTCAACTTCTTCACTTCTCATAACCTTATGCCTTGAAGCAGGATTATTCAAAGAACCCAGAACTTACACAGTCTAGTCTAGTATGCCAGCTTGCTCTAGTTTCCCCTTCCTCTGCTGTCTACCTAGCATTTGTATGAGTGCTGGGGACCTGAATTCTGGTTATCATGCTAGTGAGATATCTTAGTCATGTTCTTTTACTGTGATAAAAACACTGACCGTGCTGATTTGGGGAGCAAAGGGTGTATTTGGCTGAGAGCTCACAGCCCATCATCAAGGGAAGCCCATGCAGAAACGCAGGGAAGGAACCCAGAGGCAGGGAGCTGAAGCACAGACCATGGTCCTCCGGCCTACGCTCAGCCTGCTTTCTCATAACACGAAGGAAGACTTGCCCAGATGAGGCACTATCCTCAGGGGGCTGGACTTCCCATTCATTCAATAACCAATAACATGACCCACAGACATGGCCACACATCAATCCAATGGAGAAAAATTCCTCAATAGATGGTTCCCTCTACCAAGGTGTGTCAGGTTGATAACTGAGCCATTTTCCCAGCTTCTCAAAAAATGATTTTTTGTCTTGACAATTTTGCATTGAATTCCCTAGTCCCCAAGCAGCCCTACCAACTGGCAGCACTGGCTGCTCTTGCAGGGGACTCAGGTTCGAATCTAAGCACCCACATGGCATGGAACAGCTGTCTGTTACTCCATAGGTTTTTATAACCACAGAGTGAATAGAAGTCAGAGGCAGAAGGCATAGAGGTGCTTCCATTAGGCTGTGGCAGGGAAGGATATACAACTGATTTTAAAGTACTGTTACAGATCAGTTTCTTAATCAAGTGATTGCTTGACCAGGGATACTCATTATATATGCTGATTGAAGTAGACAGAAATAGTTTATCTACATTTTTTATCTGTGTGACATATTTTCTACAAAGTTAAACCAGGCAACCGAAGGACTGAGATGTTGGGTATTTAATGGATGAGAGGAAGATACAGAAGTGTAAATATGTGCTGTGTTAGAACTGCAAGAAGAGCCAGGCATGGTGGCACACCTTTAATCCTAGCACTTGGGAGGCAGAGGCAGGCAGATTCCTGTGAGTTCAAGGCCAGCCTGTTCTACATAGAACGTTCAGGACAGAAAAAAGTGGACTCTGTCCAAAAAAAAAAAAAAAAAAAAAAAGACTGCAAGCCAAGAGAGGGATACAGAAACTATCCAGAACGTGAACTTACAAAATGCAAGAGATACATTCTAAAAATGGTTGTTTACGAGTAAAAAAAAAAAAAAAAAAAAACCAGAACATGGATCATTACTTGATATGAGGTAAGGGAATAAATTCCTACTTTCAAATTTCATAGGAAAAGTTATGTTATCAGAGGTACATTTTGAAATTCGAAGTCAGTTGGATAACTGACACAATAAAGTTAGCATCTTAGGAAAGGATAGACGGGCAGCATAACCTGGTTCTAGTCGTTACAATCTGTGGCAGGACAGTCTTATATCAGCTGAACAGGATTTAGCTCATGTCAAGCAGTGATACTCATGCACAGATGGGAGATAGGCAGGTTTTTTCTTTTACATTTTGTTTTCTGGTGAGCTTGATGGGAACAACTGATAGCAAGGATGACCATGAGTTGCATAGTTCTTTCTAAGGGAAAGGAAGATATTTTAATCAGTTTCAACTGATAAGTGATGATTTTGACTCTCTGATGTAGACATCTATCCCTCATAGTCTTCCTGGCTTGGTGGTTTCAGTGGGTTTGGATTTCTGATACTATTGTATTTCTCAGAATTCATAATCAAGTGCACACAATGACCTTAAATAATACATGCTGTCACAGTTTTGATCTAAGCTACCTGGGAGTCTCTGAGAGCACGATTGATTTGGACAACGCTATTGTTGCATTGCTTTTTGTCTGATAAAAGAGATATCACAGGGAATCATCAGTGCCTTCCCTCTGCTTCTTTACTTGGTGAAATCTTGTTCACCTTCAGGTTTTAGCTTGCAGGACTTCATCAGGGACGACTGCCTTGGTCCCTCGTGTCTGATTTAGATGCTTCCTTCATGTTCCCCTTCAGTACTCTGTTCTCTTCTCAGAACACTAATCACATTTGACTATCTTTTCTGGCTCAACAGTAATATCTCAATGTTCAGACAAAATCCTTGAAATGACTTAAAGAATTATTTCCCAGTAGCTGTGAACTTCTTCAGTCTCAGGATATATCAAATGTTTTATTAATGCTCATCTCACAATGCCGTGTTAGGACAACTTTATCACATTCCATTTGACAAGTTTTCCTTTCATGATTGGCAGCTGAGACCCAGCAAGGACCAGCTATCCAGTCCACACTGACTCATTTAAGAACAACACCTTGAACTGTTGAGGAGAGGTGATAGAAGAGTTTCTATACTATTAATATGTTATAAGAAAGTGTTCCTTCCCAGTTACGGCAATAAAACTAAAATGCTGAGCCTGTCTGTCTAAGCTAAGCAGAAGTCACCTGGGTCAGTATTTAGTGATGCCTCTGAGGGGCACCTTCCATAAAATAGGTACACGAAGAATGAATTCATCCATATGGTTATCCATGAGTCAGTTCTAAACGAGCCTGCAGAGCAGGCATTTGGGAAATGCAATGCCAGTAGAAATTCTGGCATCATTATGATATGTACATGTGTTCTCTTAGACTTGTGATTATAATTTATTACAGCAGACTTTACTTTCTCCTGCATGGCAAAATATCCTCTGAGATCAAGGAGAAGATCATGTTCAAACCAAAAGCTTTCAAAGTGAAGGTAGTTTAAAATTTCACCAGTGAGGGCAAATGTAAACTTCATTGTCTTTCTTCTTTATCCTAGTGCCTTTCAGAGCTGTTCTAAAGTGGGCAGGAAAAGGCCACTTGATTCATGCTGGAAGCATAGCATTATCATATAAGAATTATAAATGCCCAAGTAAATGCTGACAGAGGAAAAATCCGTATAACTGCATACTTGATAATTCAAGGGGAAAAATAAGGTTCTCTGAGGAGACAGAATGATTTTTAAAAGAGCCACATGTTTAATAATAGATTGCTAATGGCCTTATATAAAATGAGTATGTCAAAGCATGGTTTATATTTGTACAAATGGAGAAACTACTATATGTAAAAATTTAAAGTTCATATCCTCATCATTTAGGAAGCATTCTACTTTTGCTCCTTTTCTCCAGTTTTATTGGCATTGACCTGGATACTGGATGAAGGGGAAGAGGATGCCTGGATCAGGAGCCACAAGCAAATGTCAGGTAACCTGACCCAGGAACACTTCCAGAAATGATGGGGACATGCTAGCACAGATTCTAGGCCAATCAGGCTGTCACAAAGCACAGAAGAAATTCTCAGCAAATTGAGGGCAGTGAGCAGAAGTGGGTGTGAAATGCATGGAGCAGGGAACTGCGGGGATACGTGCAAGTTCTGATAGCAAGGAGAAAGCAACAGTTTGGGAGGACCCACTCTGAGGTGTAGCTTCTTGGGAGATAGAGAATTAACAGCATTGCTGTTTTCTCAAGTTAAGATAACTTCTCAGTGTATTTTCGCTGTTATTCTGGTGAGCTTCCACCTGAGGATTGTACACCAACTCTGAGTTGAGAATGGCTTCTAGGGAGCCTGAAGGATATTTAAAATATTCCACATTGACAAAGATTAAGACAGTTACCTGAACAACCAGATTGGAGGCTTATCACTAGGTATAACTGAACTGCATTCACTCACCATCAGCTCTAGAACTTAGATGGCATTATGAACTGTTAAAAGGCCACACTTCCTGGGACTACAGGGAGGACCCTTGTCCGAAAAAGACCAAAAAAAAAAAAAAAAAAAAGCCGCACTTCTGTTTATTAAGTTAAAAAGGATCAAATGAAAGAATATTGTTATATTTCATATTTCCTGATTATCATTTTCTTGCCAAGAAATTATATCAGTAGGAATTCACATTCAGTTTCAGGTATAATAATGTTACATTAGGGCACAGTGTTAAATAAACAAAAGACAGGTGGATAAAGCTTGACTGTTCTATTCTTGACTATTTCGTGAGATATCAGAAGAGTTTAAAGTAAAAAAAAATGGTAGTGTTCTCTGTAATATAATCAGTAGAGCAGTTGAACAGAAAATGGATATTTACTAATTTTCTTTGTTATTTTAAGAATATAATCTATAATCTCTATGTGTAATCTATATGCAAGGGGAATGTCTTGAATTCTGTGGTTGTAAAATGTTGTATAAAGTGCTAACTGGTCATCACATGCGTGAGGAAGAGAAAATAGGAAGATGTTTTCTAACATCTGGGTGAGTTCGGTTAGTTTGCCAAATTCTACAATTCGTTGTAACCCAATGCTCATGTATTTTATGTTTGAGCAATCCCCATGGGACAGTGTGCACTTAGAATGTCCTTAGACATGGCAGGTAGATCATTTCTCTGTAATGTAAGTTTTGGGTGTAAACTGTACATACAACTCTGAACTTCATCAACATAATGTCAGAGCACTGCTTGTACCACAAAACCACAAGCATGTAGTCTGCACATTTGGCATTTTTTTTTTACTTTCTCTTATTTTTTGTGTATAAGTAGGAATGAAAGCCCATGGAAAACTCTTAATAAATTCTCAATTTTCTTCTAAACCAGTTAAGGTCCCCCTACTAAATGCCATTAAATTGAAGCTTGGTAAAACTTCACTTACTAAATATGAAACAATTATTAAATGGATTTTAAATCAAAGACAGAAGTTAGGGTTACCATCACAAAAATCCTAGTTCATGAACACTTTTTCCATTGAAGACAGGTGGTGTCTATGTATCTCTTTGATCTAGGATATAATTATATGAAATGTAAGTCTAATGTTGGTTAGTTATTCCACAAAACAATTTCCAATAATAATTAAAAAAATTCAATTGTCTTTAATCTCACTCTGAAATTATACCCTAAAATTAAAAATGAAGCCCAATTGATAGTTTTATTGAATGAACAAAGCAGCCAGGAGAAGTGTCAAGGTGTCTTCATTTGTGAAGCCTCTTCCTCGGGTACACCTTGAGAACGTGGGATGGGGTAGGGACTCCCAGAACAGGGTGGATTCTCCCTGTCCATATTACACAGGATCAGTCTTTATAGTTTTTCTGCTACTCTCTCTTCCTTCCTGTTAAAATTCCATTTCACTCTCCTTATTACAGTTACATCAATGAAGAGATCTGGTCCCTTGGACCATTAGAAATAGCTTGCATGGTTTAGGATCTCAAACCAGAGCAAAAATCTCTAGTGTCTGTGACTATATTCTGCTCCTATTAGTAAGAAAGTGTTATTAAGAGAAGAGGGCTTTGTTTTATAACCTTTTTGTTTATATCATTTTCTTTACAAAAACACATAATTATGGAATTCATTTTCTCCTAATTCTTACATACTGGCAGAGTCAGGAGAAGATTATTGCAGGTAGTTAATCACTGGCATCTCTTTTATAATAACACTCAGACAAAGTTTTCTGGTTGGAAAATGAGCTAAAATTACTACTTGCTGATAAAATATTGTCACTTCTTGTAACTGATATAAGTGTGACCCATTTGCATTTTAAAATAAATTGTATTCTGTCAGGATATTATTAGCAAGTTCACTGCTAGATATGAACAATATATGAGGAATATGTGTATAGTCAATATACTCTATAAACATGACAGAATAATTCCCACTGAAAATAGGAATTATATACTAGAACAAGGCCACCTGTATCAAATGTTCTGTGCTGTTCATATCAGAGGCTTGGGGGAACAAACGCTGAGAATGATGTTGGGCAGCAGGAGTTTGAAGAATCAAAGTCATAAGGTAAGATGAAGAAGGAAGCAGAGTGTTGGAGTATGAGAAGAGAATCTGTTGAAACTACTTGCACTGGGGCAGGCTGATCATGGGCTTTTACATATGGGGAAATGCTTTGTTTCAAGATATTCCTGATGCAGTCTTCAAGTAGTTGGCAGTGAATAAATGTTTTTTTTTTTTCTGGTCAAGTTTGCATGGTTGTTTTTCAATAACATTTCATTCAAATGTATTATTTTGATCACATGTGAAGAAAATAATTTTCCTTAGTCAGTGTATGTGTGCAGATGTCAAGGGCATCACCATTGACTCAAGATGCATATCAAACACCTCAATTTTTGTGGAATCTAACTATAAATATGGATGAATTAAATTTAGAAGTTATTACTTCAAATATTTCTTAGGTAGATTGTTATGGACTAAATGGAAACCACAGTTTGAACTGCTTAATATTGAAACCTTTATTAGACAACATGTGTGTTTTCTTCAAAGTTCTTTGAAAAATTTCAGGAGCGAAGTGAAGTCTAAGAAATAGAAGTAAATTAAGCCAGAATGGCGGAGCGCATATAAGCTACAGGATGTTTAGTATGATTCCTCTTACAAGGAGAAGCATAAAATGAATAGAAAATGTTCAAAGAAATGAATTTGGTTTTGGTCTTTTTGAGACAGGGTCTCTCTGTAGCTGCAGCTGGCCTGGAACATGCTACGTAGACCAGGCTGTCTTTGACCATGCCTGGCAAAGAAAATAATTTTAAAATCTCCTGAAAACTCTTAAGCAGAGAGGATATAGGAGACTTTACTATACATCATTGAAATAAATTGTGGATTCATAATGAACCTGCTTCCCTTGGTGGAAAGACTGGAAACAGGAAGCAACTGAAGTCCTTAGTGAGAGACTGAAGTTAAAAGTAAACGTATAACCATGAAGACTTCACAAACATGAATATATATGCACCAAACTCCGGTGCACCAATCTTTATAAACACAATTCTATAGGACCACAAGGCACAGATTAACCCCAGCACACTCATAGTAGGGGAATTCAATGCCCCACTGAGCCCTTTGGACAGATCAACTGGACAAAAAATAAACAGAAAGACATCTGAACTGAACAATACAGCAAATGGACCTTACAGACATCTACTAAATATTCCACCCAAGCACCAGAAAATACACTTTCTACTCAGCACCCCACAGAACATTCTCCAAAATTGACCATATACTTGGACACAGAAAAGTATCCTCAACAAATACAAAAAATTGAAATAATTTCATGTTTTTTTTTTATCAGAACACAGTGCAATAAAGCTCAATATCAACACCAGGATAATCCCTATTACCTACACACATGGAGGCTAAACAACACACTCCTGAATAATGAATGTGTCAAGGAAGAAATAAAGAAAGAAATAAAACCATTCCTGGAACTGACAATGATGGTACAAAACAACAAAACATATGGGACACTTTCAAAGCAATCCTAAGAGGGAATTTTATAGCCCTGGATGCCTACAAACAAAGCAAAACAAAACAAAACAAAATAACCAAAAAAAAAAAAAAAACCCCAGAAAGAACACAGATGAATGAGCTAACACTGCAGCTAAAAACACTTGAAACACAATAACAAATGAACCCTAAATGCAACAAACAGGAAAAAAAATAACAAAAATCAGAGGAGAAATCAATGAAATAGAAACCAATACAAAAAAAAATCAATGAATATAAATGTTGGTTCTTTCAAAGAATAAATGAGATAGACAGACCTCTAGCCCAGTTAACCAAAAGAAAGAAAAAAAAGGGAACAACTACAAATCAATAAAATTCATGATGAAAGGGGAAATAATCAATAGACAATGAAAAGATCCACACAACCATATGGGAATACTTCAAAAACCTATTCTCTACTAAGTTTGAAAACCTAGGAGAAATGGATGAATATCTGAAATCCTGGGAATCGCCAAAGCTAAACCAGGAAGAGATTGCCAATTTAAATATGCCCATAATATATGAAGAAATTGAAAATGTAATAAGAGACCTCCCATCTAAAAAAAACCCAGGCCCAGATGGTTTCACAGAAGAATTCTATAAAACATTTAAAGAGGACTTACAACCATTATTTCTCAAATTGTTCAGAAGGATACAAGCAGAGGGAAATATCCCAAATTCCTTCTATGGAGCCAGAATCACTCTAATACCAAAACCAGACAAAGATACAACAAAAAAAGAGAACTGTAGACCCATCTCATCAATGTACTCAGATGCAAAAATTCTCAACAAAATACTTGCAAACCGCATATAGAGCAACATCAAAAAGTTCATCCATCATGACCAAGTTGGATTCATACCAGAGATGCAGGGATGGTTCAACATACAAAAATCAGTAAACATCATAAAACACATAAGTGGACTGAAAGACAAAAACCACATGATCATCTCAATTGATGCAGAAAAAGCCTTCAACAAAATCCAGCATCCCTTCATACTTAAAGTCCTAGAAGAAATTGGACCGTAGGGATCATTCCTCAACATATTCAAAGACATATACAAGAAACACACAGCCAGCATCATCCTAAATGGAGAAAAGTTAGGATTCCCCTTAAAGGTAGGAAATCGACAAGGCTGCCCCCCCCCCCATTGCCACTCCTCTTCAATATAGTGCTTGAAACATTGGCTAGCGCAATAATGCAAGAAAGGGAAATTAAAGGTGTAATAATTGGAAAAGACGAAGTCAAACTATCCCTTTTTGCAGATGATATAATAGTTTACCTAAGAGATGCTAAAAACTCCACCAGAATACTCCTAGACATTATTAAGAGTTTCTGCAAATTGGCAGGATGCAAAATTAACCTAGAAAAATCAGTAGCCTTTCTTTACACCAACAACAAGCAACTGAAGAAAGAATACAAGGAGATCATCCCAATCACAATAGCCTCAAAAACAATAAAATACTTAGGAACAAACCTAACCAAATACGCCAAATATCTCCACAACAAAAATTATAAACCCTTGAAGAAGGAGATTAAATAAGACATCAGAAGATGGAAAGACCTCCCATACTCATGGATTGGAAAAATTAATATAGTAAAATGTCCATTCTACCCAAATTAATATACAGATTCCGTGCAATCTCAATTAAAATCCCCAAGACTTTCTTCACAGGCTTGGAAAAAATCCTAACATTCATATGAAAAAACAAAGACCCTAAATAGCCAAAGCAACCCTGAGTGAAAAGAACAATACATGCAGGATCTCTATACCAGACTTCAAACTATACTACAGGGCTACAGTCATAAAAAATATCCTGTTACTGGCACAAAACAAATATGTAGACCAATGGAACAAAACTGAAGATCCAAATTTGAGCACATACAATTTCAGCCACCTCATATTTGACAAGGGGACCAAAAAGACTCAATGGAGGAAAGACAGCATCCTCAGCAAATGGTGTTGGCAAAACCGGATCACCACTTGTTGAAGAATAAAATTAAACCCTACCTCTCACCCTGTACAAAAATCAACTCCAAATGGATCAAAGACCTCAATGTGAAACCCAAAACTCTAAACATGATAGAAGAAATAGTTGGCAACAACCTACAAGACATAGGTATAGAAAACACGTTCTAAATCAAACAGCAGCTGTGCAGGATATAAGGTTGACAATTGACAAGTGGGACCTTATTCAACTCAAAAGTTTCTGTACAGAAAAAGAAACAATTAGGGAAGTGAAGAGAAAACCCACAGAGTGGGAGGAAACCTTCACTGCTGATGCATCTGATGGAGCATTCCAATTTGGCTGAGGAACCTAAGGGATAACTTTGTTCCCTGGCATCAGAGGTCAACTAAGTCTCAGGGGACTATGCATGGGGCATCTCTTGAAATGTCCTGCAAATGTGAGTCACCAGTCTTCCTGTGTAGGGAGGTTTTGGAGAACCACTAATGTGACTTCAGCCAGCAGCTTCCAGTCTATAAAGTGGAAAGTCTGCTCATGCTTCAAAAAGGGAAGCCTAGTCTAGCAAGACCTGATTTTGTCCTAGAGTGGATGGAACTGGTAAATGAAAAGCTGAAAGGAGCCAGGGGCTCCCACTGCCTCCCCCTCAAAATAAACAAAAAAGCAAAAAACAAGTTACCCTGAGGACCAGATCCTATAATTTGAATTTTTGAAAACTTTAGCTGTGCTGTCAATTTTGGAAAAAATGTACATAGTTTACTGTGTTGAGTTGGCATTGTACAGATATTAACAGCCATATTGGTCTAGAAAGTTTTTTTTTCCATTTGTACAGGGATAATGTACTGTATTAAATATGTAAGGTCTTAAAAAAAGTAAATGTATCCATGAAATGTTGATGTGAGGAATGAGTCCAAGCAGATGTGATCTGTACTTACACTGGGAAAGTGTCCTAATCCTCATAGACAGTAGTCATTGGGGCCTTTCCCCTCCCTCTTGATCCATGGAAATCACTGCTCATATGGCCATAGTAACCATCCCAGCGTTAAACACAATTGCAAGGACTCTCACCTGTTTCCTATACAGCCCTTATATTTGCCTATATCTAGAGCTAGTCATTATGGTGCCAAAACAACCAATTAAATAATATTGTAGCCAATTTGACCTTTGAACATTGAATAGATCCGTGATTTTTCAATCTCTTCAAGCTTGTGTTGCATAGGACAGTCCTCTGACAGACAGATGCATATCATCTTCCCAAGCTTGGTTGTGTACCCTTGTGCAGGATCATCACATCTAAGCTTGTTGACTCTTATGTGTAGCGAGGAAAAGTCAGCCACACCTCCAAACCAATCAGTCCGCCCTAGTTGCATGTGGTCTGGGGGCAGAACAAAGGGTATATAGACTTGAAAAGCCTAGAGGAGGCTCTGTAGGCATTTTATTCAGCTGTGGGGAAGCCACTGGATGAAGACAGCCTGGGGGTAGGAGGAGCACTCACAATCCTGATATTCACACTTGCTGCTCTGTAAATAATCCCAATAAACACACTGGTTTCTCAACAGCAATTTGGTGAAATTGTACTTTGGTTTGTCATTGGAACAAAGGAAGAAGGGGGTGGATGTTGATTACCAGCCTGTCCCCCACTAACAAATATTAGCTACAGTTTCCAACATACCATGATTAATTACTAGAATGAGAAAATGATATGCAAATATGAAAACATGTTTTAAGAATACACAGTGAACCACACAAATGTCCTCTTTGCACCATAGACAAAGAAAATTCATTCATTTTCATTCAAGCATTCATTCATTTGTTTCTCTAAGTCAAAATGTTCAAACAGGAGTACAATATCTTTGGAAATTATGAGTTTTTTTATACAAAGACTAGCATTCTTGGAAAGTACTGATCATACAGCTGTTAGAGCTCAAAGCCAGAGATACTCAAAGATTACTTATTCTAGGTCTCATATTCCTGGTGTCTACTCTATAATCTCCACAAATTATATTATTTTTTGTATATATTAGCTTCAAACAGTAGACCTCTGTGGCTCTATGAAAAAATGTTAATTGCTTAATGAATAATATCCCTTTGTATCACTCCCATATTACATTTATGAAGCTTGAATAAACCTTTGTCATGATACCAGTAAAATCATATAAGTTTGTGATATATTCCATATGGAATTATCCTCCCTTCTTATGTTTCTAAGTAGGTGTTACTTAATTCTAATATTTTGAAAAGTAGACCAGGAGTATGGAGTAAGTAAATGATTGGACGATTAAAAGAGAACATTAACAAGTTATAATAAGTATATGTGCTTAAGTAAAGAATGCTTAAATAGTAAAAAATAAACCCTTCATTTATTGCTAATAAAGGGAGACAGTTGGACTCTGAATTAAAAATAAATCTCAGAAGACAAATATCCTAATGTATTAGTCACTTTTTTGTTGCTGTGATAAAACCACCATGACCAAGGGAACTTATCAAAGGAAGAGTTTATTTGAGCTTATGATTGAAAGTTCAGGGAATCAGAGTCCATTGTGGCAGGAAGCATGGTGGCCGGGACTGGACCAGCAAGCTGAGGTTCACATCTTGCAATGAGCACAGGAAGAAGAGAGAGAGAGAGAGAGAGAGAGAGAGAGAGAGAGAGAGAGAGAGAGAGAGAGAGAGACTGGAGACCACAAGGCTTTTTAAATGCATTAAGCTCGCCCCCAATGACATACTTCTTCCAGCATAGCCACACCTTCTAAAACCTTCCAGAACAGTGCCACCAACTGGGGACAAAATATCTGAATACTTAAGCCTATGGGGGACATTTCATTCAAACCACACCTAAAAAATGAAGTATAATAAAGAACAATCTAAACGGAATGTAGACTAATGCTTTAAGATTGAAACCCATCTCAATGAGATGATATAGTAATCAGAAAATTATTTTAAAGATTTGTGAGGGAAAAATTACACAGTCATATCTGTGTGGTGGTTTAATTTCTTAATATCTATTCATAATTTAATTAGCATTTGCTATTAGAAATTCAACTAAGAATTTAAAGTTAAGTGTAGAGTCATGGCAGAGAGGAGAGTAAAGACCCATATGTATGACGTTTATATAGGCATATTTTGGAGCAATACAGTGAGGAAGAAACCACAACAACATAGGACCTGCGTCAAAGAACAGATTGATACAGTTAAAATCTACCCCAAACAATGGACCTTTACAGAGAAAAACTTTAAAAAGACTGAGAGAAAGATGAAGGACATGTATGGCAGAATGCATGAACTTGAGTGGGGTGGGGGAAAGGGAAAGGGGAATGTGCCTAAATTGAGCTAAAATGATGTCTGAAATACACAAAACATCAATAAAAAAAAAAGAAAGTAAAGATACCTAGAGAAGGGGAGAGAGAAGAAAGGGGAGAAAATAAGAGGGGAAGATGGGAAAGGACAGAGGACAGAGAACAGGAAGACAGGGAGGAAGAAGGGAGAGATGAGGGTAAGTAAACAACGCTGAGTAACCATATTTACTCTCCCATCAAGGCCAGTGTACTTTTCCTAACACATTTGAATGTGTGAGGAGACTTCAGAATATGAAGTGAATTGGGCCTTCACTTTATACATTTTTCTTGGCTCATTTCCCCGTTGTTTTCTTTAGCTGATATTTTAAGGTGCTATCTGCTATGTAAGTGTAAGCACAGAAGTTCCCCTTGGTCCTTTTCACTGACTCCCCACCTCATTTTGAATCATTGATGAATCCTTAATGAAGAACCTTCTTTGGTATGAAAGGGGCGTTATATATGGAGAAAATGGTTCAGAAATGAAGCAATGGATTTATTTACTATGGTAATCTTGAGGAGCTATGGTCAGTACCATAATAAAATGAGGACTGTTTGTTTTACTTTTGTTTAATATTTCTACCATCATTTTAAAAATGTTCATTCTAGATAAAAATCACGTGATCAGAATGCAGCTTTTCCATAGGACTCCTTTGCTTCTGCTGCCTCTTCTCTGAAATGTAGTGGCCTCTTCTGTGAAGAATTAGCTATTTTGCCACTTCAAGGAAATTCTGTAAAAGTTTCGTGGTATTGATCTCTCTGCAGTATATTATTTGCCTCTGTATCTGTCATTCATACAAGGGTAGGGCTACACCTTCCTTGAGGACAGTGCTTATGATGATATCTTTCATGTAGTTCCTTTAAACATTGTCAAATGAAGACAAGATAACTCCATCCAGGGCACAGGCTACAACTACACAAAGGCTGGGTAGATATCAACTGATTTTTCTCATATTGAATTGTCCCAATCTATCTTGCACCAGCCATTCAATAATTCATTAGGCATGTGTTTAGCATTTACTTTGGTGAACCACTGTTTTGGAACTGGAAATAGACTGTGAATTAAATTGAAACTGTTCATGTCTCATGAAATTTGAATTTCTAGAAGGAAGATATATGAATAAATAAAGTGTAGTTGTCAAAGTATTAGTATAAACAAAAGACATTCTAGGACAAATTTGGAATTAGAATGATATTTTGATTCAGTGCACAAGTAAGTTTCAGTCATTATTATAATGCTTACTTTTTTCCCCCGAATTCGCCTTTTTTTAATATCATAGTTTTATTGTTTTGTGTATTTCACACATCATTTTTCAGTTCAGTTAGACATATTCCCCGTTCCCTTCCCCCATCTCACCCCAGTTCATGGATTCTGCCATACATGTCCTGCATCTTTCTCTCAGTCTTTTTAAAGTATATCTCTGCAGAGGTTTATTGCTTTGGGCAGAATTTAACAGTATCAATCTGTTCTTTGACCCAGTCCTTATTTTGTTGTTGTTCCCTCTCATTTGTATTGCTAAATATGGCTATATAAACATCATATATGTACCAGAATTATGTCCTCCAGGAAAAATCTGTATGTTAATTCTGTTATATGTTTAGGAGTTGACATTTTTCCCTTTAATCTTATATTACTTTAAAATATGAATATATACCTTCCACCCATATACATTAATTACCATGTCTGAAAGCAAGTGGTAAGTTAACTCTAGGGCCCATTAAGAGATTCACATTATAACATGACAGTTGCTTTGAGATAGAAAGAAATACAAAAATAACATTGCTCAGCTTGCCTTTCAGTTGGAGGATTTGGTGCTAGGATCCACAAATGAGGGAAACCATTCCCTGTTGGACTTATGCTAACCTCATGGAATAATATTACACATTTTGCCCTATGTCTTAGAAATTTTTCTAGATTTTATCTGGTAAAACTCTATTATTGCATCTTATACTTTTAAAAGAGAAAGTTTTATGCTGGGTGTGGTGGTACATGCCTTTAATCCCAACACTCAGGAGGCAAAGGCAGGTGAATCTCTGTGCGTTCAAGGGCAGCCTGGTGTACAGAATGAGCTCCAGACCAGCTGGGACAAAAGGAAGACCTTGTCTCAAAAATACCAAAAAAAAAAAAAAAAAAAAAAGAGAGAGAGAAAGCGAGAGAGAAGATTTAATGCTTGGTAATTTTTGATTGAGTTGGCATTGATCTTGTGCATGCTGTTCACATTTTTGCAAGCTCATGAGCAAGTTCCCAGAGGTCTAAACGCCTGTTTCCTTATGTTAATACAACAATCCTGGCTCTTACCATCTTTCTGACCCCCATTCCACAATGGTTTCTGAGCCATGGTGGGTGAGGTTTAGTATAGGAGTTATATCCAGGAACAAGGACTCTAAAAGGGAAATGGGCACAAGGCCCCAATCTTAGCCAAGAAGAATTGGCAAATGAGGGCTGTGAGGTGGGGGAGACTAGGTCTTATTTAAGGGAGATTTTGGGCTGACTAGGTTCCAGTAGATGAACTTATACTGAGAGACATCTGAATACAAATGTTGGACCAGATACGACTAAACATATAAGACAAAAGACCTGACATCAGGTGAGGGGGCCTATGGGCAGAGTGAGAGGAAGTGGTCTAAATTTGATTAAGTTATATTATAAACAATGCATAAAAACTCAACAAAAATGGAACATTTTGGGTTCTGTTTTGATTTTTGATTTGTTTTACTTTTTTTGTTTTAAAAAGTTAATTTTAAAAATTACTTAAAATAATATTTATTATTTATTCTATAGAAGTTCATTTATTTATACAATGTGTTTTGATCATATCCATCTGCGACTACTTCCAACTCTCCTTAGTGTCCCCATTCTGTCACTTGCCCAATGTCATGTCCTCCATTTTTGTTGTCAACAGTCCTGTCTGTCAATTGGCAGTGCCCATATGCACCTGGGGCCATTCACAAGGTCATGGACAACTTGCCAGCAGCCATGTTCCTAAAGGAGGGTGACTCTCCCTCCCTCAACAGCCACCAGTTGCTAATTGCTCTTCAGTCAAGGATGGGGTCTCAGGGTTCCTCTTCCACTCGTGCTGGAATTTTTGCAAAAAACTTTGCTGTTTTGTCTTCTTGAGATATTAGTGATGTCAGTGTTTCTGATACTTCATGACAAGTTGCTATTTGTTAGTGTGATACTTTTGAAAGGTTAACTACATTCAGAGGGAACAAGAATGTGTAATAACTGGAACTTTGCTTTCTTAATATTTTAATACATTTGATTAAATGCATTTAAGTGTATTTTAAAACTATAAATTTAAAGTATAAGATTCTAAAGAGATACAGCAATAAGAGGAAATATATATATATTTAAATATATATTTATTTTATTAAATATATATATAATAAATATATATAACCAATCTGAAACCATATCAGAAAAACTGCAACAAAATCTGTCTCATTAATCCTTCATTAACTATTATTTATTTGATCTTTACTTTCACTTTTAGCTCATTAATCACTTGTAGTGATTCTGTCCTGGAAATTTTTCTCGAAAATAAAATGAAGATAACATCCGAGTGGAAGACATATTTTCTTCCTGTTAATTATTATTTTTTGCATTTAACCCTCTCCCCAAGGAAAGAGAACATTAGTAATTAAAGAAAAATATATTTCATTATATAGCCCAAATAGCTTTCTGCGATTGAAACAAAATGTAAGATAATCACTTTTTAAACAATGGGTTATTTGGGCTCATTTTGGATGTCTTGGTCCATTAACAAATTTCCCAACTGCTTTTGGGTCTGTGGAGAGACCTGTCATAGCAGAGATTATAGGTGAGTGCAAAGCTGGTCACCTAGTCTGGAGACATAGGGGGCTGAGGTCCCCATATTTCCTCTAGGTGCATGTTGCCAATAACTTAACTTCTTCCTAATAGTACCCATCTCTTCAAGGTTACATCAGCTTCCAATAGTGCCAAAGGCTGGAGACTAACAATTTAACATGAGGAACTTTGAATACCACACGCATTGACTGCAGCATAACTAGTAACATGTTTTCACATTCTGTACAAAATTCTCAGTTCCATAAAGGGTATCACATTATAATAAAACTCATATGGCACTGCTACCAAAATAGAGATTTCTGATTATTTACGATTATAAAAATTTATTGCAACCTATGGGGTATACAAATAATTTCTGCTTCTATCATATCATGGCATACAATCCTCTCCTAAGTTATCTATAGAAGAGGGTTTACAACAGAAGTCAGTCAGTGTGACTGAGAGCATTGCACTTTCTTTCAAGACAAAACCATCAAGTATACAACTTAGAAATTAATTTCTATTTCAGATTGCAAAATCTGTGAGTATTGAATGTCTATATCCTGAAATTATTCCTCATGGCTGCTAGGAAACAACTATAGTATATAAATAATGTCTGCTGTAGCCTTATGAAATAGTTTCCCTATTAGCATCACAGTATGAAATATAGAGGAAGAAAATCCAGACATAGTTAAGAAACATCCCACTGTTGATACTGAAATCAGAGAAGGCAACAAATAGGTTTTGGTAGATATTAAAGAAACAGAATTCCTAGCATATGTTAGGCATAGGTTGACCTATGCATATTACTGTTTTTTAAAAAATTTAAAATATTTTATTAATTATTCTTATTTTATGTGTATGAGTGTATTGCCTGCATGTATGTAAGTGCAACCATGCTGTGCAATATCCACAAAGGTCAGAAGAGGGCATATGATTCCCGGGAACTGGAGTTACAGACAGTTGTTAGCTGCCACGTAGATGCAAGGAACTGAACCTGGGTCCTGTGCAAGAGAAGCCAGTGCTCTTAACTGCTGAGTCATCTCTCCAGGCCACATTTATCACTTTAAAGTTACTTTTTTTCCTCTGCTTTCATGAACAAGGAGTCCTAAGTTTTCAGTTTTTCCTGGGCCCCACAAATTATGTATAAACATATAATTTTTTTAATAAAAGGAATTCCCCTGGTTTCATTTCTTTTTTTACTTGATTTTTTAAATAATAAGTAATAAGTAATGAATACAAGCATCCTTCATGTAAAACCAATTTACAAGCAACTATGCCCAAACTTATATAGCCCAAGGCCTCCATTGTCCAGCTGGAGGGGCTTGTATGTACAATCATGTTGATCAAATAAGAGTCCAGTCTACATTGCTGTAGTTTCACAATTCACCCCAATCACAGCCCTTACATTCTACCACACCCCCTCTTCTGCAGATTGTTCCCTAGGCTTTAGAAAAGGGACACAATTGGGTGAGAAGAAAAACAGTCTACTTTCTCTGGAGATGTCTTTTTGGACTCTGATCAGTTCAGGCTGTTTCCTTTCATGGGTTGGCAGTTTGTCCAGGAATAACCTTTCAATCCTAATATATATAATATAATATTAATAATATATATATTATATATATTTAAACAGTACTAATATTATGGTAGGTCCTATTTGTATAGACACTTATGTTTGGATGTTAGGCTATTCCATGAACTATAGCTTTTCTGTAAAAGATGACAAGGCCTAACTGTGGCTTATAACATCTTCTAACCACTAGAGCATGTAAGCTTGTGGCATCAGCAGTGAATTATTCCTCCAAGGAGAGAGCTAATAGCCAATTTGATTTGGGAATATACAGACATATGGCTGCCACTGCTGCACAGTATTTCCAGGCATGTGAGGGGTAGCTGATGCTGACAGAGGAGTCTTGCTTGACTCAAGGAGACCAATTTTTGCTTTATTGATTTAGTGGCCTTTGGTAACACTCTCTGGCATTCCAGAGACCAACTGTACACTTGCATGTGTGGTATCAATACATCTTTCCCATGGTTACACCAGGTCTTCGACAGCAGGGCCTTACTACTTCTCTTCTTACAGGTATTTCAGTTTACAGGCAAAAAGCCTTTACCTTTTCTAGGGTTTGGATCCCCTAGCCACCATCTACTTGGCCAAATAATCCATTGCTGATATTAGAGCTCTCCTGTGTTAATATATTTTGCTTAATTACCCAGCTCATAAAGACTTTAGTATTATATTTGTCTCTGAACAGAGAATTATCCTTTCACAGTTCCTATGTCTATCAGTCAATTAAAGAAAGCATCTATACAGCTTTTATAAGAGATTACCTCTAAAACAGTTGGCTCTGATTTAGTTAGGGAATGACTTTATTACCATAATGTTTTTATTTGTTCTATGGGAAGGAGGTGAGAAAGTCTCTCATATTAAAACTTTCCAGCTCCTGTAAGGCTAAGTTCATTAGGACTCATTATAAACAGTTGTTACAAATATGATCCACAGAGATGTTTGATGCCTGTAGCAGTCTGAGGCTTTTCTTCCTTTTAATGTTTAGCTGGGCCAACTTTTCTGCTGATATTTCTTGGTACATCCTGCACAATGCAAAGCTGTATCTTTTCTTTCTCAGCCATTCAGTTGGTTTTGACCTTTGGGAACATGCAAATTTTTTCCCATAGTTAGTTTTAAGATTTAAATTGAAAAATTTGAGAAAAGGTTTAATACATAACTGTATCCCCCTTTTTTATTTTAGGTTTTTATTTTTTGACACATGAATCTCAAAAAGGACACATACCTATAGGCAGGAATCCAGGTGTAAATTTTCATTAAATTTACACAAGCTGTTTATCATTGACTGTATGTTGTTAATTTGGGAAGCAAACTTAATTCCTTTAGTTAAATTATCCTACAGGTAAAAGAAAATGTTACAAGATGATACTGTACAACACCAAAATTACAGAGAACATTTGTATACATTAACTCCAAAGTTGTTGTTATACAAATTGTAAGTAAAACCAAATGTGGATAACAATGTGGATAACAATTTATATTTCCAATTAGCTTAAATGTATTACCATTTTTATTAAAACCTTTTAACCAATGTTTTTTAATATAGACATTTTTACTTTTACTAAGTCCTAAAATACCATATAATATGTAGACAAAGTTTGGGCAAGTTTTGATTACCTGTTAAACTCACATCAATTAAATATACATTAATCTAATGTAGAACCATGTCCCCCTCCCAACCTTCCCACCCTGCCAGATTCACCATTTCAGTCAGTTCTTTGATGCAGTCTTTTCTGTTATTGGTGGTGTTGTTGTTCTTTCCAATATGCATCACTCCCCACAAGAAATATTTACAACTGGGTTATTGGTAATAGCATCCACAGATGAGGGATACCATTCCTCATTTTTCTGGGATGGTGTTACTTCACTTAACATAATATCTTCTAGTTCCATCCATTTACCTGCAAATTTCATGATGTCACCTTTCTTTACCACTGCATAGAATTCCATTGTATATTTGTACCACATTTTCTCTATCCATTCGTTGGTTGAGGGGCATTTGGGTTGGTTCCAGCTCTTCGCTATTGTGAAGTGAGCTGCAGTAAACATGGGAGTATATGTATCTCTGCTATAGGAACAGTCTGATGGATATATTCCCAGAAGTGGTATGGCTGGGTCAGGTGGTAGGCTCATTTTGAGTCTTTTAAGGGTTCTCCATACTACTTTCCATAGTGGTTGTACAAGTTTGCATTCCCACCAGCAGTGGATGAGTGTTCCCCTTTTCCCACACGCTCTCCAGCATTTGGTATCATTTGTTTTCTTGATCCTTGCCAGCTTTATCGGGGTGAGATGGTATTTTAAAGTGGTTTTAATTTGCATTTCCTTAATTATTACCAATGTTGAAAACTTTTTAAGATGTTTCTTAGCCATCTCTATTTCCTCACTTGTGAAGTCTCTGCTCAGCTCTTTACTCCGTCTTTTGAGTGAGTCATTTGTTTTCTTCTTTGCTTTTTGAATACTTTATATATTCTGGGAGTTAATACTCTGTCAGATAGGTATTAGCAGTGAAGGTTTCCTCCCACTCTGTGGGTTTTCTCTTCACTTCCCTGACTTTCTTTTGCTGTACAGAAACTTTGAGTTTAATGAAGTCCCACTTTTCAATTCTTATTTATTCATTTTTTTTGGTCTTTTGGAGACAGGGTCTCCCTGTAGTTCCAGCTCTCCTGGAACTCACTATGTAGACCAGGCTGGCCTTGAACTCACAAAGATCCGCCTGCCTCTGCCTCCCAAGTGCTAGGATTAAAGGCATACGCCACCATGCCCAGCCACTTTTCAATTCTTGACCTTATTTCCTGAGCAGCTGCTGTCTGATTTAGAAAGTCTTTTCCTACACCTATGTCTTGTGAGTTGCTGCCAACTTTTTCTTCTATCACTTTCAGAGTTTTGGGTTTCACAATGAGGTCTTTGATACATTTGGAGTTGATTTTTGTACAGGGTGAGAGGTAGGGGTTTAATTTTATTTTTCTACAAGTGGTGATCCAGTTTGGCCAACACCATTTGCTGAAGATGCTGTCTTTCCTCTATTGAGTCTTTTTGGCCAATTCCCTCTAATACTTTAATCATCAAGGGGTGCTGGATTTTGTCAAAGGCCTTTTCTGCATCAATTGAGATGATTGTGTGATTTTTGTCCTTCAGTCTGTTTATGTGCTTTATGATATTTACTGATTTTCATATGTTGAACGATCCCTGCATCTCTGGTATGAATCCTACTTGATCATGGTGAGTGATCTTTTTGATGTGGGTCTGTATCACTCTGTGTTGGAACCTCAGCTTCTAGCTCCCAGAGCTTTTGGATATTACTGTTTAACACTTAAAAAGTACATTGGATTTTAAGTCCAATTGTGCAACTGTTGATTACCCCCAAGATAAATGTGCCACTACTGCACAAATAATGATAGCTTGCTGTGTCAATCATTGTCATGGTTATTAGGATTTATAGCTTGGATCTGACCATTAAAATTATGAGAGCTCTTCTTAGGGAAGAGGCTTCCAACCTCATTGTTCCAACTCCTTAAATTCCCCTAAGTAGGAGAGAATTTGAGTGTGGTACTGTAAACATAGCCAAAAAATATGGCTGGAGAAGCTATAGATCCTAGATGATCCTATATATGTCACATGTAATTTCTTACTGTGTGCTAACAATGTAACCCTATATTTACAGACAAGTATACCTGTCACCCTGATCAAAGAAGCTAATGTTTGCAACAGATGGAGACTATTGTAGAGTTCCACAACTGCTCATACACAGAGAATAAGTGTCTGAGAGACGCCTAGTCCTAAATGACATATCTACAATGGAACATCTACACCTAAGGCTCAGAAAACAATGGAACAGAGGGTATAATGAATATTAATGCATGCATCACCTCTCAGAGAGGATCCCTCATGCAACTGAGTGCAATGCACACAAATGTTACAAGTGGCCAAACTGTGGAGGCTGTAAAGTACCTGTTTTTGGATAGGACTCAGATGTTGAACTTCACCCACTCATGGTTCATGGGCCATTGCAGAAGAGATGATCATATTAAGTATTCATTATGTTAGTAATATGCCAGTGCTTTTTAAGCACTTTGCATGTATTTGTTCAAAATAATTTAATGACATAGAAACTATTGCTTTCTGAGGCTCAGAAAATATTAATACATGTCTAAAGACATACAAGGAAGAGATAGCAAATGAGCCTAGGTTTTCAAGAATATCAAGGCAAATACTCTTATTTTTAAATAATATTCAGCATGGTTTCCCCTACTCCAGCCCCTCCCAAGTCTCCCTCTAATTTCTTCCATTATTATCTGGCTTTTTCTGTTCTTCATTTTTTATCATTTTTAAAAGATCTATTGATTTCAATCCATACCTTCTAAGTGCTCCTGGGTGTGGGTCCACTCACTGTACTTAGGTCAACCTACCAAGCATCACACCAGTAAGTGAAACTAACTTCCTTCTCCAAGTATCCATAAAACCCCAAGGGTGGGATTCTGTCCACCTCATCCACCCAAGCTTTGCTCCTGTCTGTCTTAAGTCTGCATAAGAAAAGAGTGTTTCCTTATATCTATCACCTCTAGCTCTTAAAATCTTTTGTAGTTCTTCCACAGTGATCCCCGCCATGGTAAGTGAAGGTGGGGTATATGTTGTCTCTTAAGGGCAAGCACTCCACAATGTCTTATTCTCTGCATGTTGACCAGTTGCGGGTCTATGTGTTAATATATGCTGTATGAAGAACCTTCTCTACTGAGAGTGAGGCATGCAGTGATCTATGGGTAAACAAGTCATGAAGAGTCAGTTTAATGTTTGTATCTAGTTAGCAGGAAAATAGTACTAGATTCTCCCTTATGGTCTATTACTTGTCAAGACACAGGTTCTTGGCCTTGATAACAGTATCAGTTATGGAATACTTCTTGTGAAGGAGGCCTTAAATCCAATTAGAAAGTTGTCGGTTACTCCCATTACATTCATGCTAATACTGCATGATTGGGTAATTTTGCCAAGCAAGTTGTTATTGTTGCTGGTGGGGTCTACCTCTGGTAGAATTTGATTATTACATTCCTCTGTCAGTAACATGCATAACACCTTCTAATACTATAAATGCTGGCCAGCAGAGATGTAGCTTCAAGGTCATTATCAGCTTGATTTCTCCATGTTTATTCTGAACACAGTTATGTAGGATCTTCAGCGATAGGATCTTACCATCATGTCTGGTGAGTAACCTAGTGCAATGGCAATAACTAGTATTATTTGAGGAACTATGTGATCAGTCTCTTCAACAACTTCAAAAGAGGAAGTCAATTCCTGGCATTGGGCTTTTTACTTGCTAGTCTGTTTGAGCAATTGAACAGAAGTAGAATATGAAATTAAAGCACAAATCAGTAGCCTTCCAATATACCAACAACAAACAGTCAGAAATAAATTAGGAAAATAATTCCATTCATGGATGTATGGAGTATCTCAAGAAAGCATATGTATTTTTCAAGTTTCTATTTTTTTTATCTTTGCCCGCTGTTTTTGAGGTACTCATTTAATATAACTTACTACAGAAGGGTGCATTTTCAGTGATATTGCTCATAAAATTTATTGAAAGCATTTTAAATCTGCAGTAGATACCATTACTGTTAGATTTTATCTTCTAATGTAATAAAGAGTCCATCATATTGCACAGGATATTGATTTCAGTGAAAAGTAGAGACAACTCAGCTAAAGATCAAGAATTTTCTTATGATAATATACATTATAGAGAAACTATATGATACAATAAAATAACTATTTCATTTTTGAAATATTCCATAAGGGACTGGAGAGATGGCTCAGAGGTTAAGAGCGCTGACTCCTCTTGCAGAGGACCCAGGTTCGATTCCCAGCACCCACATTGTGGCTAAGAACCGTCTTTAACTCCAGTTCCCGGGGAATCTGATGCCCTCTTCTGACCTCCACGACATTGCAGGACACAGGTGCACAAACCTACATGCAGACAGTACACTCATACACATAAAAAGAAATAAATACATAAAAAATAAAAAAGAAATATACCATACATACATGAGGAATTGTAATTATATTCCAATATCTTGACATTGCCTAAAGAGAAACATCTGACAGAAGAGGAGAAATGGCTGTTACATTTTAATTTCCTGTGATTTTGGATAACATAACAAGCATATTTTATTTTCCTCAATGTTATGAATTCTCTGCATGCACTATGACTGAATCAATTTCATTAGAATGTGCTGACAATAAATTTAATAAATTATATGTCAATATTATCTCTGTATTAAGATAAGAGACTGTCATTGATTATGGATTTTAACTTTTGGTCTATGAGTATAATCATCTATGATTTACTTCTTTTTTGAAAAGAGTTCAAGGACGATTTGATGCCACCAATTCTTCTGGATCAGTTATCATTATTGACCTATAAATATGGTGAAATCAGTAATTATTACCTTGAAGCAGCCAGGATTTTATGAGTCATACTACTTTCTGCCCTCCACCCCACTGAGTGGTACAGAACAGTTCAGAATATTTTGTGACAACTTACACAGCTTGATGGGTTAGTTTGCTCACTGGGTAATAGAATTGTAATAATTCATACTTCATATTGTCCTATAAATGTTCTGGCCTTGTATCCATTCCACATATACTCTTTCACAGGAACCTCCAAGGCCAAAATATACCTTAAGATTTTCTTAAGTTATCCCCCTCACAAATGATTGTACAAATGCTCCCATGAATAAGAGAACATCTCTGAATCATTTTTACCTTTTCATAAAAAAATGTTCTCAATGTGTTTGCAGTGAAGTTGGAAGCTGTTAGCCAGTCAGTGCCAAGTATTACACTCAATTGTATTTTGGACCTGGAAATTTTCTATTCCTATAAATAAATCAACAAACACATTTTTTGCCTCCATCTTTTAAAAAGTATCCACACCATAATGTTCTTAGGGTTGCCTAGCAACCACAAAATCCTGGATAGAAGTATTGAAGAGTCCAGTAAAATAAGCAGTTATATTGATGTACTTAAAGTGAGAGGGCACATGCTGGCTTAGCCTACCTACATGCCTTTGAAACATTCATTGCTAAAATTGTGGGCCAATATTTTTTAAAGTGTCCCTAGTCATCATGTCATGCTATATTATAGCTTCAGGGAATAGCATCTTGATTTCATCTGATGATAGTCATTCATCATATTATTTCCCAGGCTTTGCAAAGATTTGAATGAGTTGTTTAGTGTTAAAATAGATAGCATGTAAGAAACATTCAATAGGTTTCCCAAACAATCTTTGCCTGTCATGCAGCATTTTAATCCTAAGGCAGGATTCAATTTTTGCTATTTTTTTATATTTATGCCATGAATTCTCTCAGTCATGTGAATGGACAACAATTAATGTGATGTAGTTTAGGAAGCATTAGTGATTTTCTCTAAATAATGTTAACTAATAAGGCACTCCAATTCATTTATAGTAGCAAGTGCTTGTCAAATATATGTTAATTGAATATATATTTAATTACCTTCAGTCAGAAATTATTCCTCATTTACATTAAGGATTAGAAATTTGTGGTTTTCTCAGTACAGAATCCAAATACTATAAATGAAATTGCTTTCCATGCTTCTAATGAAGTCATGAATCCAGTCATCCACCCATCCATCCACCCATCCATCCCTCCCTCCATCTATTAAGGGTCTATAGTTTGTTGTTTTCCATTCAGAATCTAGCAATATAATGAGAGTGTTGATTTCAATATACAGAATAAGTCTCACTGCAGAGTACACTCATTTGAGAATGTAGATGAAGTAACTTTTTTGGAGGAATCTAGGTAGATCTGACAAGGAGCTGCCATTTTTTTGACCTACTGAATAGAGAACAAAAGTCAGTAGTCTTAGAAAATGGAAAGTATCACTGAGTGTATTTGTATATGGATGTCAGTGGTCAGGAGAGTTCAGAATCAGATATGTCCTGGGAATAGCCAAGGTGACCAAGGTGACGTGGGGTGCCTAGGACTTGGACTACTTCAAAAAGATGGAGAAACATACCACCAGAGAAATAAATTAAGTCCAGCAGATCTTATAAAGCAGTGGTTCTAAAAAAAATTAAATAGAATTAAATGGTCAATACCAGAAATAGGCTAAATCAAGAGCTCTGAATTCCCTTGTGGTTTTCAACCTAATCTTGGTTCTGTTAATAGACCTTACTTTTCCATTGCCCTCTACACCATGTATGCTTACTACTGTACAGAATGATTCATGCACCATACGATTTTGAACTCTGATATGCAGATTTCTCATACAGAGCACCAGCATTGGTATTGTCACACCTTCCGTCAATTTCAGCAAGGAATCCTCCTGGTATGTCAGTTTTCACAAACCACATTTCTAACTTCACAAACTCCCCACTGTTAGTTGAAGAAAGATATAGCTGATAACACAGAAGAAATATGCAAGATTATAATTCTTCTTTTCTTATTAATTTCACAATTTCCAGGAAACGTTTGATCTTTACTTGGTTTTCAGATAGGAGGTCTCAACAAGAAACAAACGCCATGGTGAAATTAGCGAAAGTGAAGGCAGATGTGATAATGAGATGTTACATTAAGTGTGAGCAGCTAGAAGCCTCCTGGATAGCTGAGGTTCCTGATGATAGAATAATCTGGGTGCCCTAAGCCTAAAGATAGAAAGAGAGGGATAGTGTTGTTTATACAAATCCAGGGAGAGAGAGAGAGAGAGACATTTGTACAGAAGGGCACATTTGGAGATATTGCAACAGGTGTTTTTGGATTGTAGCTACTAGCTTCAGATGATCTGACATGTATGAGTCACATAAAACTTTACAATTATTTGAATGTATTTTTAATTTTAATGTATTTATTTTTAAAAATATTTTCAGTGAGTCAAGAATTTCATACAATGTGTTTTGATCAAATTCAGATTACCTCACCCTGCCCACCCTCACATAATTTTCTCGTCAATTTTATGTCCTTTATTATTATTAATTATTTAAAGCCTATCTAGTCTCATTTGTGTTTGCTAGATTCTTTTGAGTGTGGGTCCATCTCTTGGAGCCTGGTCATCCTACCAGACCAGGCATTATAGCAGTAAGGGAAACTGATTCTCTACGTCCTACCATTTATTGATTGCTGATAGATGCCGAGCTAGGGCTTGGCTTTCTGCCCACCTCCCATACCCATGCCCTGCTTCTTTCTGGCTTGGGTTTGCACATGTTTGTGCATACTGCCATAAGCTCTGTGGGTTCATATGTGCAGCCACTCTGTGGTGTTGAGAGAACACAGCGTCCTTGTGTTCCTCTACCACCTCTAACTTTTATTTTATTTTATTTTATTTTTTTTTATTGATGCTTTGTGTATTTCATACATCATTATCCAATTCAGTTCAGGCATATTTCCCTTTCCCTTCCCCCCATCCCACCCCACCCCATCCCAGATCATGCATCTACCATGACTGTCCTACATCTTTCTCTGTTTGTTTTTTTCCATTTTTAGCAATAGTTGTTAATTTATGAGTACAAGCATCCTTCATGTAAAACCAATTTGCAAGCAGTTGTGCCCATACCCACACAGCCCCTTGGTCCCACCATCCAGCAGGAGGGGCTTGTGTGTTCAATCAAGTTGATCAAATGAGTGTCCAGGCTATATTGCTGTAGGTTCACCATTCACCCCAATCACAGACCTTACATTCTACCACACCCCCTCTTCCACGGATTTTTCCCTAGGCTTAGACAAGGGGCACTGGTGGATGAGAAGCAAAACAGTCTACTTTCTCTGGAGCTGCTGTCTTGGATTCTGGTCACTTCTGGCTGTTTCCTTTCATGGGCTGACAGTTTGTCCAGGAATAACCTTTCGATCCTACTAATGAAGCACAAGCAATTAGATATATAGGTATTTAAACAGCACTAATAGTTATGGTAGGTTACTTTGGTATAGACACATATGTTTGGATGATATGTTAATCCATGAATTACATTTTTTCCTGTTAAATATGACAGGGTCTTACTGTGGCTTATAACATCTCCTAACCTGTAGAGGATGTAAGCTTGTGGCATCAGCCATGGGTTATTCCTCCAAGGAGAGAGCCAATAGCCAATTAGATTTGGGATATACAGGCATATGGCTGCCTCTGCTGCACAGTATTTCCAGGCAGGTGAGGTGTAGCTGGTGCTGATGGAGGAGTCTTGCTTGACTCAAGGAGACCCATATTTGTTTTATTGGTATAGTGGCCTTTGGTAACACTGTCTGGTATTCCAGAGACCATCTGTACACTTGCATGTGTGGTCTTGATAGGTCTTTCCCATGTTAACATCAGGTCTTCAACAGCAGGGCCTTATCGCCTCTCTTCTTGCAGGTATCCCAGTTTAGAGGCAAGGAGCCTTTACCTTTTGTGGGGGCTTATATCCCCTGGCCAACATCTCCTTGTGAGCTCTAACGAAACTTACCCTCTAGGAACCGCAAAGGTTTTAATATGAGAGACCTTCTTACCTACCCCCCATAGAACAAGGAGAAATATGATGATGATATCATCCTCCAACTGTAAATTGGAGACAACTATTATAGAGGTAATCTCTTATAAAACCGGTAAAACTGCCTTCTTGAATTGACTAATAGACATAGGAACTGTGAAAATGATTATTCTCTATTCAGAACCAAAGATAATACTAAAGTCTCCTTAATCTATGCACTTAAGCAAAATATATTAATGTAGGAGCTCTGACACCACCTCTAACTCTTAAAGTCTTTCCACTCCCTGTTTTGTGTTGATGCCTGTGCCTTGGGAATAGAAGGTACAGTCTCCGTGTGTCCCATTTAGAGCGAGCAACATGCATTATCTTATTTTCAGCATGTTGACTATTTGTGGCTCTCTGTGATAGTCTCTGTTGGGATAAAGACCTTATCTAGTGAGTACTGTTAAATACACTAGTGTACGGGTATAGCAATACATCATTATGAATCAGTTTAATTCTATGTCTATTTAGCAGGGTAATGGTAGTAGTAAGTTCTACCCTGTGGCCTGTGACTTGTCTAGCCATAGATATTTGACGTTGATAACAAAATTATTTATGGACTCTCTCTTGTGAAGTCCCCTTAAATCCATGAGAAGGTAGTTGGTTACTCCCATAACATTTGTGCCACTACAGCACCAATAAGCATATTTTACCAAGGGAAGATTTATTGTAGCTGACAGAGTTCAGAGCTATTGATGATGACTTTATTTGTCAGTAACATGCATGGCACCTTCTAGTTCTATGAAAGCTAGCCAGGAGTAATGAAGCTTTTATTTTTATTTTTTAAATATATATTTAATATATATTTTATTGTTATTAAACTTTTTCATACATCATTTGTCAGTCCAATTTAGACTCATTTCCCTTTCCATGCCCTCCGACCCCATCTGAGTTCATGTATTCTGCCATACATATCTTGCATCTTTTTCTGAATCTTTGCAAAGTTTTTTCAAAGCCAAGTGTTATTGTTGTTGGGAGAGCCTCACTGATTCAGTTTTTTTTTTTTTGTCCCAGTTCTTTTGTTGTTGTTGTTCCTTCCAACTTGTATTGCTTCAAAATATGCATGTTTCTCAGCCATCTCTATTTCCTCACTTGTGGAGTCTCTGTTCAGCTCTTTACACCATCTTTTGAGTGAGTCTTTTGTTTTCTTAATTCTTTGGATTTGAGTAGTTTATATATTCCAGATGTTAACATTCTGTCAGATGTATCAGCAGATGAAGAGTCAAATGTTTTGGAGCCAAAGAATGTGACCCAACAGTTCCACATGGTGGAACAAACATTTTAGTAGTTTCAGCACTCAGAGAGGAGAGGAGCAAGAATTCAGGTCCAGCCTGCCTTCTCATGAGACCCACCATCAAGAAACACAGAACTGTTGCTAGACCCCCATTGTCTTTGCTCCATGTTGTCTTGTCTCCTGCTTCAGCTATATTTCATGTATCCATAGATCCTCCTAGCCTGAGTATCCTGGACTGTAATCCAGCCTTTCTTCCAATACCTTCTTCATAGAGGAGTGGGTCTGCATTCCTCATGTTAGACAATTCTGTGCACATAAGCCATGGAGCAGCCACAAAAGTGGGAACTAACAGACACCCAGGCCTCAGCAGAGGGAACATCAGTACCACTCTAAATTATTTCAATACAGAAAGGTCTGAGTTTCAGACACCTCTTTAAAATAGTGTGGGGGGCTGGAGAGATGGCCTAGCAGTTAAGAGCACTGACCGCTCTTACAGAAGACGTGGGTTCAAACCCCAGCACCCACATGGCGGCCGAAAACCGTCTGAATCTCCAATTCCAGGAGAACTCCAGTTCCAGGGGAATCTGACACCCTCTTCTGACCTCCGCGGTGTTGCACGACACGGGTGCACAGACCTGCATGCAGACAGTACATTCATACACATACAGAAATAAAAAAAAAATAGTGTGCTATCTTTTCTCTCCTAAAGTCATAGAATGCTTCTGACCTTGAACCTGGAAACCAACTGAACAGGTCAGTGACTAAAAGCACACCAGAGGCTGAGCATCCAGGATCTCAGGGTCATAATATTAAAACAACCATTCTGAGGTACATCCTCATAACCAGTTCTTCCAGGAACAACCTTGAGAAATTTGTAGCTCCCTTCCTGACTTAGAGTCCACATGTAGAAATTCAGAATTGAAATCCACATTTCCTGTGATGCCGATGTTCTTCACATCAACAGAAGCCACTGTAATCTGAACCCACTTCATCACCATTCCCAACACATTGAACAGGGTCTGAAGCCATGTGCTCTGGGTCCCCTTGATGTCAGATCTGTCTCTACACTTCATTACTCAGTATCTGGGAGTGACAGTTCCCTATTCATTGCCAACAGCCACAGAATCTAGACTCGAGGTCAAAGACAGAGCGAAAACAACACTCAAGGCACATATTTGTAGCAAAGAAGACAGTCTTGGGCTGCCTTACTGCTCTGAGTGCATCCATGAGCTGGCTAGACATCAGTGCAAACCTCACTGGGGGGACATGACCCATGTCATCATAGCACTCTGGGGGGGCAGGGTGTAATGAAGCTTTTAAGTCACTATCAGGTTGATTTCTCTTTTTTTCTGTGGTTCAAATATGTAGCATTTTCAGCAATATTGCTTTACCATCAAGTTTTGATGGGTAACCATGTATAATGATAGTGCACAGTATAGTTTGAGAATCTTTTAAATCTCTTGTTTAACAACTCTAAGAGAGGGAGTTCATTCCCAGCATTGGGGATTTTCATTTGTTAGCTTCTTTCAATATATACATACACAATATATAAAAAGTTTAAATGTCATTGCCGTATAATAAGGGTTCAGTAGTTCTAATAGACATCACAGCCTTATAAATAATGTTTACTTTAAAAAATGTTTTGGTGTAGCCAGAGTTTCTAAAGAGCATTTCATCTATTTCCATAGTCCGACATGAAAAATAAGAAGTGTTTCTTCTATGGTTACTTTTTTCTTTACAACTTGTGTATTTTAATCGTGCCAGTAAATTTATGAAATAGCCTCACTGGATTCTAAAGTTACCATTCAGAGTAGGAGCTTTACCAAATTAAATATAGAAAAATAAAATTGGAAAGATCCATAAAAGACAGAAGAGTTTTCTGAAAGGTATTGACATGGTAAAATGAAGTCAGGCAAGTGCAAGCAATTGAGCAGAATAAAATCAATGATGAGAATACCATGAAATAGTTTGCTACTTCATTCTGAGTGACATTGCCATTTATTCCTAGGGAGTCAGGAATAGGTGAATTGCTAACAGATCCTTTAAACAAATGTACTATGAAGCCAGAATCAAGAAACAGAGCCATGAACAATGGAACAGAAGCCATGTGGATTAGTACAGCTTCACTTTTATGATATATAGGTCTTTCTATTCTTAATGGTAGTTTTGTAAATTTGGTAGAAAATATGAAAAATAGAATATTAGAATATTATAAGTTCATCTAAAAGAAAGTTTAGGAATAAAACAGGTGGTTTATGGTTTATTCTGAGTAGTTCAAATTTACTAGTTTGACTCTAGAATCTAAAATGGAAATGAATATGGAGTTTCTAATATATGTTGATATTTATATCATCTTTTTAATTGTTGAGATATTTACAAATTTATAATAGCAAGAAATATTACTGATCAGCTATGTTCTCTACTCTGTTTCCTCCAGTGATAAGAATTTGCTAAACACCATTCTGATTACAGTAATCATACTATCATAGACTATATTACATAGTGTTCAGTGTCCTTTTGTTGTCTGTTTACAACCAGATCCACTTCTGTCTCTCTTCCCTTTACCTGGACTCCATGAACACAGGCATACCTGTGTACACAGTTGCACAAACCTCATAAAAGTGTACCTCCACACGTGCAACATACATATGCACATGCCCCCCCAAACACATGGACACACCCCACAAACACACACACCACACACACACACACACACACACACACACACACACACACACAAACCCATCCCTGATGGCCTACCATAAGCATCTGTTCATTTGATAATTTGACATTGTGTCTCCATTGGTAAGATATATACTTAGATTTTCGGCTCATTTTTTTGGGGGGGGTTGTTTGAATTTGGCATTGTTGAATTTTAGGAGGAATTTTTCAGATTTTATTAAATATAGATTGGCAAATGTTTATTGCAATGTGCAATTTTCGTTTTAATTTACTTGTTTTTGCCTTCCACAGGGCAAAGTTTTAATTGTAATTAAGTGTAACTTGTGAAATTTTCTTTCATGATGATGCCTTTTATATGCTCTCTAATTTTTTTTATGTGTATGAGCGTACTGTCTACATGTAGGTAGGTGCACCCATGTCAGATTTCCCGGAACTCGAGTTTAGGATGGTTCTTAGCCACCATGTAGGTGCTGGGAATCGAACCCGGGTCCTCCACAAGAGCAGCCAGTGCTCTTAACCTCTGAACCATCTCTTCAGCCCCTGTATGCTATTTATTTATTTATTTTTTAAATTTTATTTATTTCCGTATGTGTATGAATGTACTGTCTGCATGCAAGTTTGTGCATCCGTGTCGTGCAATGCCACGGAGGTCAGAAGAGGGTGTCGGGTTCCCCTGGAACTGGAGTTCTCCTGGAATTGGAGTTTCAGACGGTTCTTGGCTGCCATGTGGATGCTGGGGATGGAACCCGGGTCCTCTGTAAGAGCAGTCGGCACTCTTAACTGCTAGGCCATCTCTCCAGTCCCCTGTATGCTATTTAAATTGTAGCTCCGAACCCAACGTCACTCTGAATTTCTCCTGTGTTATCATTCAGACTTTATATTTCTGTATTTTACATTTAGATCCATGATCTACATTTTAATTTTTAATATTTTTATTGAGATTTTGTGCATTTCATATAACCTATCAATAATATGTAGATCCCCTTCTCCTCCACTCCTCTTATAAACTCCCTACCACATTTCAGGCATTCTGTCATATATGTAAATCCTATCTAATCAAGCATTTGAACTTATATATCCCTCGGTGCAAGTTTATCCACTGGAGTCTAGTCAGCCTATCTAAAGTCACTCCCTTAAAGAAGATATACTCTCCCTCTCCCCACAGTAATAATATTTCCAATAGTTCCTTGGCTTGTGTTGGTTGGAGGTCTGCTGCCCATTTCCATGAGTCTATGCCTGGCTTTTGCCTGATTGAGTCAGCATGGGTCTTGTGCATGCTCTCAGCATTGCTGTAAGTTTACATGAACAGGTTCCCAGTGGTCTGAAAGCCTCTGTTTCCCTATGGTTATGCACTAATCCTGGCTTTTACAAACTTTCTGCTGCCTCTTCTGTAGTGGTCCCTGAACCATGGATTGGTGAGGTTTAATACATGAGTCTTATTCAGGGTTACACGCTCTGCAGTGTCTTATTCTCTAAAATGTAGCCAGTTGTGGCCTTCTGTGTACATTGCACTGTTTTATCGGGAAGCTTTCCAGGTGAGTTGAGGGATGTATTGCTACAGATGTATTCTGTCCCCTGTTCTACTATGTTCCATGAGCTTTAGGTGTACAGGTTTCTCTGTAGATGTGTCACTTAAGGCTAGGCATCTCTCAGACATTTATTCTCTGTGTGGGACCAGTTATGGAAACTTTGATCCAAATGGATCAAAGACTTCAATATAAAACTGGAAACTCCGAAACTGCTAGAATAAAACATAGGCAGTGCCCTAGGTGTTTGAGGTCCATATCTAGTGAAGATGTCTTCATTTTTTATTTCCTTCTCCTCTTTTTCCCCTCCCTACTTCTTGCATATACATATCCATGTTTGCAGCATCATTTGTTAGAGAAACCAACTGGGTCTATTTTATGGAAAGTGTTGGAATCATGGAATATTGTGTTATCAGTTTTTGATTTTTATTTTCCATGTACAACTTCAAATCATTTTGCTAATATCTGCAAATTAAGTAAGCTTACTTTTAGATCATTAGGATATTTTATTACTGCTAGCTGAAGATTGAAGTCTACCTTCACTATGATGCTTTTATTGATCCTTGGTGGTCTCTATGGTTACCCCTGTGGTAGCATGGCCTTGTTCTCTCTGGGGGCTGCTGAGGTTCAGTCCCTTTTTAAACTGTACCTTCTCTGACACTTTCATTGTATTTGTGCTTATGACAGGTAATATGATCAACTTGTAAGAATTTATAGTGATCTTGGAGATGAGCTTCTGGGGGATTATGTTGATTGCTCTAATTAAGGTGGAAAGTCCCACCCAATCTGAGTAACTCACCTCCCTGAATGAAATCCTAATCTCTGTAAGTAGAAAAAGGGAGCTGAGTAGTAAGAATACTTTTTTCCCACTTTCTGATTGTGGATGTTGCAGGAATAGGGGCTTCAAATTCCCACTGCCTTGACTTTCTTGCCAAGCTGTTTTGTACACTTGAACTGTGAGACAAAGTAACTTTTTCTCTTTAGGTTTTGTCAGATATTGTATCACAAAACAAGAAGCGAAACTAAGTTAGTGATGCTGAAAACTAAAGGCTCTGGTTCACTTTTGTGGTATCTGACTGGAAGAGACTGATCTGGAGAAAGAATCTGGCTAAACACTTCCTGCTTTTACTAGGTTGACAGTTTCAACCACATTTTAGCTGTGCGTTCCTCTTTGCATTCCTTGCTTCTGTAGGGATTTCTTCAATTTCTAGTTTTTTTTAGCTGTGACCCACAAGAAGTAAAATCAAACCTCAGATCTTACAATCATGTTGTTCTTTGATGCCTGCAGTCCCCATTCATTCTTCTTTATACTTTTATATCCCCATTTCATTTTCTTCTTTATACTTCTAAGGTTTCTGTTTCTTTATGTATCTAGGGATCAGACTGCACTTAAAGAGAGGAACAAGGAAATATGTAACTCCACTATTGGCTTTTAGAATGGATTTCCTTCCTTATATAGACTTAAAAATGCTACAATGTTTGACAGTTTGGAGACAAAAATAATTCGATTAGGATGAACTTACTGTGCCGAAGAATTTAACTAAATAATTGATACAAACCATTGAAAAAATTGGCAAGGAGAACTGGTAAGGACCTTTTATAATTGTATATTTTTTGTAGATGTCTTTGTGCTTTGCTTAGATAGAGACCTGGCAGGAGGCTGGGAGGCCAACTGAGAAAGTACAATAGTGATCAGATTATAGAGCCTAGATTAGAGCAATGGCCATAGTAAGAACAGAAGAAAAGAGTGAATTCAAGTTGTATTGTATCATCAACAAACATCTTTTTTTTTTTTTTTTTTTTTGTCCTTTCGAGACAGGGTCTCCCTGTAGCCCCAGCTGTCCTAGAACTCACTCTGTAGACCAGGCTGGCCTTGAACTCTCAAAGATCCACCTGCCTCTGCCTCTCCAGTGCTAGGATTAAAGGCATGCCATCACGCCCGGCAACAAACATCTCTTAAAAAGTCACTATGAGGAAGATAATTCCACAGATAATGGCTGTAAGTAATAAGGAGCCAATGAGGTCCCCTCGAAAGAGGAGCTATGTAGCAGAGGACCTGTGTGATAAAAACTTTGGTTGGTGATAAGCCAAGAGAGGGAATCCAGATGCCAGAAAAAGCAGAACTAGGATGAAAATAATGAGAAATTTTGGTAAACTGTATCTCTGAAAGCTCTGAATAAGTGTTGGATATGTTGATCTCGATAGAATGCCAGATTTTTCCAAAGAAGTTAGGCTGTGTACATCTTCTTAATAAAAGACGGGAGTTTAAAGTAGAAGCAGTGGAATTAATTTGTAGTTTTACTAAAATAATTTCCCCAAAGGCAACGTTATAGAAAATCTTGAACTTAGAATTTTAACATAAAATAAGCCTGTGTCTTGATTTATTAAAACTCTGACTACAACCATTCACGAGGTAAAACACATGGATTTTAGAGTCTGGCTCAAAGGAGATGAAACCCAAACTATGTTTACAACTACTACTTGATATTACATCTTCAATTTCAGCTGTCATCTGGCATTCTGTTAATAATAATTAACATTGCTATTCAGTTTATATGACATGTGTATTAAATATATAATGTATGGACAGAATATGCAAATGTTGATTATCCTTCACCCTTTTCACCTTCTGTTTGTTCTGGAAGTAAATTCATCACTCAGAGTTTGTGCTGTGATTTTAGGTTTTCTGTTATGAAACTCCCCTTGTGGACTGCTGATTAACATGAACGTGTAGTTCCAAACTAAATGTGAAGGTGACAATATACTTGCTGATTTTGTACTACCAATACACTGATGTGACAATTCCAAATTAAGTAATATAACAGTATCAGTTTATATTCTTTGTTTTATAAAATTTCAAGTGAGGTAGATGTTTTACAGGTATATGCATTAATTTTATTTCAGATTGTGAAACAGAACAGCATTTTTCAAAGCTGAAAAGTGGGACTTTACAGTTGTATAGGAAATAGACTATTAACATATGCTGACAGTTGGAGGAAGAGGAAGTCAGAGGTGTGACAAAATGGAGGATTTTTGGCATCATTGCCATACATTCTGTATTATTTATCTAATTATAGGTTTATACTGATTCTTCTTCTACTCTGCTATGGTCTGTATGTAGCTTCCTAAATAGCTCCGAGAAATTCATAAATTTTAACTTCCTAATGTGGTATTAAGAGATTAATCCTTGGGGTTTCAGAAATGGCTTAACAAGTAAAAGCAGTGACTGCTCTTGCAGAGGACTCAGGTTCCATGCACAGCACCCATCTGGCAACTAACCACTAGACCATCCAGATCTAGTGGAATTCGATGCCTTCTTCTGACCTCTACAGGCATTGCAAGACATGTGTGCACTTACGAACGTGCAGGCAATACACTCATATGCATAAAATAAAAACTAAAATATTTTAAAGAGAGATTTGGACTTGGGCATATAGTAAAGTCATGAGAATGTTGCTGTCATGAAAGGGATTCATTCTTTATAAAACAGGCTTGAGAAAGTTAAAAAAAAAAAAAACCTTTATTCTTACCATGCAAGAATGCAGAAAGTAGGGATTGCCTATGAAGCAGAGAGAGAGAGAGTCCCTACCCATCACAAGTAATCATTGCCTATGAAGCAGTGAGGGAGTCCCTACCCATTACAAATGACTGGGCTCTTGAGCCTATACTTCTCAGACTCCACCATGATGAACAATACAATTTTGCTATAAATTGCTTTAAGACAATTTTAGAAAAATCTGAAGAACTAACACAAAAATTGGTTCTGAAATTCTGTCACTACTACCAAAAATCTGGAAGCTGCTTTGGATCTTGATAGTGGATAAAGTTTGGAAGACTTATAAGGATGGAAAAAGAACAATATTGTGGGAAAGGAATATGAGAGCACAATTTTGGTGAGTGTTCAGAAAAGCACGGAAGCTATTCACAAAGCCCCAGGCACCTTAGAGATTACCTGAGAGGTCCAAAACAGAACTGTTGATAAAAATGCAGAGATTAAAGGCCCTTTTGATGAAGTGCCAGTGGTAATCTGTAGTATACCTTTTAAACTTGGAGGAAAGGCATTCATGTTGTAAACTGGCAAAGACCTTGCTTGAATTTTATGTCCCACTGTTTTATACAAGAAATTTAAGAGTGATAAAGTAAGGCAGAAGAAATCAGTGTAAAAAGCACTGAAAAACCAGCATATCCTCCCCTGAATGCTTGTGGCATAAATGCAAGAAGAAAAGACAGAGTTGAAAGCAGAATTTATAATCAAATGGGAAGCAGAGTTTGAAGATCTGGAAAATGCTCAGCTGCTTCATTTGCGTTGCAACACATTAGACAGGAGGTTTAAGGAAGTATGCCAAGGCAGCACATCAAGTGATCCATAAGCATTAGTCCAGTGATACCCATCAGGGTGATGAAGAATGACCCTGAGGACAGTTCGGAGATTTTTGAATCAGCAAATTCCATCAAAGTCCCAGGGGCCTTAGTGCAGACAGTTTCAAATAAAAGGTCCAGGCTGCCCATGCAAAATTGCTACTTGCCATGATGTACCACTTCAAGGTGTGGGCCTTTGCATTTATGACAGCAATCCTCAGTTGTTCAACAGGGCTCCAATGGGTTGAGGAGCAGACTTCAGTGGCTACTCCAATCCTATTGGTGTCTACACACAACTCTCCTGTTGCACGGAGTTCAATAGCTCTGAGAGTTTGGCTACCTCTACATAGATTTCAAAGACTGCACTAGAAGGCTTCCAATGCCAGGCAGAGATTTTCCACATGGCTGAAACCCCATACTGCAGCAGTTCTCAGTACAGCAGTTGGAGAAGAGTTGTTTCTGATAGCTGAAAGGTAGCAGAGCCACCAGCTTGCATCTCTAACCCAGGAGAACTACAGGCATCCATCATCCACCAGGCAAAGGCAAAGGGATTGAGACTTTAGGACTCGTTAATCTGGAAGCTGAATCATAGGATCAGTTGACAATATTCTCAAGCCTTAAAATGCAATGTTGTCTGCCCTGCTGGGTTTTGGATTTACTTAGGAACTCTTACCCCATTTTCATTTTTTCCTGTTTCTTTTATTTGGAATGTAAATGTCTACCCAGTGTACCTGTCCCACTACAGCATTTTGGAAACATGTAACATTTTTGATTTGTGCAGGCTCGTATTTGGAGAACAATTTGCTTCATGATGAATAATGCCTTGAGTGTCACTCAAATATGTTTAAATGATATACTGACTTTAGTCAGTAGATTTTATGCTAAATAATCTAAGACTTTGGGGGCAAGTTGTATGGAACATTTGTGTCTTAAGTACTTTGTTAAAGCAGCTTAGACAGAACACAGACAACCTCTAAGAATATGTAAGTTACAACAAGAGCAAGAAATGCCTTCTTTTTCCCCCAATATATTTACATAGTTCTGAAATAATGCTGGATACACACTGAGTATGTGAATGAGTAAATATAGTGTCATTTATAAAAGAGGTTTGGCAAAGTAGGCTATACAGTTCTGTAGCCTGTATTTGGAATCTTCAATTAAAAAATATTCTTTTTTTAATTTTCATTTTTTATTGATGCTTTGTGTATTTCATGCATCATTTTCCAATTCAGTTCAGGCATATTTCCCTTTCCCTTCCCCCCACCCCACCCCACCCCATCCTAGATCATGCATTCTGCCATAACTGTCCTGCATCTTTCTCTCAGTTTTTTTTCATTTTTTTAACATTAAGTAATAATTTATGAGTACAAGCATCCTTTATGTAAAGCCAATTTGCAAGCAGTTGTGTCCAAACCAAAAATATTCTTTTTTTTAAAATTTTTTTTTATTTATTTCTGTATGTGTATGAATGTAGTGTCTGCATGCAGGTCTGTGCACCCGTGTCGTGCAATGCCGCGGAGGTCAGAAGAGGGTTTCAGATTCCCCTGGAACTGAAGTTCTCCTGGAATTGGAGTTTCAGATGGTTCTCGGCCGCCATGTGGGTGCTGGGGATCAAAGCCGGTCCTCTGTAAGAGCGGTCGGCACTCTTAACCGCTAGGCCATCTCAAATGATAGTTTCTGCTCATATCATGAAAAATTAGTCATTGTGATAGGAATACTTGCAACACATAGCCTGGTCCCTCTATGTATTTTTTGTTTGTTTGTTTCATGTCTAAAATAAAAGCTTTGTGGCATTAGAAATCTCAATGAGTGACAGAGAGCTCAGCAGGAGGAAGTACTTGCTGCCAAGAGTGACAACCTGAATTTGATCTTCAGACCTACATAGTGAAAGGAAGAAATGACTTCTGCAAGTTATTCTCTGACTTCCACATGCACACACATGCTGTGGGATGCATATACAAGTATACTCATTCCCTAGCAAGCAAGCAAATAAATAAATAAATAAATAAATAAATAAATAAAGTTAAATAACTGCTAATTAAGAAATATCAAGGAATCTTACCTCATAGCTCACAAGGGCAAGAACCATATGTCAGTCCCTTTCAAAGGGAAAAGTTCTGCATGGGCTTGAGTGGGATGCGTCTACCTCAAGAGAGTAATTCTTGAATTGTGCATAAGAGTGTTAAATTCACTCCAGACAAAGAAATTCTTTGCTTGGGGTTCTGCACACCAGATAATTAAAACTACTATTTTTAAGGCTTTTTTCTTCTGTATGATCTTTTTTAAATTTTTTAAATTTTATTTATTTCTGTATGTGTATGAATGTACTGTCTGCATGCAGGTTTGTGCACCCATGTCATGCAATGCCGCAGAGATCAGAAGAGGGCGTCGGATTCCCCTGGAACTGGAGTTCTCCTGGAATTGGAGTTTCAGACGGTTCTCAGCCTCCATGTGGGTGCTGGGGATCGAACCCGGGTCCTCTGCAAGAGCGGTCGGTGCTCTTAACCGCTAGGCCATCTCTCCAGCCCCCCTCTGTATGATTTTTATCCAACAGTTACTAAACAGCCACCAGTACTTAGAAAATAAACAACAGATCTGAATGACTTTTCCCTTTGTCATAAAAATAGGTCTTCATCATTTTTCTATTTCTTTTCAGGGGAATTTTTTCTTTAACACTGAAAGTGAAATGCTCAGTACAAGATGGATAAGCTTAATAGAAATTGGAAAAATGAAGTAAAACATTTTCTAGGCTGAGTGACTTTATTGTTTTAATATGTAATAATTTTTGGAGGAATTTATACAGTTTTGGTGCTCTGGAGGGCAGAGTGGAATGCCGTGACTCATGCATATTTTTACTAATCTCTGTCTCTAACAAATGGTTCAGTTTGTTTGTTTGATGACCTTTGCTGGGAGCCTTTGATAATAGGGTTGAGAATTAAGACATCAGCAGACAGTATGCACAGATGGGCTACTGCTGATACTTCAGAAAAACAGTATCTTCATCCTCCAGCTATTTCTCTACAAATCCAGGCCACCTTACTGTTTCACAAATAACTTACTTTTAAATGCTACTGCTATTTTTGCCATGATTAAAAATTGTCCTACTATTTCTGTCCTCTGGAAAATTGTATACATAAAAAAGCACAAGGTGAAAATAACTCAGGTCCCATAAGAAGGGCAATACTTTTTCCAGATCAAAAACTCTGAGTTTCTCTAAGGGTCATTTTAAGTTTCTGGCAAGCTTCTTTACATTGTACCACCACAGGTCTAAAAATGAATTAGCTACTGCCTTGAGTCACCTCCGGAAATTAAGTTTCTGTGTTTTTCTATCTCTGGGACTTGAGCAATAGTTTTCATTTTAGCTAGAAGGAAGCCATACAACCAGAAATAAGGTTCTCCCTAGCATCATTGCCCCCAGAGCAATCACATGTGATACAAAATAACTAATAAACCAGAAGAGAAAATAAAACTACCTGAATTGCTCAAGGCCATAAAGAAATTAGAAGAAATCATAGAAAATTGGTGAGTGGGACTATAAGCAAATATTTTTTAGCCCCGTCTACTCTCACTTGTGTGTGTGTGTGTGTGTGTGTGTGTGGTGTATGTGTGTGTGTGTGCACGCGTGTGTAACTGGGGAATTCTGGGGAAGTAATAGGAATACCTCTATCATATACACAAGTCTAGTGCCTCACAGACAGTAAAAAAATGATCTTTGCCTGTTCATATTATTCAGCCCTTTTTCTTTTTTAAAAAATTTTAATTTATTTTTGTATGTGCATGAATGTACTGTCTGCATGTAGGTTTGTGCACCCGTGTCGTGCAATGCCGCAGAGGTCAGAAGAGGGTGTCAGATTCCCCTGGAACTGGAATTCTCCTGGAATTGGAGTTACAGACGGTTCTTAGCTGCCATGTGGGTGCTAGGGATCGAACCCGAGTCCTCTGCAAGAACAGTCGGTGCTCTTAACCGCTAGGCTATCTCTCCAGCCCCTATCCAGCCCCTTTTCTTATTTTATTTTATTTTATTTATTTTTGTATTTGTATGAATGTACTGTCTGCATGCAGGTTTGTGCACCCGTGTTGTGCAATGCTGCGGAGATCAGAAGAGGGTGTCGGATTCCCCTGGAACTGGAGTTCTCTTGGAATTGGAGTTTCAGATGGTTCTCAGCCGCCATGTGGGTGCTGGGGATCGAACCCGGGTCCTCTGTAAGAGCGGTTGGTGCTCTTAACCGCTAGGCCATCTCTCCAGCCCCTTTTTCAAATCTCTCTACATCCTTACTTTCAAAACTGCGGGGTCACTACTGCAAATGTAGCCACTTTCAGTTGTGGCACATTTTTTAAATTTATTTTTTAATAATGCTTTTATTGATGTTTTGTGTATTTCAGACATCATTTTTCAGTTCAGTTTAGACATATTCCCTTTTCCCTTCCCCCACCCCACCCTAGATCATGCATTATGCCATAAATGTCCTTCATCTTTCACCCCGTCTTTTTTGTGTTTAGGAATTCACATTTTCCTCTTTTAGTTTTATATTATGCTAAAATATTAATAATACTTTCCACTCATACACAGTAATTACAGATTCTGAAAGTAAGTGGTGGATCAATTCTAGAGTCCCATAATAACAAGCTATGAATGGCCTCCCTCATTTGTGGCACATTTTTAAGCATATAGCAAAGGTTTTAATTTTGTACTTGGAATTCAAGATTAAGACTGAAAAGCAGATTGACTTAATTTCCATTAACATTGTAATAGTAAGCTATATTTGAAAAGAAATGAAAAATAATAGATTTCATATATGCTTATTGAGCACTATGTGATGAACACTTTAACATTCTTCTGTTAAGATGGGAAACAGCCATGCAAATTTAGCTTTCTTATTTTGCTCTATTACAAAAACAAAAGTTTAAGGAACTTTTCCACAATTATAGAAAGCAAAAGTGTTAGAACAGAAAATCAGAGCTGACCATGGACTTTATTACTAACCCAGATTGGGAATCTAGAATAGCTACTGAAGTGAGGTGAGGGGAGCTTTCTGAGATAAAGGGGATATTGGTATGATTCAGTTTTAAATTAATGGTGATTTCCCTTTGGTTTTATATGCACTGTCATCAAATCTGAACTATTTTCAGGTTTTTGGAACTTGGACATGTGTTCCATTGAGAGTTGATGTTTATAGGGTCAGTCCTTAAAGCCACTATCCTGTATGTTGAAATCATAAAGCATCAAAACCCTTAAAGGTGAAAAATCCCAAAAATTCAAAATCCTGAAAATATAACTAGGTAAAAAGTTAATTAAAAAATTCGTTAAAATATAAAGCTAAAGTCTCCTTAAGCTATGCACTTAAGCAGAATATATTAATACAGGAGCTCTGACATCAACAATGGATTATTCTACCAAGGAGATGTTGGCCAAGCCCCCACAAAAGGTAAACGCTCCTTGCCTCCAAACTGGGATATCTGCAGGAAGGAGATGATAAGGCCCTGCTGTTGAAGACCTGATATAAACATGGGAAAGATGTATGGAAACCGCACTTGCAAGTATACGGATGGTCTCTGGAATGCCAGAGAGTGTTACCAAAGGCCATAAACCAATAAAGCAAATATATGTCTCCTTGAGTCAAGCAAGACTCCTCTGTCAGCACCAGCTACACCTCATCTGCCTGGAAATACTGTGCAGCAGTGGCAGCCATATGTCTGTATATCCCAAATCTAATTGGCTATTAGCTCTCTCCTTGTAGGAATAATCCACAGCTGATGCCACAAGCTTACATCCTCTAATGGTTATTAAATGTTATAAACCACACGAAGACCCTGTCATACTTAACAGAAGAAAATGTAATTCATGGATTAACATACCATCCAAACATCTGTATCTATACCAAAGTAACCTACCATAACAATTAGTACTGTTTAAATACCTATATATCTAATTGCGAGTGCTTCATTAGTAGGATCGAAAGGCTATATATTATACTGTGTAAATACCTATGTATATAATTGCATGTGCTTCATTAGTAGGATCGAAAGGTTATGCCTGGACAAGCTGGCAGCCCATGAAAGAAAACAGCCAGAATTGACTAGAGACCAAGACAACAGCTCCAGAGAAAGTAGACTGTTTTGCTTCTCATCCACCTGTGCCCCTTTTCTAAGCCTAGGGAACAATCTGCAGAAGAGGGGGCACGGTAGAATGTAAGGGCTGCGATTGGGGTGAATGGTGAAACTACAACAATATAGACTGGACACTCATTTGATCAACTTGATTGAACATACAAGCCCCCCCTGCTGGATGGTGGGACCCATGAGCTGTGTGGGTTTGGGCACAACTGCTTGCAAACTGGTTTTACATGAAGGATGCTTGTACTAACAAATTATCAGTTATTGTTAAAAAAATGAAAACAAAACAAAAACAAAACAAAACAGAGAAAGATGCAGAAAAGTTATGGCAGAATGCACGATCTGGGATGGGTAGGGGTGGGGTGAGGGGAAGGGAAGGGGATATATGCCTGAACTGAATTGGAAAATGATGTATGAAATACACAAAGCATCAATAAAAATAAAAAAACAACAACAAGTATTTCTGCAGTAGGATGAGTTCTTTGGGGACATGTCAAAGAGTGATATAACCAGGCCATATGGTAGGTTCATTTTTAGTTTTGTAAGAGTTCGCCTACTGCTTTCCAAAGGGGTTGCACAAGTTTTCAATACCACCAGCAGTGAATAAGCATTCCTCTTTCCCCACATGCTCTCCAGCATGTTGTATCATTTGTTCTCTTGATCTATAGTCTGACTGGGGTAAAATGAAATCTTAAGGTGGTTTTAATTTGTATATCCCTAATTACTAATGATATTGAACACTTCTTTAGATTTTTTTGGCCATCTTTATTTGTTCTTTTGAGAACTCTTTGTTTAGATACTTAGCTTACCTTTTAATTGGGTCATTTGTTTTCTTGACTGTGTTTCTTGAGTTCTTTATATAATCTGGATGTTAAATCTCTGTCAGATGTGTCACTGATGAAGATTTTTCTCGTACTGTACTCTTTGGGTTTTCCCTTAACTTCCTTGGTTATTTCTTTCGGTGCAAAGAAGCTTTTAAGTTTAATGAGGTCCAACTTATTGATTGTTGATCTTAATTTCTGAACAACTCATCTCATACTTAGAAAGTCCTTTCCTGAGGCTGGAGAGATGGCTCAGTGGTTAAGAGCACCGAGTGCTCTTGCAGAGGACTGGAGTTTGATTCCCAACACCCACATGGCAGCTAAGAACCGTCTTTAACTCCAGTTCCAGGGGAATCCGACACACCTCCGAGGCATTGCACGACACAGGTGCACTAACCTACATGCAGACAGTACACTTACATACTAAAAAAGAAAGGCCACGCACGCCTTTAGTCCTAGCACTTGGGAGGCAGAGTCAGGTGGATCTTTGTGTGTTCAAGGCCAGCCTGGTCTACAGAGTGAGTTCCAGGACAACTGGGGCTACAGGGAGACCCTGTCTCAAAAAGACCAAGAAAAAAAAAAGGCCTTTCCTAAACTTATAACATGTGGATTAATACCATTTTTTGTTAAAGAGTTTTAGAGTTTCAGGTTTTACAATGAGGTCTTTGATCCATTTGGGGTTGACTTTGTGCACAGTGAAAGAGAAGGTTCTAATTTCATTCTTCTACAGGTGGAGATCCAATTTTTCCAGCACCATTTGCTGAGGATGCTGTCTTTCCTCCAGTGTGTCTTCTTGGCAACTTTGTCAATATCATGTGGCTGAAGTTGCATTTACTCAAGTTTGGGTCTTCAATTATGTTCCATTGATCTATGGGTATATTTTTGTGCTAGTACCATGATGCTTTTATGACTAGAGCTCTGTAATATAGTTTGAGATCTGGTATAGTAATTACCCCAATATTGCACAGAATTTCTTTGGCTGTCTGGGGCCTTTGGTACCTCCATATGAATTTTAGGATTTTTTTTGTCCAATTCTCTAAAGACTGTCTTGGGAATTTGGATTGGTATTTCATTGAATCTATATATTACTTTGGGGGATGCTCACCTTCAAAATATTCATTCTTCCTATCCATGAGCATGGCATCTTCAACCTTTTCTTTAGTGATTTAAAATTGTCATTTTAAAATCTTTAATGTTTTTGGTAAGATTGATTCTGATATATATTTTGATACTATTGTGAATGGGAAGGTTTCCATATACCCCTGATTGCATTTTATTTGTATATTGAAAAGCTACTTATTTTTATAGATTAGTTTTGTAACCTGCCACTTTTATTAAAGTGTTAATCACTTCTAGGAATTTTCTAGTGGAATTTTTGGGATCTCTTACATACTGCATCATATCATGTGGAGAAAGTGGTAATTTGACATCTTCTTTTCCAATTACTACTTTATTTTCCTTCTCTTTTCTTATTGTTCTAACAAGAGTTTCAAGTACTGTTTTAAAAAGGAGTGGAAGCCAGGTGTGGTGGCACATGCCTTTAATCCTAGCACTTGGGAGGCAGAGACAGGCAGATTTCTGTGAGTTCAAGGCCAGCCTGGTCTACAGAACGAGCTCCAGGCCAACTGGGGCTATAGGGAGACCCTGTCTCAAAAATAACCCCCAAAATAAAATAAAATAAAAAGGAGTGGAAATAGTGGACATTTTTGTCTGGTTCCTGATTTTAATGAGAACGATTGCAACTTGTTTTCCATTTAGATGGTGTTGGCTGTGGGTTTGTTGTATATATCTGTGATTATGTTGAAGAATGTTCCCTTCAGGCCAATTCACTCTAGGACTTTTACATAAATGTGTGCTGAATTTGGTCCAGAAGGCCTTTATACATCTATTAAGATGACCATGTGATTTTGGTATTTGTGTCCATTTATATGATTTATGATATTTATTGACTTATGAAGATTGAAGCATCCCTACATCTCTGTAATAAAGGTGACTTGATTATGATAGATGATCTTTTTTATGTGTGCCTTTATGTGGTTTGCAAGTAGTTTGTTGAGAATTTTTGCATCGATATTTATTAAGGATGTGGGTCTATCATTTTCTTTTTTGGTTGTATCTTTACATGGTATGGGTCTGAGAGTAATGCTTGGCCTCATAAAAGGAACTTAGGAATTCTCCCTTAGTTTCTATTTTCTTGAATAATCTAAATAGTGTTGCTTGTAGGCATTTAAATGTCTGGAGAATTTTGGTGTAAATCCATCTGGGCACGGGCTAGTTTTAGTCAGCATGCTTTGTATTACTGTTTCAATTTTCTTGTATTTTGGGTCTGATTAAACTGTTGATTGATGATCTCTTCTTGGTTTAGCTTTGGTGATTCCCCTGATTTTAGATATTTATCCATTTCTTTTAGGTTTCCAAACTGGACAATAGGTTTTTGATGTAGTGCCTTATATTATACTGTATATTTTTTCTTGTCTGTTGTGATGTTTTCCCCTTTCAACTCTGAATTTGTTAATTTGGATTTGCTCTTTCCTTCTTTTGGTTAGCTGGCCTAAGGGTCTGTCTATCCTGTTTAGCTTTTCAAAGAACCAGCTCTCAGATTCATTTTTTTCTTTTTTTTTGTATTCTTTTCTTTGTCTCTATTTCATCAATTTCTGCTTTGGTTTTTGTTATTTCTTTTCATCTTCTTGGTTTGTGCTTCATTGGTTCCTGCTTTTCTAAAGTCTTGAGTTGCAATGCTAAGTCATTTTTTATGCTCTTTCAGATTTTTTAAGGCAGGCACTTAGAGCTATAAACTTCCCTCTTTGGACTGCTTTTATTTATTTATTTTTATTTATTTTATTTTATTTATTTATTTATTTTTTAAATTAGTTTTTTATTGATGCTTTGTGCATTTCATACATTTTTTCCAATTCAGTTCAGGCTTATTTCCCTTTCCCTCCCCCCCCACCCCCACCCCTCCCAGATCATGCATTCTGCCGTAACTGTCCTGCATCTTTCTCTCAGTTTTTTTTTTCATTTTTAGCTATAAGTGATAATCCATGAGTACAAGCATCCTTCATGCAAAACCTATCTGCAGGCTGTTGTGCCCAAACACCTACAGCCCCACCATCCAGTGGGGGGTGACAGGTTGTTTGTTCAATCAAGTTGATCAAATGAGTGTCCAGACTACATTGCTGTAGTTTCACCATTCACCCCATCGCAGCCCTTACATTCTACCCCCGCCCCCTCTTCCGCAGGTTGTTCCCTAGGCTTAGAAAAGGGGCACAGGTGGATGAGAGGTAAAACAGTCCACTCTCTCGGAGCTTGACTGGACTCTGGTCAATCTGCTGTTTCCTTTCATGGCTGACAGTTTGTCCAGGAAAAACCTTTCGATCCTACTAATGAAGAACAAGCAATTAGATATATAGGTATTAAGCAGCACTAATAGTTATGGTAGGTTACTTTACATAGACACATGTTTGGATATGTTAATCCATGAATTACAATTTTCCCCCCTGTTAAATGGACAGGGTCTTACTGTGGCTTATAACATCTCCAACCTGTAGAGAATGTAAGCTGTGGCATCAGCCATGGGTTATTCCTCCAAGGAGAAGCAATAGCCAATTAGATTGGGATATACAGGCACATGGCTGCCTCTGCTGCACATGGTGAATTTGATGAAATCTGTGCCTTGACTCCACCCTATAGTCATGGTAATAATACAACTGTTTCTGGAGACTCATACACTAAAAAAAAGGGGGGGGATACAGAAAGACAATGAAACTTTTAATCAAACCCTTGCAATTCAAATCTTAAAACTAACTATGGGAAAAGATTTGTTTGTTCCAACAGGACAAAACGTCACCAACTTAACGGCTGAGAAAGAAAAGATACAGGTTTGCATTGAGTAGGATGTACCAAAAAGTGGCAACGGAAAGGCTGACCCGTCTGAACATTCAAAGGAAGAAAAGCCTCAGATTGCCATAAACATCGAACCCCTCTGTGGATCCTACATGTAACAACTAGTTATAATGAGTCCTAATGAAACTTACCTTCTAGGTGCCACAAAGGTTCTGATATGAGAGACTTCCTTGCCTTCCCACCCATAGAACAAGGAGAAATATGACAATGATGAGGTCGCTCCCCAACTGTAAATTGGAGACAACTATTGTAGAGGTAATCTCTTATAAAACCGGTAAAACTGCTTTCTTTAATTGACTACTAGACATGGGAACTGTGGAAGGGATTACTCTCTGTTCAGAACCAAATATAATACTAAAGTCCTAGGGCTATGCACTCAGGCAAAATATATTAATACAGGAGCTCTGACATCAGCAATGGATTGTTCTACCAGGTGGATGTTGGCCAGGGGATCCAAGGCCCCACAAAAGGTAAGGGCTCCTTGCCTCTAAGTTGGGATACCTACAGGAGGAGAGGCAATAAGACCCTGCTGCCGAAGACCTGACGTTAACATGGGAGGGATGTATTGAGACCACACATGCAAGTGTACAGATGGCCTCTGGAATGCCAGAGAGTGTTACCAAAGGCCACTAAACCAATAAAGCAAATATGGGTCTCCCTGAGTCAAGCAAGACTCCACCGTCAGCACCAGCTACACCTCACCTGCCTGGAAATACTGGACTGCTTTTAAAGTGTCCCAGAGGTTTTCTAGTGTTGTTATTCTTTCATTTATTTCCAGGAATAATTTTATTTCTTTCTTAATTTCTTTCTTCACCCATTCATCATTTAGGAGTGTGTTGTTTAATCCCTATGTGTTTGTATAGCTACTAGGGCTTCATTTGATGTTGATTTTAAGCTTTATTGCATTGTGATCTGATATAATGCATGACATTATTATTTTTTTGTATTTGTTGAGATTGGTATTATGCACTAGTATATGGTCAGTTTTGGAGAAAATTCCATGGTGTGCTGAATAGAAAGTGTATTCTTTGGTGATTGGGTTAAATATTCAGTAGAAATCTGTTAGTTCCATTTGAGGCATCCTATCATTTAATTCAGATGTCTCTCATTTATTCTTTGTCCATTTGACCTTTCTAATGGAGACAGTGGGGTATTGATGTCTCCTACTCTTACTGAATTGGGGTTAATCTGTCTTAACAACCTGTAGTATTGTTTCTTTGAAAGTAGCTGCACCAGAGTTGGTGCATATATGTTCATGACTGTAATATGTTCTTGGTCAATTGTTCCTTTGATAAGATTGAAGTGACTCGCCTTATCTCTTCTGATGAGTTTTAGTTTGAAGTTTATTTTGTCAGATATTAATATTGCAACCCTTGCTGGTTTCTTAGTGTCATTTTCTTGGAATATTCTTTTCCTTCCTTTCATCTTAAGTCAGTACTTGTCCTTGAAGGTGAGATGGATTTCTTGCAAACAGCAGAAGGGCGGATTTTATTCCTTAATCCATTCAAATTGCCTGCATATTTTGGCAGAGGAGTTCAGTCCATTGATATTGAAAGTTATTATTCAAAGCTGTGTCTTTGTTTCCATCATTTTATTTTCTGTTTGCATTCTTGATGTAATTTTGTGTTTCTTCAATTATACCTTCATTTTGTTTCTTTCCTTGACCCTGATAGCCTCTTGGTATTGCTTCAAGTAGTCTCTTAAGGGCTTGTTGGGTGGGCATGGATTCCTTCAGCCTATTCATCTCATGGAAGCTGGTTTTTATTTTTTTATTGGCATGTTTTAATAGAATTTCTTTTGCAAATGTTTTATTGAATTTTTGTGTATTTCATACAGAACATCTCAATCATCTTTATACCTCTTTCCCCACAGGCACATTCCCATAGTCATCTTTTCCTATTGCACTGGATTCATACATTTGTTATTTGTGTTAAGGCCTGTTGTGTCTCCAGATGTTTGTCGGTGCAAGTTCATATACTGAGATCTAGTCAGCCTATCCAGAGTCCCTCCCTTTAAGAGGATCAGCTCTTCCTTGCCCAGCAGTGATCGGTTGCCAGTATTTCTTCAGTTAAAATTTCTTCTGCTGCCCATTTCCCCAGTTCTATGCTGGGTTTTTGTCTGCTTGAGCTTGCATGGGTCTTGTGCATGTTGACACCATTGCTGTAGGTTCATGTGAGCAAGGTCCCAGGAGCCTGTAGGACTGTTTCCTTTCTTTTAACCCTCCCTAGGACTCTATTTCCATATGGTCATGCACCTCCTCCAATGCTCTTATAATCTTTCTCTCCCTCCTCCACAATGGTCCTCAAGCCTTGGGTGGGTGAAGTTTAATACAGGAGTCCTGTCTAAGGACTCTTCACACTCTGCAGACTTACTCTTTACAGTTTGGCCATTTGTAACCTTTTGTGTAGCTGGACCTCTGTTGTATGAGGGAGCCTAGTTAAGGAGAACTGGATTCATTAGTGTTCTCTTTGCCCCTTGTTGTATATGCCATGAACATTAGGTGTAGAGATGCATTGAAGATGTGAAGAAGTAGGCTTGGGCAATTCACAGTGTCTGTGTGTACCTAGTCATGAGACTCTGTAATAGTCTCCATTTGGTGCAAAAGAATCTTCTTTTGTTTCTTCATTTCTTTTTTTCCTTGTCCCTTATAGTCATTCCATTTTCCCTTCCTGGTATTGCTTCAAGTATTCTCTGAAGGGCTTGTTGGGTGGGCATGAATTCCTTCAGCCTATTCATCTCATGGAAGCTGTTTCTTTCCCTTTCAGACATAACAGATATTTTTGCTAGGTAAAGTTTTATGAGTTGGCATCTATGCTTATCTAGAACTGGGAATACTTTTCTTTTGCCACTTCTGGCTTTCATAGTTTGCACTGAAAAGCCAGCTGTAATTCTTATGTGTATTCCTTTATATGTGACCTGTTATTTTTCTTAAAAAAATTTTTTTTGTTAAGCACTGGTACATCTTATACAATGGTTTATAATCAAAACTAACCCCCTCATGCCTCAATCCCCTGTCATAACTCATGGAATTACATCATCCAAGTTAAGTCCTATCCAAGTCAAACTTTTTCACCCAGATGTTTTTCTGTGCAAGTTCATCCACTAGAGGCTAATCAGCAAATCTAGAAATCTTAAGTAAGGCATACTCTCTCTCATTTCTCCCACTCCACTATGAGACATTCTCTGAGCTGTCATGGGTTCCATGTCTGGTACCAACTTTGCTACAAGTTCACATGATAAAGCTTCCGGTATTCTGTAAGCCCCTGCTTCCCTATGTTATTTTATTTTTGGAGCTTTCAGTATTCTCTTTGTTCCGTACATTTTGGGGTTTTTCCTTGTCTTGTCCTGTCTATTTGGTGTTCTATGTGCTTCTGGTATTTGAATGAGTATGGCTTTCCTTAATTTTGGGAAATTTTATTTTACAATCCTGTCAAAGGTCTGATCAATACCATGTACACTATGATGTATAAATTTGGTCTTTTCATGGTGTCCTACATTTTCTGCATATTCCGTTCTTGTTTTTGTTTAATTTTTCATAATCGTTGCTTGAATACTCCAATTCTTCAACTTTATTTTCCAGTCTTGACACTCCATTTTCCATTTCGTTAATTATATTGATGAGTCTTTTTTCTCTTATTTAAAACGGACTTATTGATTTTGTCCACTTCCTTCTTCATTTCAGCCCGAATTTTCTTCAATATTTCTATCTCTTTTACAAATTCAATAAGAAATTTAATCATATTTTCTTTTAGTTCTTTGATTTGTTTGTGCGTTCTTTAAATTTGTTGAATTCTTTGATCATGTTTACGATTGTCCTTTTAAATTCTCAGTCCTGGTTTACCTTTAGGGGGGAGTTGTATTGTAGAACTCCTGTATAAGACTGGTGGTATTTGATCCAAAACATTATTTTCATTTTCCACATTATTATTTTTCCATTGTGATTTTTGGCATATGGATGTCTTTTGGTTTTTTTTCTGATTCTGGTATGAAACTCAAGTCTTCCTTTGTTGAGTTGAAGTCTGATTATGTTTTTATTATTGATGTACCTTTGCCTTTGTTGTTTTCTTATTGGGAATGAAAAGCTGATTTATCTAGATTTCTAGTTCTTTCTTATGGTTTTATTTTGGATAGATTAGCTGGCTTCAGTCCAGATACTCAGGAGCTCTCACAGAGGCCCAAGTCATGTGTAGGTCTGGTACTCTCAGGCTCCCAAGATCTAGGCCACAACTAGCAAGCAATCACATCAAATTTTGGGAAGGTCTCTAGGGGGAGGCCGATTTAGGTGCTCTGAGGAAGAGGCAAAGATCTGGGCCTCCACTAAAGTCAAGCCTAGTCCCTGGACAATGGGAGGGACTATAGGTTGTCCCAATGTGATTTGGCACTCTCAGGCCTCTAATCCTTTTTACCAATGCCTCTTTGGTGTTTTTATTCACAAGGTACTCTAGGAAAAGTACAAGGCAACATCGGAAAATAAAAATGGAATGGCACACTGATTGCGTGAATGGGATTATCTCCCAGATTTCTTTCTCCATATGTTTGTTTATATTTGTGGTTGATGTTTGAGTTATGCTTACATTGTGTTAGTTTTCTGAATGTATTTTTCAGCTCTAGGAGTTTTCTGATGGGGTCCTTAGTGTCCTGTATGTAAGAATCATACCATCTGCAAAGAAGGATACTTTGGCTTCTTCCTTTACAATTTCATTTTTGTCTTATCATACTAGCTAAGGCTTCAAATACTATATTGAACAGAAATGGAGAGGGGGGATATCATTATCTTGTTCCTGATTTTAATGGGAATCCTTTGAGATTTTCTCCATTTAGTATAATGTTGGCTGTAGAGTTGTGATATATTTCCTTTATTATGTTGAAATATGTCCTCTGTATCCCTAGATTCTTCACGGCTTTTATCGTGAATGGATGTTGGATTTGTCAAAGACCTTTTCTGTATCTAATGAGATGATCATGCATTTTTAGTCTTGCTGCAAGGTCTTTTTAATATAAAAAATATTTAGGGATTTGCATTTGAGATTCTGCTTGTTTGATTTTTGCACGGTTGTGATGGGGCCCACCCGGCCAGCCAGGTCAAGATGGCGCTGAGGGGAGGTAGAGGAGGAGGGACCTGGGTTGTTTGCCCAAACCTCTGATTGGGGAAAGATAAGGACAAGCTGTAAGAATTACAATTGTCAGCCATGTACGCCAATCCGCTGAGAGGGTCAGAGGGGCTTCAAGAACACTGGTCATTTGCTTTCGCGCCTAAATGCCTTTTGTGGCTGTTTTGTATATAAGTCACTGCCTGCTTGTAATAAGGTGAGAACCTGCTTGACTGGACTCCCCCCTGTGTCTGAGTGTCTCTGGGAACTGAGGAGGCTGGGGAAAGGGCAAGTGGTGCACTTACCTTTCCTCAGCCCAGTGGGTTCCAGGACAGGACCCGACTAAGACCCCACATGGTTGGGGACTGAGCACAAGTGATCTTCCTCTTTGTTATGCCCATAGCCTAGCATCAGAATTTAAAGTTCTTATGTGAATATCATTGCTATAAGAATTGATTTACAAATAATAAAACATTAAAGCAATTAAACTTTTCTATTTCTTTGTGTATCTGGCACAGTCTTCTCTCTGTAGTGTTACAACAGAATTAGTTCTCTGAGGAGCTAGTCATCACTTTGGGATTGTGGGTACATTTGGATACAAGGTACTAAAATGCTAATCAGGAGAAAGATAACTTATGGTCATTGTACCACCAAGCCATGATTACCAGCAACATAAGAAGCATGGTCAGATAAGGAGCATTTATTGAAACACACAGTGGGATCTTGGAAACCAATGGAGATGTACCAAGAAATAAATGTCACACTATAACCTCTATATTTGTAAAATTCATTTCTAAATTTTCTAGCCTTCCCAATGCCTAATAAAGTCTCAGCTCCAATATAGTAGTGAGCATTTGTTGGGAAAAGATAGGAATTGCAACTAAAGAAAAGTGAAAACAAAATTTTGTTTTTATTATTTAATAGTTATAATTTTCATTGAATTTGTTCTTTGGCAATTTCATACACGTATAAAGTGAATTCTTATTGCTTGGACTCCACACCTTTCCTAATCTGTCTCACCCCTCCTACCTGCTTCCTACAAGTTCCTTTCCTTTCCCTCATTCATTCACTTAATTTTTTTTTATTTTTGAAAAATACTTTCATTGAGCTTTTGTATATTTCATACAATAGTTCTTAATCAAATTTATACCCCTTCTCCCATCTGTCCCCTCCCCTGCACTATACCTCATGTATTCTGCCATACATGTTAAGTCCCATCTGTTCAAGGATTTTATCCAGATGTCCTTCAGTGTAAGTTCATCTACTAGAGTCTGTTAAGCTTATCTGGAGGTTTAAAGGAAGATCTACTCTCCCTTACTCAATAATAATCAGTTTCTAACAGTTTTCAAGCTAGGGCCAGCCATTTCCTTTGTATCACCCTGGCTCCTCCCTGATTGACTTGGCCTGGGTCTTTACTGTTACAGTTAGTGGGTCTTTACTATTACTGCCACAAGTTCACATAAGCAAGCTTACAGTGGGCTGAAAGCCTTGGTTTCTTTATTCATGGACCAAACCTGGCTCTTGCAATCTTTCTGCCTGTTTTTCTGATATGGTCCCTGGGTCATGGGTGGGAAAATTTTAATATAGGACGCCTACCCATACACTCTGCAGTCTCTTATTCTCTAAAACTTAACCAGTAGTGGCCTTTTGTATGTGTCACACTCTGTTGTATAAGGAACTTGCGCTTGTGTGCATTGACAGATGCACTAGTATTCTCTCCACCCCCTGTTTCATTATGTCTAAGAGCCTTAGGTGTAGAGATTCCACTGAAGATATTTAATCTATGAATGGGCATCTCTCAGACATATATTCTCTACATGTGACCAGTTGTGAAACTCTGCAGTAGTCTCTACTGGTTACAAAAAGAAGTTTCTTTGATAAGTGTTGTGCTATATACTTGTCTGTAGATATAAGGATCCATATTTTGGATATGGTAAGGGATTTCATTAGTCTAGAAATATGACAGAGATAGTTTTCTCTGTGATATATGTCCTCTCCAGCAATGTATATTTAGCTATAATTGCAGTGCACCCGTGAGTTCACTTCAATTGAGAGGGCTTTAAGTCCAATTAGATACCTATTGATTACCCTCCAGATAACAGTGCCACTACTGCACCAATAGAGATGGTTTGCTGTGCCAGCCATTTCAGTTATTAGGTTTTAGGGTTGGATTCGAGTACTGATTGATTTTTCTCCCTTAGCAGCTAGCATAGTTTCCTCTAGGACTATGAGAGTTAGTCTTCAGGTAGAAGGTATCCAGGTCAGTTTCTGCTCCATTGCTCCAAGTCCTGTGTCCAAAATATATCCAGTCTTTAGCAGTAGAGTCTTAGACTCTTACCTTAAGTTCTGGGAGATAACCAAGGGCTCTGACTACAGGATGCATCATTTGGGGAGTCTCTTGGACTACCTTGATCAACTAGTTGAAGAGAAGTCTCTCCTGTCTAGCAGTGTACTCTATGCCATACAGACCCCAGGTATACACATACACTAACATGTATTTCTCAGGGGGTTCATTAGCCAACACATTTCCCTCTTTCTTCCCACCTCACCCATTTTTCATTCACCTCTCCTCTCTCTCCCTCCTTCCAACTTTCCTCTGTCTTCAGTCCAAGGACCCCCATTATCACCACCTCGCCCCATCACATCAGCTTCCCAACATCCCCCCATCCTCAGTTCCCTGCATACCTCTCCCTTTTTTGTCCTAGATGAACATTCCTACTCTGCCTCACTCCCGAACATCTGTTTCCTCTGTTCCCTATTATTCTCTTCTTTGGGGCCTTTTCTCTTCCTTTACCTCCTTGTAACATCCTGGCTCCTACTGTTTTCCTGACTCCTGCTGTTCCACCAAGATATATACTGACATATATGGGATTGATGCTACCATCCATGTATTAGTCACTTTCCTGTTGTTGTGATAAACCACCACGAGCAAGGGAACTTATAAAAGGAAGAGTTTATTTGAGCTTACTTTTGACGGTTCCAGGAAATCAGAGTCCATGGTGGAGGGAAGCATGGTGGCCGGGGCGGGAGCAGCAAGCTGAGGGTGACATCTCGCAATGAGCACAGGAAGCCAAGAGAGAGAATGGAGACCACAAGGCTTGTCAAACTCACCAAGCCTGTCCCCAATGATGTACTTCCTCCATCATGGCCACACCTTCTAAGACCTCCAAGAATGGTGCCACCAACTGGAAATAAAATGTCTGAATACTTAAACCCTATGGGGGGCACTCTAATTCAAACCACTACAACCCACAAATGAAGGAAAACATACATCCCTTGCTTTTCTGAGTTTGTGTTACTTCACTTAGAATAGCAGTCTCTAATTCCAATCCATTTACTTGAAAATTTCAGCTTTTCTAACTGCTGAGTAGAACTCCATTGTGTAAATGTACATTTCCCTTATCCATGTGTAAGTTGAGAGACATCTTAGATTGTTTCCATTTCTTAGCTATTGTGAAAAGAGCAGCAAGAAACATGGGTGTACAGGTTATCTCTACAGTAGGATGAATCCTTTGGGAATACACCAAGGAGTGGTATAACTGGCTCATATTGTAGATTCATTTTTAATTTCTTTTAAGAGTTCTCCACAGTATTTCAGAGAACCATTGACTTTAATTAGTATCATCTGTTTGGAATTATCCACCAGAACCTGGTGGGCTACAGAGTGGGTGTACAACTTAAGACAATGACTATCTCTCCAAGAGTCCAGTGGTAACTATTCATTCAGCAGGGAGAGGTAGAGATCTGCAATTGACTGTTGATAGGCTCAGTCTTGTGTAGGCGTTTTACAGGAAGCTACAGGTCTTGTAGTGCTATAAATGTACCATTTGTGCCATGGACAGATATAACATTTCACAGCCCTTCTCTCTGTCTTCTGGCTCTTAAATTCTTTCTTCCCTCTCTTCTGAAATAGTCCTTAATCCTTGGAGAGGGTAGCTTAAATGTCCTGCTTATGATGATAATTCAACTGGCATTTATTCTCAACACTGTGAACTGTCATGAATCTCTGTATTGCTTGCCATTCATTGATAAGAGAAGCTTCTCTGCAACTGGAAGTAGCACTTGTTTGTGGCTATAAACATAAATAACCTAAAAGGCATCTTGGTACCATGAGAGGCTAGCTAAACAATAGCAATTAGTTCAACCTTAGTGCCCAAGTCTTCTTATGTCATAGCTTTTTGATCAAGTTAACAATAGTGAATTCCCTCTTGTGCAGGGTGCCAAAATGTAATCAGAAGATGGTTGGTTCTTCCCATACAAGTTATGTTATGCAGTGGGTACATCTTGACTGACAAGTTGAGAGTATAAATTATAGGTTTCTCAGTTGGGTAAGATCTCGCCTGTAGTCTACATAGCACCTTGCAGCACTATGTAAGCTACCCACCAGTGAACAAGATTCCAGGTAAATTCCAGCTTGATTTTTCTATACTTTGGGACTAAATGGTGTGATGTCTTCAGAGATAATAGGGTCTTAGCAACTAAATCTTGTGGACAACAAGGAGGAATGGTAAGATGCTGTATCATTTGGGGATCTTTTAGAGCATCCCTGATGAAGAACTCTTAAGGAGTTATCTATCTCATACCTAGCACTGGTTCTTTTGCTTACTAACCGTTGACTTTCAGGAATAGCATTATCGAGACACAAAGGGTTTTTCTTCTCTCTCACTCTTTCTTTCCGTCTCTGAATTTTATATATTTTTTTTCTTTTTTTTAAATTTATTTTTATTGATGCTTTGTGTATTTCATACATCATTTTCCAATTCAGTTCAGGCATATATCCCCTTCCCTTCCCCCCCACCCCACCCCTACCCATCGCAGATCGTGCATTCTGCCATAAGTTTTCTGCATCTTTCTCTGCTTTTTTGTTTTGTTTTGTTTTCATTTTTTTTAACAATAGGTGATAATTTGTGAGTACAAGCATCCTTCATGTAAAACCAATTTGCAAGCAGTTGTGCCCAGACCCACACAGCTCATGGGTCCCACCATCCAGCAGGGGGGGCTTGTATGTTCAATCAAGTTGATCAAATGAGTGTCCAGTCTTATATTTTGTAGTTTCACCCTTAACCCCAATCAAGCCCTTACATTCCTCACGCCTTTCTTCCGCAGATTGTTCCCTAGGTTGAGAAAGGGGCACAGGGGTGAGAAGAAAACACTCTGCTTTTCTCTGGAGCTGATGTCTTGGTCTCTAGTCAGTTCTGGCTGTTTTCTTTCATGGGCTGCCAGCTTGTCCAGGCTTAACCTTTCGATCCTACTATGAACACATGCAAATTAGATATTTAGGTATTTAAACAGTATAATTATGCCTTTTGATCCTACTAATGAAGCACACACAATAGATATATGGGTATTTAAACAGTACTAATTGTTATGGTAGGTTACTTTGGTATAGACACAGATGTTTGGATGGTATGTCAATTCATGATCTACATTTTCTTCTGTCAAGTATGGCAGGGTCTTCGTGTGGTTTATAACATCCCTAACCATTAGAGGTGTAAGCTTTGACATCAGCCGTGGTTATTCTCCAAGGAGAGAGCACAATAGCCAATTAGATTTGGGATATACAGACATATGGTGCCACTGCTCACAGTATTTCCAGGCAGTGATGGTGTAGCTGGTGCTGCGGAGGAGTCTTGCTTGACTCAAGGAGACCTATATTTGCTTTATTGGTTTAGTGGTCTTTGTAACACTCTCTGGCATCCCAGAGACCATCTGTTACTTGCAAGTCGGTCTCATACAATCTTTCCATGTTTTATCAGGTCTTCAACAGCAGGGCCTTATCGCCTCTCTTCCCGCAGATATCCCAGTTTGGAGCAAGGAGCCTTTACCATTTGTGAGGGCTTGGATGCCCTGGCCAACATCTCCTTTTTAGAATAATCCATTGTTGATGTCAGAGCTCTGTGATTGAAATATTTTGTTTAAGTGCATGCTTAAGGAGACTTTAGCATTTATATTGGTTCTGAATAGAAAATATCCTTTTCACAGTTTCTATGTCCATTAGTTAATTAAAGAAGGCAATTTTAATGATTTTACAAGAGAAAAACACTTCTTCTAAACAGCTGGTTCCAATCTACCGCTGGAGAATGACCTCCTCATCCTCTTATTTCTCTTATTCTATGGGGGGGGGAGTTAAGAAAGTCTCTTGTATTAAAAACCTTTGCAGCACCTAGAAGGTAGCTTCATTAGGAATCCTTAAAAATGTTGTTACTAGTAGGATCCACAGAGGGGCCTGATGTCTGCAGCAATCTGAGGCATTTCTCCCTTCAATGCGCAGAGGAGTCAATCCTTCTGCTGGCACTTTCTGGTACATCCTACTCACGCAAAGTGCATTTTCTTTCTCAGCCATTAAGTTTTGTGATACTCTGGCCTGTTGGAACATACAAATCCTTTCCCCATAGTTAGTTTTAAGATTTGGTTGCAAGGTTTTTTGAGAAAAAGTTTTCATACTATCTATATCCCCCTCCTTTTTATTTAAGGTGTTTGTTTTGACCATGAGTCTCAAAAAAGCAGTTGTTTTATACATACCTTAGGGTGGAATCAAGCACAGATTTCATCAAGTTCACCCATGCTGTTTTTGGTTACTGTATGTGATTAACTTGGAAACAAAGTTCATTTTTGAGTTAATCATCCTATAGGTGAAAGAGATTGCTACCAGGGATGGTGGTTTAGCTTAGTAAAAGTAAATATGGCATATTGGACAACATTGTTTGAAGGCTGATAAAAAACGGTAATGCATCTGAGTTAATTGGTGATATAAATTGCTCTTGTCCACATTAGCTTTAACTAAAATCTGTATAACAATTACTTTGGGATTGGTATAAACAAATGTTCTCTATAATTTTGCTGTCATATAGTATCACCTGGTAGCAATCTCTTTCACCTATAGGATGATTTAACTGAATTTTATATTTTTAACCGTGAGCATTTTTGAACTAAGACAAAGAAAACAGCCATTGGGATGGGGGATATGTTAATGGGGAAGATAGAAGAACACACATGATATGAAAACACAGAAAGTTTTGGAGTGCAAAGTTTAAGCAGTGATGGGGTGTGGGATATGGGCAAAGTGTAGGGGGAGGTGAGAAGGTTAAAATAACTAAGGACATAGGAAAAATCCCTATGGAGTCTTACTAATTTGTTAGCCAAATTAAAAAAATATATTTTAACACTGGAGAGATGGCCAGCAGCTAAAAACCATGGCTACTCTTGCAAAGAATCTGGGTTCTATTCCCAGGATCCGCATGTCAACAAGCATGTCAGTTCCAGGAGATCTGAACCTTCTGGCCTCTGTGGGGAGTGTACAGCACTTTTTTGATCTTACATGCAAGCAAAACATCCATCAACAAAACATGAAAAAAAGCAAATAAATACATAAGTAAAAATTTAAACACATTTAATTGAATTTTGTGCTCTTAAAGTTGGGTGATTTTTCTCCTTGCTTTTCCCACTACATGGTTTACACTTTTCTTTTAAGACATGAACGTTTAGACACATTGATGGACTGTGCATATGCTGACTCCCATGTGCTGTTTGTCCATTGATTTAAGAGAAAAATAGTTTCATATTTTCAGAACTAGATGAACTGTCCTGGTTCCTACATTACATGAGCTTTTCTTGGATAAATTTCCACTCTTCTGAATTCCATGAAAACAATTAAGCAAATGAATAAACAAAGATTAGGGAAGGGAAATCCTGTACTTTCATTTATGTGCCATGATGTTGCTGTGGTGTTGATAAATATCTACATGAAAAGACTGGATGATGAACTTAAGAAAAGATCATGGAATATCTGATTTGGCTTGTCATTCTTTTCTTACTTGTATATTTCTGGTCAGAATGATACAGATTATCTTCCACTTTATATCTTTTTAATGGACACCTAGAAACAAAGCTAACAAAATAAACCATCTCAGCATATCTCTCAAGTCCAGTAATTGAGAATGAAAGGTGAGCGAGGCACTGGAATAGGAAAATAACCCATAATTTAGTGGGCTGACCCCAGTCAGACCTTGCCATTAAAACTGTAGTGTTGAGCCTGAAAACCTCTGTTCCTCTGATTAGGCAATTTACTGTTTCTAACTTCTTCTCTGCCAAAACATTGGATTGCAAAATGCATTCTTATTCTCTAGACTCTTAGAAAATTGTTTTGAGAAAGAGAATAATAGAATGGATATTCATATTTATCTATCCACCTTAATGCAATCAGAAAATTTTAGGGCTTTACCAATAATATAACAAAGATACAAAGGCAGCAGACTCCATTTAAACAGGCATAAGGGTACAGACTCTTGCAAGAGCTCCAAATCCCAGGTGCCTATCTTTGCTTCTCAACACACTTGAATCAGAACTGGAGGACCTTTTGGAACATGGTGCAGAAACAAGCAGGGAGTTCATTTTCGTGAAGTCAGTTATTGACATAGTTTATAAACTGATCATGGGGAGTTTTGGTTTCACATCTGTATTTTTTAGAAAACAGACCATTCCAAGGTCTTACTGCTTATGTTTTCATATACTAACATAAAAGGCAGTGTTCCTAAATATTTCATATAAATGAACGGATGATGTTAAATAATCAAAGATTCTGAAATTCAGATCTAGCTATATTGTGAGTTTTTGTTATATACAGTCATTGCATGATTTTATTCCAGGTAACATTTAATGAAATTCCTGCTATTATTCTATGCTTTTCAAGAATACTCCAAGAAGATATACTTTCCTTGCATTAGAGTTGAGAGGGGGTCTCTTTTGTTAAAGACCTCTCACATGGGTTCCTTCTCCGATTTTTAAGAATCATTACTAGGAAACTAACCAAATATTTTTCATAGTTTGATAATTAGCTATAGTAGATTTCCCAAAGTCTTTCGTTTTCTCTTTGTTTTTTGTTTGTTTCTTTTTTTAATTGAGAAAAAATCTCACTATATAGCACTGGGTCACCCAGAACTCACTATACAGACCAAGCTGGCTTCAAATGCACAGAGGTACACCTTACTTTTCCTTCAGAGTGCTTGGATTAAAGGTATGCACCATCAAGCCCAGTTCTCAAAGTCTGTCTTAATGATGCAAATAAAACTCATTAACACCATTCTTACTAATCTGATTAGATGGTAAACCTCTGCTCCTTGGCAACATCTCACTTGTAAGGAAAAAAGAGTAACAAAGGACATAAGACCTGTTTAGAATGAACAAAACAGAAATAATGAGCAGAGGAAAATCACTGCAGCAAGAGATGAAAAGAAAGGAGTGTGTGAAGCACGTTTTCCTTTCTTCACATTCAGGGCATTCTGAACCATTTTATACAAGCTTTAACCTTCCTGGCAAAAATGTCTAGAAAAGTAAGAGCTATTCACAACTCTCATTCTTAAAGATTTTATAAATCAAGAAAATGCCTATAATGCTGTCACATCTGGAGTGTTACTTCTGCATAGGAACAATAGTGAGTAGAGTTCACTTTCTGTTTGTCTATAAAAGGATTTGTCATATCTAATCTGGCTTTAGAGAGACCATGTATGCATTGTATTTTCAAACTTTTTGGAAATTGTAACATCTATGCTACATTTAAAAATGCCATGGATGTTTAATGCATTGTGCTGGTTCCTTTGAATGAAATATTTATACAAAAATGTAAACATATATTTCATTTTAAAACTAGTGGATATTTTGAGTCCATTTTGGCAGTATCTTTAATAAAAACATGCCATACCAAACAATTGCTTTAAAAAGTGATAATGGAGAGTAGACATGAGAAGAGACTATGTTTACCTTTTTTAAAATATTTTTTTTATTTTTATTTATTTTGTATGTGTAAGAATGTACTGTCTGCATGTAGGTTTGTGCACCTGTGTCGTGCAATAACGTAGAGGTCAGAAGAGGGTGTCAGATTCCCCTGGAACTAGAGTTAAAGACATTTCTTAGCCACTATGTGGGTGCCAGGGATCGAACCCAGGTCCTCTGCAAGAGCAGTCAGTGCTCTTAACTGCTAGGCCTTCTCTCCAGCCCCCAAGAGACTATGTTTACCTTTGAAGATTACACTGAAGCCCTCTTAGACGGCAAATGAAAATTTCAGTTCCTTCCAACACCACATTTTCTGTCTGTCAGTGGAGAGAATTCTTTCCTCTTTTATTTTAATTTTTTATTGAGCATTTGTACAATGCCTACAATGGTTCCCAATTAAACCCAGTCCCGCACATGCCCCAAACCCCAATCAGAACTCATGCATTACAATATGCAAGCTAAGCCCTATTCGGTCAAGCTCCCAAACCCAGATATCTCTCTGTGCAAATAGATTTGCTGGAGTCTAGTCAGCATATTTAGGAATCCTAGGAATACTTTTCCTCACTTATGTTGGTTTACACTTCCAGGTTACATTCTACTGTGACAGGGGAGCTTGAAGCAGCTGGTCAGATGGCATCCATCACCAGAGACAGAGCAGGTGCATGCTGTTCAGTTTCTTTTCTCCTTGTACACAGCCCAGGACCCCAGTGATTGTGTTCACACTTCAGTGAATGAAATCAAGATAGTTTCAGAGACACATCTCCCAGGTGATTACAGATTCTGACAAGTTGACAACATTAACCATCACACCAACATCCCATCCAGTAGCAAACTCTACATATAGAACTATTGTTGAGACTGGCATTTGACTACAGCTGAAAGAAGCAAAGCCATAATGATGACCAGAAAAACTGGAGCAAGAGATCCATGGAGGCAGCTGTCAACAGTATTTAATGCCAATGAAACCTTTATAATATAGTAGTGAAATCAAGAATACTAATGTGGAAAAGCTATTCTAACCCAGATTCCTTCTTTATTGGTATAGGAAATCTTGATTAAATGAAAATAGAAAAAAATCAGTATAGGAAATGTCCATGTTCATTTATAGGAATGAATATAACAATGACCAGAATAAGATTACTACAATTAATGAAATAATGAATCTTCAAACATGAGCTAAACAAATACAAGAAAAAAATAGGTACTATAAAAATCAACCAGATTTAAACAGATAAAAGGATTATTTGGAGAAAGAAAAGAATTCTAAAACAATTTAATGTAACATTCAAAAAGAATAAAAAATAAAATATAAACTCATTTAAAAAGCTAATATAAACTAGAAGTCAAAAAAGGAAAGAAGAATAAAAGAAAATGAATGTTGCATTGTACCTGAGGAGTAGAAGGCAGAAAGGGCACATACCTAAAGGAATGAAACAAAATCTAGTAAGCAAACGCTAGATATGGAAGACTGGCAAGAAAATTAGAACCATATAAAAATTGATTGGAAAGCAACAGGACAAAACAAACCCTAGTTCTGAAGGAAGATATAATAATCAATCTTGATCCTGCTCATGGAAAGGACTCAGTGTTATTCTCTGGGCATCACTTTCTTCTTGAAAGAATATTTCCTCCATTTTAATAAGAAACTCTCTATTGTAATATGAGTTTAGATATATATGAGTTCTTCAATATCAAATCTTCACATGTAAGAATTCTCTGTACCTTTACCATCTCACTAACAAGTTTCATAAGGCAATGCAAATCAAATAAAGAAATAATTCCAGAGAATTTCAAGCAGGGTAACATCCACGATGACAGTGATGCTGTGCTTTGTTCCTGTGCATAATATAGGGAGGAATGTGCATAATATAGGGAGGAATGTGAACACAGGAAGTGTACTGGCTCTCATTACTGAGACTCAGAAATTACCAGCAAATCAATACAAAACGAAGGGATGGAACACCCAATGATTTAGTTACTTTATTGTGGCTATGATAAAACACCATTACCAAAAGCAACATAGCGGAGAAAAGGGTTTATTTTAGCTTAAGTTTCCAGAGTCCATGATGGACTCTGTCCATCATGGCAGGCTAAACATTGCAAAAGGTAGGGGGAACATGACAAAGGACTAGGAATCTGGCAGATCACATTTCCGTGCACACATAGAAACAAACATGAGAACAGGAAGTGGACAAGACTATAAAACACTAAAGCTTTCCCCTAGTGGCATACTTCCTTCCTCAACCCTACACTTTCCAGAGATTCATGCATTGAGACACTTGGTTCCAGTTGGTGATGCCCCAACCAATTCCACAGAGGACATTTCTCATTCAAATCACCACAGGTGATCACCAGCAGTATAAGGTGCAGGAGGTTCTGTGATCAAATAATGCATGATCCCTCTGAGTGGAACAGTAGAAGAGGGGGGCAGATGATAATGACTGAGAAACGATCAGGAATGTAGGAGAAATAACCAGAACAAAGGAAAATAGTCAAAAGTGTCAATCTAATCATGAGGATATATTTTCCTAGATATTCATTAAATTTATGTTGAATAAGTACTGCCAAGTTCATTTCATTATGAAACTTTAAAAATTCCTTCCAGCACAATGTATTATTTATTTGTTTCACCAAAGATAATTACTACTCTTCTGTTTTATATGCTATTAGTTTTCTATTAAGTAGTGATTTTAGGTATGTGTAAGATATGTATTCAAGACGGTACTGTCTGAGAAAATAAATTTAATTAAAGAAATGTTATGTCCTAATTTTTAATACTTTTATTGATGAATTGTGTATTTCATTCATTATCTTTCAGTCCAATTTAGAAACATTCCCCTCTCCCTGTCCCATCCCACCCCTGTTCACGCCTTCTGCCATACATGTCTTGCATCTTTCTCTCAGTCTTTCCAAAGTTTTTCCCTGCAGAGGCTTGTTTCCGACAGAGTTCAACTGTATCATTCAGTTCTTTAACCCAATCTTTATGCTGTTTTTTCCCTTCCCTCTGTATTTCTCCAACAAATGCCTATATAATCATCACATATGCATCAAAATTTTGACCTCTGGGAGTAAACTGCACGTTAATTCCAAAATATGTTTAGGAATTCACATTTTCCCTCTTTAATTTTATATTACTCTAAAATATGAATACATACCTTAAACCCATTTATATTAATTACACAGTCTGAAAATAAGTGGTAGGTGATTCTAGAGCCAGTTAAGAGATTTACATTGTAACAACATATTTGCTTTCAGATAAAAAGAAATATAATAATGTTGTTCAGCTTGCCTTTCAACTGAGGATTTGTTAGCATCTGCAAATGAGGGAAACCATTTGCTGTTTGTTTTTCTGGTTCTGTGTTACTTCACTTATCATAATAACTTCAAGTTCCATCCATTAACCTGCAAAGTTCATGATGTCATCTTTCTTTACCACTGAATAGTATTCTATTACATCGTCTATGTACGCATATATTGTGTATGTATGGGTGTGTATGATATATGGCATTCACATGGGGATTAGAGGACTATTTTCAGGCTCTGGGGATTGAACTCAAGTCATCAAGCTTGCACAACAAATACTCTTGCATTCTGAGCCATCTCAGCAGTTATGAGATTCTTATGTAAGGAAGAAATTATGAGAATTATTTTTATTACTATGATATGAATAGCTATATTACTTCCCAGAAATAAATACTTCAGGAACGTAGGAAACACTGTGCAGTACTTAAAGAGCGAGGACAACACTGATTTTTTTTTTTTTTGCAAGTAATAGAACCAACAGTAACTATGCAATTACACTGAATTTATATTAAGTTTTTGAGATCAAAAATGAGCATTATGAATTTGGCTCCTATGTAAAAACCTCATAATACTTCCTTTTAGTTGAGAAGACCAGAATTTGAGCCAGATGTTCCTAAATATCTGTCCTCACAGAGCATTCAGACAGAAATTTTGCATGTGCACATTTTGTTTTTGTAGTTTTGAAGTTAATTAGATTTTTTATATGCCAGAATGTAATAAAACTGCATTCTGGAAATATAAAATTCATTTTTTCCTTATTGATTTAGACCAGCCAGTTCATGGATTACTTACTAGGCACTTAAATAATTCTATAAAATAGTCATGTGAATTTTTTTATACAAACTGAAAAAAATAAACAGTAGAGGAGGCAGATTGAGAAAGAAAATTCACTGTACATGAGATCATAAAAATACATTCAGAAATTAGCAGTTTAATCAGGGGAAATGCCTGCTTAAAATTACATTTGCTTTGGACAATTCAGTCTACTCTGTTATAAGGTCATTAATGAATCAATGAAATCTGTTGATGATTTTTATGTTTCTAACAAAGTTGACATGATTCTATTTATTTGAATGGTCATACTTTTGGATTTATATATTAAATGTAGTCTAATATCTCATTTGGTGTAGGTCATTTAGGTTTTAGTCTTTCAAAATTAAGGCATTTCTTAGAAAATCATTCTAAACTTGGCTCAGCAAACAATTTTTTTTGGATCATTACTTTAAAAAAAATTTTTTTTTATTTATTTCTGTATGTGTATGAATGTACTGTCTGCATGCAGGTCTGTGCACCCGTGTCGTGCAATGCCGCGGAGGTCAGAAGAGGGTGTTGGATTCCCCTGGAACTGGAGTTCTCCTGGAATTGGAGTTTCAGACGGTTCTCGGCCGCCATGTGGGAGCTGGGGATTGAACCCGGGTCCTCTGTAAGAGCGGTTGGCGCTCTTGACCGCTAGGCCATCTCTCCAGCCCCTGGGATCCTTACTTTTTATTTCTAATGGCCAGGGCTCATGCACATGGCATGACTCATGACACATATGTATGGGCCATACACTCATACATATAAATTTAAAAAGTTTTAATAAGGTTATAATCTTCATATGGAGCCTGAGACAAATGCAAACCAACCACAGGACATTCAACCTTTAGTCTCCCTACATTCAATAAAAATTCCTGGTCTCTTCTTTAGACTACCAAATGCAATGTGGAAAACATCTTTGATAAAGACATGTAATCAAAGCCATACCTATAAAGGACTCTTTTATACCCCATAACTCCTTGTTTTAAATGAAAATATACAGTACAAAATACTTCATTTTCCATGTTATCTTTACTAAAAATACCACAGCTAATTCGTTTGTATGCTGCTTTGATGGATTCATATAAAACTTTTGGTAGCATTAACCTTTGCATTTTAAATTGGATCTAGTGTTACACTTCAAGACTTCAGTGCAAGAACCCTATGATGAACTAATATCTATGTGCTAATTTTCTCATTAATTTGTATGCCCTAGGCATCTGACACCATATGCTGCCATGTTCAAGAAAATTACCATGGTACAACTTTGTTGCTGCAAATCATAACATTAGTGATTTGATTTAGTAAGCACAGTGATACTTGACTGAACATGCTAAAAAAATCATTGGATTCTACTTAGTATGTGCTTCATCAAAGCCTATTTACAGTCTCAAAAATCATAACCTTGCATTTCTACCCAAAGAATAAAAATATCCACAGAAAATAGAGTATATAATTTCTATGTATAGGTATTCTTCACTTTAAGAAAATGTATGCCTCAGTATTTTCATACAGAATTTTAAATGATGCTGTCTAAAATGCAAGATCATTCTTATCACAGAAATAAGTGAAGGGCTTATTTCTAAAATTCTTCCAATTTTAGATTCTTGAATTAATTATTGTCCATTTCAACGTATATTCTTTAAAACATTGGCCTGGTAGTTTGTTCTCATTTAGTTGTCACTAGGCATTTCTTTCAAATGTGTGTTGCCATGTGTCTATATGAGATTGCCACTTTTAATCCTCATTTTCAGATAAGGATGCGTTCAGTTGAGATTAATTGGAAACAGCTTCTAATTACCAAGTTGTGAAGTTGTGAGGAGGTAAGAGTAAGTGAGGGGTAGTTTCTCCACAACCTCACATTTGTGGGACAGTTGAGCCATTCTGGTGTTTTGTGTTGTATTTTCTGTGAATTGAACCAGATCACCAGCTACAGCTAACCCCCAGGAAGTTTATCCAGATTTTCCCATTTTATTAAGGGAGGAAAACTGTTCATTGTATATTTCTATATTTGCAGATGTGCATCTCCAAATCTATCAACTTTTAAAAGCAAAATATTTTTCTAAAGTCAAACATTCTTTTTTAAAAAAATAGATCATTTAACAGAAGGAAAGGATATTAAGAGCAATGGAGTTTACCTGGTTAATTTTGCTCTTGAGAGAAATGAAATACAGTGAAAATCCGAAAGTTGCTGTGTTATAGACCTTGGAATGACAGATGTGGGAGTGGAGCTTGGATCTGCTGTGTCTGATGGCACTCTTTGAACTGAGTCGGGGCTTTATTGTTCACTAAGGACTCTGAGAAAGGAATCAAGGAGATGGGCATGAATATTTATCTTCCCTAGAGGAGGGAACCAGAGGGTCTGGGGGGGGGTGTCTCTTTGTGACACTGCTGCTATTGGAATTCATTCTTTGAATAAGAAATGAGAGCATCAGCACAAACTTGCTAAAGATTCTGAGTCTTCTCAGCAAACTCAGAGCTTAGCCTTCCGTGCTTGTCTCTGATTTGGTAAGAAACAAAGCATTATATTGTTAACTAAAATTTTCCCTGTGTGTCTCCAAAAACACCAAAAAAGAAATTATTAATCACGTCTGTGTATATGTGTGTGTGTGTAAATTAACATAGTTAATATTATTCTAAAACTTTAAAAGTCTTGGATAGACATAATTATCCTCACAGAAAAATTTACATGTTAATATTCCTTGTTAATGATAATTGCAAAATTGGTACCTTAACAGACAATCTAATAGAATAAAACAGAGGAGTAGGTTAGCATATGACTCAGTTTAGAAAAAAAGAAGTAACTGTAAAATGATTATAAGAATAGGAAATCTTGAGCTGGAGAGATGGCCTAGCGGTTAAGAGCACCCACTGCTCTTGCAGAGGTCCTCTTGCAGAGGACCCGGGTTCGATCCCCAGCACTCACATGGCGGCTAAGAACTGTCTTTAACACCAGTTCTAGGGGAATCCGACACACTCTTCTGACCTCCGTGGCATTACACGACACGGGTGCACCAACCTACATGTATGGCAGAATGCATGAACTCAGGTGGGGTAGGGGACCTGGAAAGGGGAATGAGTCTAAATTGGACATGAAATGCACAAAATTTTAGTACAGTTCAATAATGCTGGATGTATTTACCTTGTTGTGCAGTGTTTTCCTAGATTAAAAAAAAAATCTAAATAGTAAATCTTTCTCTTCTCCAACCCCTCCCCAAATCTTGGTAAACCCCATCTGACTCCATGTGTTTCTGACTACTTTAGTGACTTCATATGGTGTACCCTTGTGACAATTGTCCTTTTGTGATTGCATTTATTTGCTTGGTTTAATAATACAGAGGTGAATCCACACTATAGCACATGGCAAGATTTTCTTCCTTTTAAACTTAAGTAATATTCCATTATCTATAAATATGTTTTATTTCTGTACATTTATTTGTCCATGAACTTTTTTATTTTATTATTTTTTTATTTTATGTGTATGAATGCATGCCCTGCCTGAAAGTATCCATGTCATACAGTGCTGGCAGAAGTCAGAAGAGGGTGTCAAATCCTCTGAAACTGGAGTTACAGATGGTTGTTAGCTGGCATATGGGTGTTGGGAATCAAATGTGGGTCCTCTGCAAGAGCAGCCAGTGGTCTTAATCCAGACCTTTGTTCATGAATATTATTGTCATATTAAATCTGACAAATGAAATAAGTCTGTTATGAAAAATGGACATAAAAATGTATCTTTGAGATACATCTTTGAATTTTTTTAATATTCTCAGATGTGGAATTGGAGTATCATACATTATTCTATGTTTAATTCTTTGAGGATCTTTGCGCTGTTTTCTACATCCACCCCACATTTTAAAATTCCTGCCAACAGTGCACTAAGTTTTAATTTTTCATATCTTTGCCAACACATTCCAGTTTCTATCTTTACTGTGGCCACCCTGATGGATAGTATCAGATATAGTTTTAGTTGGTATTAATCTTGTAGTTAGATTTTCTGTTTGCATAATTTGTCCATTTGCAAATAAGCTAATTTTTATTGTTTTTAAATGAGATCTAAATTCTGGATTTTAAAGCTTTTATTGATTATAGTTATTAAATTCTCACTAGATATGTGATTTGAAAATACTCTTTCCATTTTATTAGGATTCCTTTCAACTTATTTTGTTTTTGCTTTTGAGTAACAGAAGTCTGTAAGACTGATACAGTCTCATCTGTACATGTTTGTAGCACTACTTTCAATAGTCCCAACGTTAAAACTTTCCAAATGTTAGTCATTAATGGAACAGATAACTAAAATGTGGCATATTCATTCTTTAGACTATAATATTTAATACATAGCTATTGTAAATCAATAAAATTCAATAAATCCACTAATATACTGAGAAACAAAGAGCAGCCACTGGAAATGTTTCAGACCCTGAAGAAGAATCTACTTCTGTCACTTCTGTAGACCCACATTATTTCTTACTATACTCTAAGATATGTATTATTATTATATTACAGATAAATGTACCTGTCACCTTTTTTATTTTTTATTTTTATTTTATTTTTTTATTTTTAAGGGATTCTACAATATAATGACACAGTTGTTTGCAGATAACATTGATGTTACTCAGTATGTCATACAATTAGGTAATTGGTGCATTTTTCAAGTATCTATGTCCAAATTTTGAACAACCCAAGGTTCCCATAGTCCAGTTGGAGAAGCTTGTATGCACAGGCATGTTGATCAAT